>CM053770.1:402444000-402597123 GCA_028658325.1 Potorous gilbertii | reverse complement strand
GATGGGGACAAGAGAAGGTAGGGATGATAGAAGAGAGGGCAGATTGGTGATAGGGAAAAGGAGAATGCTGGGTGTATTGGGGTAGGGGAGAAAATTTGGAACCCAAAATTTTGTGAAAATGAATGTAAAAAGTTAAATAAATAAATTTATATTTAAAAAAACCAAAATAATTTTTTTCATAGTGTGATATGTCATGTCAATTTCTTCCACATACTTAGTATAATCTGGTAATTATTTATTATGTGCCCACCCTGTATGGAGGAGGAGACAAGATAGTATAACAGATAGAAAGGCAGCCTCTGATGGAGGAAGACCTGAATCAAGTTCTATCTCTGACACATCCTGACTGTGTGACCCTGGGCAAGTCACTCACTGAGCAAATTATGTAGGCTAGAGGTACCATATGGAGACCAATGCAACGCATCAATTCTGAGTGTCCCAACCAGTTTAAAGTATATGTATACACACACACACACACACACACATATATATATATATATATATACATATATGTATGTATTTGTATGTCTATATCTATGTAGATAGATAGATGGGAAATATAACCAAATAAATAAAATACAATATAATCCAGATAATTTTAATAGGTGGTTTTCTAAGTCAACATGTTCCTGCAGGGAAGGGTGCTTAGAAGCATTGCCATTTTATTAATCTGTTCCATAGGTGTCTGTGATCAAAAAATTTGCGACCTACTGAATAGAAAATGTTGGTCCTTGGAAAGTAGATGTAGTTGGCCAACAAGACAATACTGGGAGCACATCCAGTTCAGTAGAACAAGTCAGAGTTTGTGGTCCCTTGGTATAGTCTTTCCAAATCTCCATGCCATGATCAATCTTTAAAATCAGCATATAAATTTGAGAGATACCTCAAATGTATGATTTTGTTGGACTCAAACATGCTAAATATCCCAAGGTGAGGGGTAGGGGGAGGGAGAGAAACCAGTGGCATAATTCTCCTGTGCTATAGCATATCAAACTGTAGCCTCTGAAATGTCATGAAAAGAAAACTGTCCACTCCTGTTAAAGAGGGAGCTGAATTCTGTCAGGCTTGCATCTGTCAACAGTTCAGTCTATGAGGTAGCTTCATGGCATCTTAGTCTCTGACTTTCAAGTAAGGGAATCAGACTATTTCTGGTATGACCTGCTCAAGAATTAATGTTCGTTAGTTCATAAAGTGATTCTTCAATTCTTCCTGTTTCTGGATATCCATTTTAATGAGAAAATGGGGCTGTACTGATCTAAATATAAACGCAAAAGTACAACGTTAATGTACAGAAGCAACACTAATAAGGCACGCACTATGATTAAAGCAGTCAAGAGCAATTCTTTTACAGCCTTGGTAACCATGGGGAACTGAAGCATGGAAGATGGGGATTTAGATCCTGTGAATTTATTTCTACTAGATGTCACATATTATAGAAGCATATTCCAGCTTAGAAGCAGACTATTGAGTTTTTCCTCAAAGTGTCCACTAGGGATACAAAATGAAATGCATGAAATTAGTTAATGAACTACAGTATGATTTCTCAGGAAAAAAAAATAGCATGAAAATTACCCCATAGATTTCAGTTATCCTAGTCTACATGTTTGTTTGTTTTTGTCCCCATTAGGGCTACCTATATCAAAGCAACTGCTAAGTTATTTTTTTTATTGCCACAGTGGCTTAAGATCTTAGCTCACTTGAAGGGAACTACAATTTCATACAGAAAATTTTAGTAAATCAATACAATCTGCATTACATTATATTATACTGGCAAAAGAACAGATTTTCTTTAAATATCTATCAATTTTCATTGAGATGGAGTTCTTTCATCAACTTGAATGTATTTAACAATAAAACTCTTAGCCAATGCATTGAAGGCCATGATCCTTCCATTTAGAACTTACAAAAAAGTTTTAATGTTTTAAATAAATTGACCAGTGATATAATTGAACTCCTCACCCCCATTGAATTATCTGATTGCTCGATGTAATTAAATATTTAATTCAATGATTCAGTGAATTACTCTTCAATTTAGCTTTCAAACTCACCACTTGACTAAAAGTGCTCTTTCTGAAGTTGGCAATGATTTCTTAATTGTTAAATCTAGTGGCCTGTTCTCTGTCTACATCTTTCTGGACCTCTTTGCAACTGCTGTTACTTTGATCATTGCTTTCTCTTGGGATTTCTCCCTCATTCGTTGCTTATGAATCTACTTCCTCTACACTTTCTTTTTAAATGTTTGAACACCTTCTCTGTCTCCTTTGCTGCATGATCACTCATCTCCCAATACTTTAACACTGGTAGTCACCACAGTCTCTACTCTGAGGCTTCTCTACTTTCTCTACATGGACTCTCTTTTTATTATCTACCATAAGGTCAAGTATGAAACTCAACTTGGAGTCAGAGAGATCTTGATTTTAATCCTGCCTCAAAAACACTTACTAGTTGTGTTGCCCTGGTCAAGTCATTTTACTTCTGAGTATACACACACACATACACACACACACACATACATACATATATTATGTATGTGTATATATTTATAGGTATTTGGATACAAGTAGATATACATATGTGGATATGTACAGTATGTATACTACATAAATTTACATATATGTTATTTTGCAAACCTTAAAACACTATCTAAACCCTATTACCATCATGAGTAGGAATAGATGCAGGAGAAGTAGTATACATCTTATACCTCCTCCCCTTACTCCAGTAAAATGGTAAGTTCCCTGTGGGCAGGAATTGTTCCATTTTTGTTTTTGTACCTGAATACCTAAAAGATTATCTTGCATAGTAGCTGCATAATGATTATTCAATTGAATAAATATTTCTTTGTTTGGGGAAAAATAGTGATAGGAGCTATTCAGTTTTATTATAGGCAGAACACCCCATATCTGATTTTTTCTTTCTCTTTTTCAATAGTTTGATAATAGAGGGGAAAAAATCCTGCCTTCTTCCTCAACAGTTCCTGAACTATATACTCACTAGTTGCCTTTCTTAATTTTTCTACAGTGTTCAAATACAAAGAGGGCCAATGATGTCCTGAATTTACACAGTTGAAATGATTTTGGAAAAATAAGTCACTGCTATGTTTGCTAAATAATCCATTAAACCATATGCATTTTTAAAAAGTATTACATTTTTAAAAACCCAAAAGTCTTTAGTTTGCAATCTAAAAAATCTGCCTCATGAAACCCTATGCCTTTTTCATTTTTCACTTTGTGTTTTTATTCATTTCTCATGTAACAGATCATAGGATGAGTCAGGAGAGACCGTGCAATCATTTAATCTGCCTCTGTCATTTGACAGATAAGGAACTGATTCTCAATCAAATAATCAATAAGAACAAGAATAACAATAAAAAATAATAAAAACTAATGTTTATATTGCACTTAAAGTACCAGGCAGTGGCCTGAATGATTTACAAATATTGTCTCATTTGAATCCCATAACCGTGGGAAGTGGGTGCTATTGCTCTCCTCATGTTGCCAATAAGAAAACTGAGGCAAACAGAGATTCAGTGATCTGCCCAAGGTCACAAGGCTGTAGTGTTAATTAAAGTTAAAGACCTTCCCTGCCCATTAATACATCCCAGATACCTTTGGTTCATTTCTATTGAGGCTCTGGGTCATGAGGGTCATACCCTCTGGCTCTGAAAAGTGTATATACACTCTGAGGTGAGGTTTTGCTTGGGGGTTAGTTTTTAAAAGAAGGTCCATGTGGCGGATGAAACTCTGGGGGGTGGTTAAGAAGTCCCTTGGCTTTGAAAACCCAGATGTTGGTTCTTGTCTCTGTGGTAATTATGTATGTTTGTAATGGTCAGACAGTTGGATCTGTCTGTTGATCTGATGTATGTATTGATTATGGTCAGACAGTTAGAAGCCCTGTTTGCTGGTCTTTATTTCTCTGCTTGTATTTTCCAATTGGTGAATGTAATTAAAGACCCCAAGTTGCTTTTCTTTTATAAAAGCAGATCTAAGAACCAAGGTGGCTAACAGGACATCCTGGATGTGTCATGGTGCTTTACTGCTACAAAGGCTAATGAGATTATGAAGCTAAGTTTGAACCTGGGTCTTCCTGACTATAGGTCCAGTGCTCTATACAATGCACTACTCTACTGCCTCTTACAACATTTCTTAAATGCCTGTCATGTTCCAGGCACTGTACTAGGTACTGGGGATTCAAAACCAAAAATGAAACTGTCTGTATCAAAATAGGAGTCTCTGCCTTCAGTTTGCTTACATTATTTTGAGAAAACAAAATAAAATGCACATATATATATATATATATATATATATATATATATATATATATATACAAGAAATATACTGTAAACATATGATATAATTTGGGGAAGAAATTGAGATCAGGGGAGATCTCATAAAGAAGGTAGAATCTGAGATGAGTTGTGAAGTAAACAATGAATTTTAACAGAGATGAGTGAAGAATGAATTCCAAAGGCATAGACATGGTAGATAATAATGTATAACTACGGCATGTAGTTTTGTGGCCAAAGCATATGAATGAAAAAGATACTGACTGACACAAGGCAGTATGAATAATCTTCAGGGAAAACCATATAATTGAATATGGTGGAGGCACTGACTTAGGAGGAAAGCTGAAAAACTAAGTAGATACTACTTAGGATGTGTGGCAACTGGGATGACAATATTACCTATCAACATTAACACCTGAAGGTTAAAACCATCAAAGGGGAGAAGAAATTTTAGGGGTTATACAACAGGCTATTACTAGAAATAATAGGATGACATTAAGCAACATGAAGCACTTACCGCAAAATATATTAAACTGTGGAACATTAACCCAAGAAACACTGAAGTGCTGTCAGTGATGTCATTCAGAAGTGAATATTGAGAATATAGAATTGGGAATGGTGTCTCTTTGGTACAAGGTTTATATAACCTACCAGATAATGTTTCCTGAAACCACACATTGACCTTGTGAAGTTTTATGTGTGCATGAGTGTTTGTATCTTCCAATATAACCCTAAGACAACACAAGTTCACAGAGTGGGGAAGAGGAGATCATAAGATCAAGCCAGCTATCTCTTATCCCACTTTGAAGTTCAAGATGTTTAATTGACTTAAGATCACAGGTAGTACATGTCTGAAATACCATCTGAATTCAGAACCATTTCTCTTTCTATTTTATTGTGACCTCATAACTAGCAGCTTCCTATTTTAATCATTTCTTTTGAAAACCAGATAGGTGCTTAACTGGGCTGCTTCTAGTTGCTGAAGGACTTCATTCTTTCGGGACCCTTCAAATTAAGCACACTAGGGGAAAGTTCTGCTTAGCCTGCCATGGTTTTAGCTTTGTGCAAACCAACTTTTTCCCAACGATTCTTCAAACAAGTATTTATTAATCACATCCTATGCAACAGGTACTTGCTAAGTGATTTACAAATATTATCTACCCTAGGAGGTAGATACTATTATTATTTCTATATAGTTGAGGAAACTTGGAAAAGCAGAGGCTAAGTGCCTTGCCCAGGGTCATATAGCTCCTACGTGTCTGATGCTGGATTAGAACTCAGGTTTTCCTGACTCCAAAGACAGGACTCTATACATCGTACCAGCCAACTAAACCTTTAGAAAATTTAAAATGGCTTCATGAACCTCAGACAACCCCTTCTTAAATCTTATATAATAATTGTTCCCACCGCCTAGGTTATTATAAGGATAAAATATGATATTTGTAAAGTAGTTTGCAAACTTTTAGGAGTTATATAAATACTAGTGACTACTACTACTACTACTACTACTTTTACTGCAACTACTATTGCTACTGCTACTACTACAACTACTACTACTGCTTCTACTGCTATTCTACTACACATTAGCCACTATATAAAAATAACATGAGACATTTTTATCAATAACAATAATGTTATAATAAAATATATGCTTTATTATAGATTACCATGATATGATATTGCTACATATGGCATCATATAGTAATTATTGATTGATAAAAGTTAACTTCAAGGCTTACAAAATGCTTTACAGACATTATCTCTTTTGCTGCTCATAATAGCTTATGAAAAGCAATTGTTACAGGTATTATTGCACCTACTGTATGCATAAGAAAACAGGTTCAGGAAATTTAAGTCACTTGCCCATGGGGTAAATGGCAGGGGTAGAAGTCAAACCCAGGTCTCTGATGACTATGGGTCAAATTCTCTTTCCACCATTCCATGCTGTCTCAATAAAAATCTGAACTTCTTGGAAATAGTTACTATATTGATACCAGTGGAAAGGTTCTATTCCTGTCTTTCTTCCTCAGAGAGAAAAGAGTTAAATTCTGAACAAAATATGGTGCTGTTATGTTTGGTTATACTTTCCATTAATTTTAATATTATCTCTAGCTTCCTGGACACAATAATTCACAGATCAAGAAGATTCTCATTATATCTATGTGTTTTTATTTTCACCTCTTCACCATTTTCCTTTTTCCATTATAGGTTTTCATGAGAAATGCTGCTGGGATGCCCTTTTTATCATTAATCAAATTGTGGTGGCTAATGGATTGCAAATGTGTGCTATAAGTAAAAACACATTATAGTTACTCAACCTTTAATTATACAACTATTTCAATGACATAGTTGGAAATTGATGAAGATAGCCCATACATTTATTTGTGGAGAGATTTTTAAAATTCTGCTAATTGAACAACAAAATTAGCAGAGATGCAGAGAAACATCTGGTGAAAAAAGGTATCCTCCTTTTTACACTGGATTGTATTATAATTAAAGCAATTATCAATTATCCACAGAATATTTTCTCTTCCAGTTTTCAAGTTCCTACAAATTACTTGCTTCATGGACATCTCACATTTTCTCTATTTTCTCCGCATGTAGCCTGCTAGGAAACCCTTAACCATTCCCATTACTGCTGAGAATGTTTCAAAAAGGCCTTCTCTCCTTGGGCTACTGATTTGTATACTAGAAAGACAGCCACTTAAGGTTGGATGTTTAATCTAGCTTACTTCTCATTCAATGCAAATTTCACCTTTACAATATTCATGGAGGACAGGTCTTAATCCTCTGTTTGAACATTTAATTTAATGGGAAACAGTATTAGGTGATGCAGCCCTATTCCATTATTGGATAGGTCTTGACTAATATTGGTTCAGCTCTGTATGTGTGTGTGAGAGATTAACCCTTTTGACAATCTGGTAAAGGCTATGAATCCCTTCTCAGAACAATGCTTTTAAGGAATAAAATAAAATATTTAGGATTATAAAAGAAACGAATTACCTTGAAATAAAATTCTAAAACAAAAATGAAACTGCTCATGGACCTCAGGGTAAAAAGTCCCTGCTGTTCAAGGTTCTTCCTTGTGGTCAATCAATAGACTACATTGGCTAAACTATATGTTGAAGTAAATAACCATAGTAATTTTATTCTGATAAACCCAAAGATGCAAGCTTTTTGTTTTCTTTTGATGTTTTATTGGTGTTCTTTCTTTAATATTGGTTTCTACTAACTTTCTCATGCTACCCTGAGCAACAGAACTTCCCCAGGTGATAAACAGGTACAATGAGGCAAAACAAATCAACACAGAAGTTATGACTAAAAATGCAAGTCCTGTTCTTGGCTTCCAGTGAATTACTTCTCCAGTAAGAGGTGAGAAATATGCTATATCATCAGTCTTCTCAAGCCATGGTTGATCACTGTCTTTCAATGTTGTTTTCTTTTTTGTAATTATAGTAGTATTTTCAGGCAGCTAAGTGGCACAGTAGTTAAGAGTGTCGATCTTGGGTCCGAAAGACCCATGCTCAAATCGTACCACAGATAATTACTTAGGTATATATCTCTGGGCCAGTCACTTAATCCTACTCAGACTGTTTCCTAATCTGAAACAATATAATAATTGTCTGAGATAACATGAATACTGCTTCCTAAACATTAAATAATTACATAAATACTAGACAGTATATAAATGCTAGCTATTATGATATAAATTGTTGTACCAGTTCTATGCACTTTATTCCACATCAGTTTACAGAAATATTCCCATTTGTCAAACACCTTCACAACAAACACTAATTTTTGTAAAAAGTCTAGCATTTTGATGTGATCTGAAAAAACAAATTCTGGTTTTGGTAGTATTAATTTAGTTGGGAGCAGCTAGGTGGTATAGAGCACCAGGTCTGGAGTCAGGAATACTACTTTTCTTGAATTCAAATCTGGCCTCAGTAGTAGCTGTGACCTTAGACAAGTACCTTAACCTATTTATCTCAGTTCTATCATCTGAAAAATGAGCTGGAGAATGAAAAAGTGAATCACTTCAGTATCTTTGCCAAGAAAATCCCAATTGGGGTCATGAAGAATTAGATATAACTGAACAACAGTAATCAATATAGTTAGCTATTTTCATATATCCTTCCCTCTGGAAAAATCGCGACCTTAAAAATGAAAAGGAGATGAACTGAGGGAAATAAAAAGATCAACTGAAATTGCTCTCTACACAGTTACCAATGATCCTGTCATGTCCAATGACTTTTTCTCAGGCTTCACTATTCTTTACCTCTCTTCAGCCTTTGACATTATAGATCATTTTCTTCTCTTCTTTTTGGGTTTTTGGCCTACTACTCTCCCCTGGTTATCTTCCTACCTATCTTGATTGCTCCTCCATCTCCTTTGTTCTATCATCATGCAGATCACCCCCTCTAAACCACAGGTGTCCTAAAGGTTTCTATTTCTTCCTCTGTACTATTTTACTTGATGATCTTATCAGCGTCCATGGATTCAATGCTTAATTCTTTGCTGATAATTCTCTAATTGACTGATTTCACAATTGCAATTGCTTATTATACCTCTTGAAATGAATGTCCAACAGACTTCTTAAATTCAGTATGTCCAAAACTGAATTCATCTTTTTCCCCAAACTCTTTTCCTTTCTAAGCTTTCCTTAGGCAAAACTATCCTCCCACTCCCGCAAGCTCATAAGCAAGGCATTATCCTCAACCTCACTATCTTTTACCCCATTTCATATCAAACCTGTTGCTAAAGTCTGGCAATTTCACTTGTGCAATGCCCCTTCACTCCCTCTGCTATTGCCACCACTCTTGTACCAAGCCTTCATCTCCTTATGCTTAGACTGTTCCGATTGGTTGATTCGATACAAAAGTGATTTTCATAAAGTGTCAATCCAATGATGCCACCCCCTACTGAATAAACTCCAATGACTCCTTATCAACTCAAGGATCAAATACCAAATCCTCTATTTGGTGTTTAAGCCCTTTCATAATCTTCCCCTTCCCACCTTTCCACTCTTCTTACACTTTACACTTATCCTGTCTAGTATCACCAGCCTCCTGGTGGTTCCTCAAATAAGATACTCCAAATCTTTGCTTTAAACATTTTCTCTGGCTACCTTCTCCCCATGCCTAGAATGCTCTCTTTCCTCACCTATGCTTCCCATCTTCATTCAAGTTCCAACTAAAATTTCATGCTCCACAGAAAGCTTTCTATTGCTTTCCTTTCATTGATTATTTCCTGTTTACTGTATATGTATGTATACACACATACACACACACATAAAGAGAGAACATACAAATGAATATATACGAAAACATACATTTATGTGTATGTGTGAATATACATATAAATATACATAAAATGTATTTGCCATGTACAAATAACATGAACATGAATGTTATTTGTATATATTCATTTATATTTCCCGTATTAGAGTGTGAGTTCCTCAAGGGCAAAGTGCTTAGCACAGTACCTGGCACGTAGAATCTGAGATTTGGAAGAGACTTCAGTAGTCATATTGTTCAACCTATATACAAATATCCACTATACCCTACCTGAACAAGCAGCTGTCCATGCTCTGGCTGAAGACTGCTAAGGAAGGGGAATCTACCATTTCTCAAGGTAACCCATTTCACTTTTGGATATCTTTGATTGTTAGGAGGTTCCTAATATCAAAACTAAATTTGCCTCTTTGAAACTTCTACCCATTGCTCATGTTTCTTCCTGTGGGACCAAACAAAGTCTATTCCCTTCTCTAAATGATAGCCTCTTAAATACTTGAAGAGCTACCATCTTTCCCTATTCCCTATTCTTTTGTTTTACATATTAAATATGTCCAGTGCTTCAGTTTCTGCCAAAATCTTCAAAACCATTGAGAATACAATGAATTCTTTACTGATTACTTCCTTCATTCACACTTGATTCAATAGAAATGTGTGAGGGTTGTTGTACATCATGTCTTCTAAGTTTGAAGGGCCACAGCTGGGTATTAGATAATATCCTCTCATAGAAAATGGCACACATCTCACTTAGAGCACAGAGACACTCTTCAGTAGACAGTCACCAACAACTATAACTCGTTTCTTCTTCCTGGCAGAATAACATAATTCTTCCCACTTCTTGGCACCTCTAAATTCATCTTAGTATTTCAGTGAGTAAAGGTTGTGGTTGTTTTTTCATCAGACCTAAATTCATTTTCCATGTGAACAAGTGGATGCACTTAACATATATCTAATAAAGAATTTCTTTTTTTCTTTATCCACAGTGCCAGTAATGAGTGATAATAAAATATTACCTCCCTGATATCCTGGGTTAGTTGACAGGGATGAGGGACTGATGTATTTACTCTGTAAGCCACCAGAATGATGCAAATTCAACAAAACACCGGAAATAAACTAGATTATGCACATAATGTTTAAGGATCTTACCATTAAGTATAGAGTAGCTAGGTGGTATGGTGGATAGAGTGTTGGCCCGGAGTCAGGAAGATTCCTCTTCCTGAGTTCAAATCTGGCTTCAGATACTTAACATTTATTCAATCCTGGCCAAATCACTTCACCTCTTTGCCTTAGTTTCCTCATCTGTAAATAGGAATAATAATATCACCTGTGTCCCAGAGTTGTGAGGATGAAATGAGATGATGATTATAAAGTGCTTAGCACAGTGCCTTGGACGTCGTGTTACATAAATGTGAGCTATTATTATATGAACTATATTAGAAACTGCCTATTCTGACACCTGTTCATGTTGCTCCTATAACAGGGTGGGAGAGGGGAAAGAATAAAAAAGATGGATTTATAACTCCTTTTTTCCTCCAGATGCTACGTTCCCAATTTGATATAAAGTAATGGTAATTAGCCAGGTGTCTCCGACAAATGCTTGTGTGCCTAACAGAACCTACAACTCTTGGAAACATTCAATCCACAGAGAAACAAGTAATATTTTGCTTATCTATTACTGCATATTCCATTTCTGTCACATAAGTTGTTATATATTGCCTGTTCCCAGTTTGAATTGTACCGAAAGAACTGAGCCCTGGTTAGAAAAAGCAGAATGGACTTCTCCCTGGCTTCTCAACTTAAATAAAACAAACAAATGATACTTATAAGGTGCAGAAAAGCATATGATGCTCCTTTCTGGGATTATGTCCAAGTGGATACAATACACACACACACACACACACACACACACACACACACACACACACACACGTCCTTGGAGACACATAGGAATTATAGTTTCACAAATCAAATCACTTCTTAAGTGCACTAGACAGGACTTTCTAGTTTAGATATTTAAAAATGGGTTTAGGACAATCACTCTCCAAATTTCTTTTATGCCTAAATTCAGGGCCCAATGAATTAAGTGTTGCTTTGATGAAGAAAAACTTGTAGTTTATACTTTTAAAGTAAGTATGAGAGAGTGTGTTGTTAATGTTTCTACAATTCTCAAACACAAGCTAAATAGGCAACAGGAAAAAAAAATCAGTCAGTATTTCTGAAGTTTCTACAATATGTTAGCATTATGCTAAACACAGGGGATCCAAAGACAAAAGTGAGGCAATCACCACCTTCCAGGATCTTATTAAAAACATGTATATGGGAGTGTGTATATGTGTGCATAAAATACACATATACGTGTGCATAAAAATATATATGAAAAATGTCCACAGTCAGATCAAAATACTATTTTAGATAATATCTCTCTTCTAAAGATATTGGGGGGAAAAGCCTGAAGAAAGGCCTGAACCAAAAATTAGATTTTTATTAATGGGGGAGGGGAATGGAAAAAAACATTTATTTTACCTATTGTGTGCCAAGCACTATGATAAGTGCTTTACAAATATTATCTCATTGGGTCTTCCCAACACCCCTAGGAAGTAGGTAGGGAATATTATCCTTATTTGATAGATGAAGAAACTAAAGAGGAGAAAAAGTTATTTGACTTGCCCAGGGTCAAACAGCTAGAGGCCAGATGTGAACTCAAATCTTCCTGAATCCAGGCTCAGCTCTCTTTCCATTGTGTCACCTGACTGCTTCTGGATTTTATTTTGCTAAATAAAGCATTCACTAGAAATAAATTCTAGGATGCACTCTTTTTTTGTAACGGAAGGTCTTCCAAAGTAGACACAAGGTAGTCATACATATTGTTATTTACAAGATCATTTTTTAAATATTTACACATAAGAAAAAGATGGTAAAAATGAGACTTGAAGAGAAGTTTTTGTACATGTTTTTGTAAACAGACAAAGAAACTAGCTGTTCTTTCATCCAAATTAAATGTTTAAATCCAATACATAATCAAGACCAATGTACAAATATTATACTTAAATCATCAGCATTTAGCTATTATATCTTAATTACTTTTTTTAAAGTGGTCAAGAAAATCAGCATCCCAAGTAGAAAATTACAAAGAAGAAACCTATAAAACAGAAAACTGTAGCAGCTAACTAGAAATATAGATCACTGAGGTCTATGAGATATATTCAAACAGATTTTCATATAATATATACACAGGGCTTTACAATTTTAAAACATTTTAAAACATGCAAAAGGTACAGATTTTAATAGTCATAATGACATGCTAAAAGTTCACGTTTCTTATCTAATTATGAATTCCAATCACTCTTTCTAGAAGGCATAATAAACAGCATCTATATCATAGGATCATTCAGAACTGGAAGGCACCCATTAGATGATGTAGTCTATTCCTCCACATTTACAGATAAATAAGTTGAGATCCAGAAAGAGTAAGGTGTGCTCTTTACACAAATAAGAAATATGCATGCATGTATATTACATATATAGATGTATACAGGTTATACATGGATGTAATATACACATGTCCATGTACTTATATCTTTGTGTTATATACATACATATAAATGTATGTGTATATTATATATATTTTATGCTCTGAACAATTTTGTAAGTCCAGAATGCTATATCCAATTTTCAGTCATTTCTAGTCATATCCAACTCATCGTGACCCCATTTGAGAATTTCTTTGCAAAGATAATAGAGGTTTTTGTCATTTCCTTCTCCAGTTCACTTGTGGAAATTGAGGCAAACTGTGTTGAGTGGTTTGCCTAGGTCACACAGCTAGTAAGTGTCTGAAGTCACATTTAAACTAAAGAAGATGGGTCTTCCTGACTCCAGAACCAGTACTCTAGCCACTGTGCCACCAGGTTGCCTGGTACCAAGCAGTAAAATCTTAGAACATTATATGCATAATCTAGTCTATTTGTTACATATACATTATACTACTGATTTATGGAGTAAGACATCAGTCTCCCATTCCTGTCATGAGTCACTTGAGAATTATCTTAATATGATTTCATGCTTTGTACGGCGTTTAAAAAAAGATTCCACAGAGAAGCATGATATATGAAATACACAAATAGGAAGCCTTTTAAAATGGCCACACACAAGACAACAGACACTAGAAACAGCTCTTTAAGAAAGATAATGCATTTTCTATGCAATAGGCTAGTTAATGCCTTTTCACAGAATTGGATCCAAGCTAGCTCCCCACTGAGCAATCCAAATTATAACACAAGTTACAGTACATCAGGTTTTGCTGTAAACTGCTTCATTTCTCTTCACACATTATATTGTTTCTCTCTCCACCCTCCTTAGCTTCCCATTCAGTAGTCAGATGAGAAGACAAAATTCTGGATGTACAGGAAAAATCTTTTTAAAAAATACTCTGTTTAAATAAATTATATACATGGCCACACCCAAATCAAAGATAGCCTATTACTTCTGCATTCATTAATCTCACCTCTGGACTTTTTCTTTGTATACCTTCCATGCTCTTTTTCACTATGCACCTGATGGGACCCTGAAGAGTAATAGCTGCTAATTCCTTTCATTCAGACCGAAACTGACTAAAGAACCAATTCAAATTGAATGCTTTCAAAAAATATTTACCATTCTGTCATTGAGACTTCCTGCCTCTAAAAATGAAAATAGTTTTCAAAAGGAAACATGAATTGAGAATTAAAAAAAAATAGTTATCTTTTAACTTTGTACTTTCTGCATATCCCTTACATGAAACCTCTGATTAAGTCTTTCCAGTTCTATACAAATATTCAGTCAAACTGCACAAGGAGCATTTCCTCAAACAACCCATTAACCTAGAGGTTGAATTTTAAAGGCCTTACTGGATGTTTACTTTCAGCCTTTCAGATTTCTATTCATTTTCTATGGTCCATCATTTTCCTTTTTTCTTATCAATTCTTTCCTCTCTCTCTAGATGTTGGACATAGACATTTTATTGCCAAGGTTCTACCATCCCATACAGGATAAAAAAGAAAGAATAGAGGTAACTAAGCAATATATTTCCTAACATGATTTCATTTGTTTTCTGTTTTTGAGATAGAAAAAGACCTAAGATTTTATTTGATCCTATGTGAAGGGATGTGAATATTTGGATTGATTTTAACTGCCAATGGTTGCTAATTTGATCAAGCTGTGAGTCTGTAATTATGCTCTAAAAGAGAAAATCATGCTTGTTCCATGAGCTTCCAATAATGACGACCAAACATGTCCAAATAGAGTTTATTGAACGATGTAAGGAAGAGGTTTGACTATGTTGACAACCCAATTTATCCTAGATTAAGTGAGCCCCACCAAGGACAAAGGTGGGAGCTGCAGATGGGACCTGGGTCCAGGGTCATCATCACCATCACTACCAACAGCGATAATAAAGATTTATTGGTTTCCTACAGTGTGCAAGGGACAGTTTAACCCTGAGGAGACCAAAGAAACAAAGATGAAATTAGCTCTAAAGAGGAAGTAAAAGATGTCAAGTTTGGAGGGTTAGGGCGAGATTAAAGAAACATGGAGATGTCTTTTTCTAAATAGTGTTTTATGGGGAGAAGGGGTGAGCTGCCCAAGAAGCTTCTGTCAGGTTCTTCCAAAATCTCCCCAAATCTGGTGAGTCTGGGATAGTTAGACAGTCTTTTATCCCATTTACTGGCAAGGCTCTAAGAGGCCCCGGTACCTTCATTCATTTATTCAGTCAGTCTGCCAACAAGCATTTCTTAAGCACTATGTACCAGGTACTGTAATTCAAAGATTAAAAATAAAGTGGTCTCTGCTCTCACCTTTAAATTCTGTGAAGGAATAATCCAGAAACATGTACCCTAAAATATTTGAAATTATTCTTACATTGCTTGAAATTTTACAAATTAAGAACCATTTGGGTTTAAAATATATCCTTTTTTAAAGTACAAATAATACCGAAAGGGTTAAGAACTAGGTCCCAGCTCAGCGCAGACCACATAGGTTTCCTAACACCTAGCAATGACCAACCACTGAGGTAATTTCAATTAAAGAATAATGATGAAAATGGCAATGCTAATGACAGCACCTTAAATTTATATAGTACCTTAAATATTTTTCTCATGTAATCTTCACCAAGCTTGTACATGTAGTATTTCTATTTTACATTTGCCAAAATTTAGCTTCATGAGTTCAGATATGCTAAGGGGACTTTCCTAAGGTTATATAACTTTTAGTTGCAGAGCCCCGGCGAGAACTTCCACACAATCTTATTTTCACCATAATATCTGATTCTCTAGGAAGAAAGAGTATGGAGGGGGTATTTGAGGATGCAGCAGTAATGAACTGTAGCCAATAAAACCTCAAAGATGTACGATAGAGAAGGTAGAAAGCAAGGTGAAAGACTTCTGGAAATAAATTTGGCAGTTTTTACGTGGGAGTGACTTTATGCTTTCATCTCCTCCCAGAAGCCAGAGAACAGCTAGGTGGTCTAGTAGATAGAGAGCTATCTACCCTGGAGTCAGGAAAGGCAATGGTTAAATCCTACTGAAGGCATGTATTAACTTTGTGACCCTGGGCAAGTCACAAGATCCCAGCTTTTGCTTCCTTTTCCGGAACATGACAATAACAATAGCATCCACCCTATAGGGTTGTCTTAAAGACAAAATAAATATATAAAAATATTTACAATATAGTAAAAAAATTTGTAAAAATTAAAGCTGTACATGTTTACTATTATTAACAACGAAACCACAACAATCATGATAAGAGAATAATTTTCTCTTTTGGAACTAATCCCCAAGAAGAAAGGCAATTACAAATCCTTGCCTCCACAAGTTTCTCCTGGGATAGGTGTTCGATCTCCTCCTCTCCATTCCCATCAAGGACCCATTTTGGGGACAGAGGGCAGGTTTCTTTACAATATTCATTTCCTTTCTGCATCTATACAGTCCCTCTGAGCACAATGCTAACTCTTCATCCCTACTGTATTCTCAACACTATGTACATCCTACTTTGTTTGGATACATTCTGTCACAAACAACCAGTGGCCGGTTTTGCTACTGATAAGTCAAACAATTACTAATGTTAAAGAAATATTTAAACACTTCTTTTTAGCCTGGGGCACTAATTAATCATCATAGGCAGCTGGACTCTTCCTTTTTTCAAATGTAGTTATTCACCTTTCAGCTCTGTCATTCTCAGAGAGTAAAAGTCAGCTTATCTTACCATCTCTAAATAGAGTTATCACTGCAGCTGCTTCTATCAAGAAATAACAAATAATCTCAACAGGATGATCTAATAAGGTATAACATATAATCTTGTACATATCAATGTGTGAGACACCTTGGTTGAATGAGAAACTTGAAGGCAGTATATGTAATATCAACTTAAATACTTTTATGGAATCAACAAATAAAAACATTGGAGTCATTTATTCTTTATGCTTTCCAGTCAACTGTTTGACCATGAAAATGTGATCTCATATAGATAATTGTATTCAGAGTCCTGTACCTTTGGTTCTTAAATTTTCATCAAGGATATCTGAAATATGTGCAGTTCTTTCTCACAAATATTTTCTAGAAATGAAAAATGGGTATGTTCAGGCAGCTTATATCATCTTGGTCACCATCTTAAATTTACATATGGAACCATTTGTGATTTTCTTATCCAGAACCACAGAATTTCAGAGTTGAGCCATTTACTACAACCTATGAATATAAGGAATCCCTTCTGTAATATAACCAACCAGTGGGCATTCACCTTTTCAGGGAAATACATTGTCCTTTTTTTTTACTCTCAACAATTGATTTTCCCATGCTTTCAAACTTCCCAATATGATTTCTCATGGATACATTTTCTCTAATCTATCACTTCTTCTCAACTTAATTTTCCTAATTACCATTTCCACTTCCTCATATTTCACAACAAGTATTGAGGTGTGAAGAGTAAAAATATGTTCTGTTATCATTTATCTGTTATCAAAACAGATCAATAAACAAATGTTAGAAAATTTCATTTTCTAGCTTTTATTTCTGTCCTTAGATCTTTGTATTTTTATCTATTCTTCTGGAGTGATCCAGCTTCATTTGATCTTACACCAAGCTTTCTTCAGATTTTTTCCCCTTGCATTTTTCACTCATTTGTGGGGTGATATAACTTATCACCTCCCATCATTCTCCTTCAAAATAAGTCAAAATTCTGTTTTTATTCTGAATTGATGGTTCCTTGGCAACTTTCTATTTCCCTTAAGAAAGAAATAAGTGAGGTTTTGTGGCTGAGGTGGCTTCTGTGTTATTTTCGTTTTCCTCATTACCGTGTTTCCATCCACACTGCAGTAGACTCTATGCCATTGACATTCACTGCCTCTACTGCTTCTGCTTTCACTCCTCACCTCTTTGCACTCTGTATTCAGACCTCATCACTAAGTGTTATTCTCCACTATGTCCCACTCTTACTCATCTACCAAACTGGTTTTCTCTCTGTTCTTCACACATGAAACTCCACATCTTCCCCATGTCCATCCCATATTCCTAGAATGCACTTCCTCCTTCCCCATGTCCATCCCACATTCCTAGAATGCACTTCCTCCTTACTTTGATCTTAGAGAGTCCTTCCTTTCCTTTAAGATGACATTTAAACATCATGTTTCATGATTTCTCTCAGTGTAAATGCCCTCCCTTCCAAACTACTTTGTAAACATTTGTATTTATAAACTTTACATTTTTCTTATATATATTCTTATTTATACTTGTCTCCCACATTAGAATGCACATTCCTTATGAATTGGAATCTTTTTTCCATTCTTTTTTGCCTTGAATCCTTAGCAGCCAGCATAGTCCTTGGTATATAGTGCATATTTAATAAATACTTACTAATTGATCAATTGACTGGTAACTCAAAACCAAGACCAGAGCTCTTTGCACTAAACTACATTGTCTTCTGTATCCTCTGCTGACTCTCATGTCAGTAACCATTTTATTCATGAAAATGTTCAGTGTTCACCATGTTTAGCTCCTTCTAAAACTCTTCCTAAAGAAAGTTTTTATGACAGAGAGGCATGAGGTTTATGTGGTGACTTTTTCTTAATTCTTAATTCTTAGTCATATTTTTTTCAAAATATTTTTCAATATTTTTCTCTGGATGCGCTCTGTTATGTAAGTTATTGAGTTATTTGTTGAGTAAGTTATTGGTTGGAGTCTGACTCAAGAGCTTCATTACTTAAAAGTCAACTAGATTTTAATATAGAAAATGGGTCCATATTCTAATTTGGCTACCTATTACATGTGAGGCTTCAGTTTCCTCAACATAAAATAAAAGGTAGATACACAGCCCTGAATCAGCAAGCATCATCAGCCTACATGAGTGACATTCTCACCATCATTCCCAGGACTTTATGCATTAATTTGGTCAATGGTTAGATAATCCAGGCACTCCTATAATCATCCACTGTCCATTCTGATAGCCTCAGTAGAGGGCTAGGTAGCTTCAGGAATCCTCTGTAAATAGATGGTCTAGGATTCTAAGGCTAGGCTAACTTGTGCTGTCATCAGTTTACAGAAAGTCATATTCTGAAAGTAATCTCTGTTCCCTTAAAGTATCTACAGCTAATATACAAAGGAGAAAAAAAGTAGCCTCTGGTTTCAGGAAATCCTCATAGGATCACATTTTTTACAGCTGGGGCTTTTACACCTTATGCTTGATCAATAATCTATTGATCTATATCTGTCCCTTTTAATCTAGGCTACAATCAACTTCTTAATTTCTAGGGGAGCACATAATTACTGCTACCTCTGATGAAAAGAATAAATACTCAAGAGTACTTAGCCAGACTCAAATAGAATATGGGAGATAAAATGTTGTCTATCATGGCAGAAGCATTATATAGTAGAAAGTGCAATGAGTCTAGAGGAAGTCAACATGGGTTGAAATTCTTGTTCTGCTCTTTTATTACCTGAGTTACCCTTGAACAACCTGACCCCTCTGCATCTTAATCTCTTATTTATGAAATTATGAGTCTGGGGTCAGTGATCTCCAAAATTCATTCCTTCTGTAAATTGTAGGATTCTACAAAGAGGCCAACTAGGTTTGTCCAGAAATTTCCTTTAATGAAATTATTAAAAAGAAGGATTTAAGGTAATGGGATAAATTAGCCTGTGTTACTTCTGAATTTGTGAAGGAAATGTCTTTATCAAACAGAAACCAAGATTAAGAAGCAATCAAATGTTATCATGGAACAAAGCTGGTAAAATTCGGTACTAGTTGTCAAATAGGAAATAATAAAGAGAGGGCATTTACCTAGGGCGAATAGTTCTGAAAGCATGATAACATAATAAAGAAAGAATTCAAATAAATACCAGAATTTTATACCTGTGTTGTCAGAGGTGAAATTTACTTCCTTAGAAGTCAACTACAAGGTTGGTGATAGAAGACAAAGGCTTGCACCTCTATCAGTCAGAAACATGTATTAAACACTTGCCAGAGATTCAGTGTCTCTAAATACATTGGATAACGCTTCTCTCCTCTGACAGTTGGTCATGTGCCAGCATGTGCACTAATTCATTCCATTTCCTTTAAAGACTAATAATTTTATTTACAGATGACTAGGGGAGGCAGGAAGTAATGGTGGATAGGTGTCCCTTTACCTTTGAATATCTCTAGTGCTTAATTGTCATAATGCCTGGCACACAATAAGCACTTAATGAATTACTGATGATTGGCTGATTGGATTCAAGTTCTAGCTCTGACACAGATCATGGAAATTTGGGCAGGCCACTTTATATCTTGATGCCTCAAGTAATTTTCTTTTTTCAAAATTAATTTATTTTTAGTTTTAAACATTCACTTCCATGAAATTTCGAGTTCCAAATTTTCTCCCCCTCCCTCCCCTCCACGCACCCCAAGACAGTATGCATTCTGATTACTCCTTCCCCCAATCTGCCCTCTCTTCTACCACACCTCTCCCTTCTCTTATCCTCATCCTCTCTATTTTCTTGTAGAGCAAGATAGATTTCTCTACCCCATTACCTGTATGTCTTATTTCCCAGTTGCATGTAAAAACAATTTTTAACATTCATTTTTAAAATTTGAGGTCCAACTTCTCTCCCTTCCTCACTCCCCACCCATTCCCACTGAGAGGGCAAGCAATTTGATATGGGTTATACATGTGTAGTTATGCAAAACACTTTCATAAGAGTTATGTTGTGAAAGATTAACTATATTTCCCTACATCCTATCCGGATCCTATTTATTCTATTCTTTCTTTTGGCCCTGTCCCTCATCAAAAATGTTTACTTCTAATTACCCAAATTCTTCCATTTGCTCTCCCTTCTATCATCACCCCCATCCATCAATTATCCTCTTCCCCTTCCACTTTCCTGTAGTGCAAGATAGATTTTCATACCAAATTGAGTGTGCATATTATGCCCTCCTTAAGCCAAAAGTGATGAGAGTAAGGTTCACTTTTTCACCCCATTCTCCTCTCCATTAAAAAGGCTTTTTCTTGCCTCTTTTATGTGAGAGATAATTTACCCTACTCTATTTCTCCTTTTCTCCTCCTAATATAGTCCTCTCTCACCTCTTAATTTTATTTTTTTTATATACAATCCTTTCATATTCAACCCAACCACATGACCTCTGTCTACATATAATCCTTCCAACTACCTTAATACTTAGAAAAGCTGCAAGAGTTACAAGCATTATCTTTCCATGAAAAGAATGTAAATAGTTCAACTTTAGTATATCTCTTATGATTTCTCTTTCCTGTTCACCTATTCATGCTTCTCCTGAACCTTGTGTCTGAAAGTCAAATTTTCTATTCAGCTCTTGTTTTTTTTTCATCAAGAATGTATGAAAGTCCTCTATTTCATTGAATGACCTTCTTTTCCCCTGAAGGACTATATTTAGTTTTTCTGGGTAGATCATTCTTGGTTTTAATCCCAGCTCCTTTGGCCTCTGGAATATCATAGCCCACGTCCTCCAATCCTTTAATATAGAAGCTGCTAGATCTTATGTTATCCAGATTATCTTTCCACAATACTTGAATTGTTTCTTTCTGTCTGCTTGGAATATTTTTCCTTGACCTGTAAGCTCTGGAATTGGGCTACAATATTCCTAGAAGTTTTAATTTTGGAATTTCTTTCAGGAGGTGATCAGTGGATTCTTTCAATATCTATTTTACCCTCTGGTTCCACAATATCAGGGCAGTTTTCCTTGATAATTTCTTGAAATATAATTTCTAGGCTTTTTTTTTTAATCATGGCTTTCAAGGAATTCCAATAATTTTAAGATTGTCTCTCCTGAATCTATTTTCCAGGTCAGTTGTTTGGCCAATGAGATATTACACATTGTCTGCTATTTTTTCATTCCATTGATTTTGTTTTATAATTTATTCATTTTTCATAAAATCTTTAGCTTCCATCTGCTCCATTCTAATCTTTAAGGAATTGTTTCTTCAATGAACATTTGGACCTCTATTTCTATCTGGCCAATTCTGCTTTTTATGGCAATCTTTACCTCATTGGCTTTTTGGATATCTTTTACCATTTGGATTAGACTATATTTTAAGGTATTATTTTCTTCAGCACTTTTTAGGTCCTCTTTAGCAAGTAGTTGACTCGTTTTTCATGATTTTCTTGCATCACTCTCATTCCTCTTCCCAATTTTTGCTTTAATTATCTTACTTGATTTTCAAAATCATTTTGAGCTCTTCCAAAGTCTGAGATCAATTAATATTTTTCTTGAAGGCTTTGGATGTAGAAGCATTGACTTTGTCTTCTTCTGTTTGTATATTTTGATCTTCCTTGTCACCAGAGTAAGCTTCTACAGTATGAATCTTTTCTTGGATTTTGCTCATTTCACCAGCCATTTACTTGACTTTTTTATAATTTACTTATTTACTTTTAATTTCAACATTTATTTACACAAGATTTTGAGTTTCAAATATTCTTCCTCTCCTCTCACCCCCAATGTACACTGTACGTTCTGATTACCCCTTCCCCCAATCTGCCCTCCCTTCTATCACATCCTCTCCCTTCCCTTATACCCATCTTCTCTCTTTTTCTGTAGGGCAAGATAGATTTCTATATCCCATTACCTGTATTTCTTATTCCCCAGTTGCATACAAAAAAACAGTTCTCAACATTTGTTCCTAAAACTTTGAGTTTCAACTTCTCTCCTTTCCTCCATCCCCACCCATCCCTATTGAAGGCAAACAATTCAATATAGGCTACATATGTGTAGTTTTGCAAAAGACTTCCATAATAGTCATGTTGTGAAAGACATTATATTTTCCTCCATCCCATCTTGCCTAACATTTATTCTATTCTCTTTTTTGATCTTGTCCCTCCCCTAAAATGTTTACATCTAATTATACCCTCCTCCTACTTGCCCTCCCTTCTATTATCCTCCCCACCTCATTTAGCCCCTTCTTCCCTACTTTCTTGTAGTGTAAGGAAGATTTTCATACCAAATTGAGTGTGCATGTAATTCTCTCCTTAAGCCAAATGCAATGAGAGTAAGTTTCACTTTTTCCCTCTCACCTCCCCTCATTTCTCTCCATTGAAAAAGTTTTTTCTTTCCTTTCCTAGGAGAAATAATTTGCCCCATTCCATTTCTCCTCCCAATATAGTCCTCTCTTACCCCTTAATTTTATTTTTTTGATATCATTCCTTCCTATTCAATTCACCCTGTGTCCTGTGTGTGTATTATGTGTGTATATGTATAGTCCCTCCAACTACGCAAATACTGAGAAAAATTTCAAGAATTACAAATATTATCTTTCCATGTAGGAATGTAAACAGTTCAAATTTTGTAAGTCCCTTATGATTTTTCATTCCTGTTTACCTTTTTATGCTTCTCTTGAATCTTGTGTTTGAAAATCAAATTTTCTATTCAGCTCTGGTATTTTCATCAAGAATGCTTGAAAGTCCTCTATTTCCCTGAATGACCATTTTTCCCCTGAAGTATTATACTTAGTTTTGCTGGTTGCATGATTCTTGGTTTTAATCCAAGTTCCTTTGACTTCTGGAATATCATATTCCAAGTCCTGAGATTCCTTAACGTAGAAGGTGCTAGATCTTGTGTTATCCTGATTGTATTTCCACAATACTCAAATTGTTTCTTCCTGGCTGCTTGCAATATTTTCTTATTGACCTGGGAACTCTGGAATTGGACTACAACATTCCTAAGAGTTTTTCTTTTCAGATCTCTTTTGGGAGGTCATCAGTGGATTCTTTCTGGAACCAGAATATCAGGGCAGTTTTCCTTAATAATTTCATGAAAGGTGATGTATAGGCTCTTTTTAGATCATGGCTTTTGGGTAGTCTTATAATTTTTAAATTGTCTCTCCTGGATCTATTTTCCAGGTCAATTGTTTTTCCAATGAGATACTTCACATTGTCTTGTATTTTTTTATTCTTTTGGTTTTGTTTTGTAATTTCTCAATTTCTCATAAAATCATTAGCTTCCATCTGCTCCATTCTAGTTTTTAAAGAACTATTCTCTTCAGTGAGTTTTTGAACCTCCTTTTCCATTTGACTGATTTTGCTTTTTAAAGCATTCTTCCCCTCATTGGCTTTTTTGACCTCTTTTGCCATTTGAGTTAGTCTATTTTTAAAGGTGTTATTTTCTTCAGTATTTTTTTTTTTGGCATCTCCTTTAGCAAGCTGTTGACTTGCTTTTCATGATTTCTTGCATCACTCTCATTTCTCTTCCCAGTTTTTCCTCCACCTCTCTTTCTTGATTTTCAAAATTCATGGCTTGAGAACACTGCATATTTATTTTGGATACTTTGGATGCAGAAGCCTTGACTTTTATGTCTTCCTCTGATGATATGCATTGTTCTTCCTTAGTCAAAAGGATGGAAGAAAATACCTGTTCACCAAGAAAGTAACCTTCTATAGTCTTATTTTTTTCCATTTTGGGGGCATTTTCCCAGCCAGTTATTTAACTTTTGAATCCTTTGTCAAGAGGAGGGTATACTCTAGGGACTTGTAAGTTCTCAGTTCCTCCAAAATGTCCCAATCACAGGAGAGGAGTTTACTCCTCTCTTGGCCTGCACTCTGGTCTGGGAGAAACCACAAGCTTTTCTGCCCAGAATCTGTGAGTAGAATTCCCTCTCCAGAGCATCTACAAGTTCTACTACACTAGCCAGTGCTCCTCTCACCCTAGGGCTGTCACTTGGGGTTGAGTCCCAGATTAGCAGCTCAATTCTTTCAGGGTCTTTAGCCTGAGAGCTCCAAAAATGAACTCACCAAGCGGCTGCTGTCACCCTTGGAGTGAGGCCAGACCATGTTCCCTTCTCACCTAGGTGAAAGAGCTTTCTCACTGATGTTTGAAGCTGTCTTTGGCATTTGTGGGGCTAGGCTGTGCTCCTTAGGCTTTGTTCCTGTAGGCTGCACTCAGCTTTGAGATCAGTGTGATAGACATTTCCTGTTGATGTTCCAGGCTGTCTTCAGCTGAAAATATCTTTCACTCTGTCATTTTGTGGCTTCTGCTGATCTAGAATTTGTTTAGTCTGTTTTTACAGATATTTTATAGTGTGTGGGGGGAAGAGCTTCTACAGGTCCATCCTTCTAGTCCCCCATCTTGGCTCCCTGTTTACTTGACTTTTGAGCTCTCTGTCAAGGTAGTTCTCTGTTTCCAGTGGGGGTGATGGGTGTACTGTCAACTACTTGATCCCTCCACAGTCTGTGGTCCTAGAGCTCCAGAAACAGCCAATCCTGCTGTGCTTGCTGCCATGGTTGCCACAGGCTCCTCTACATGCCCTGCTACCCTGGGGCTAGGGCCAGACCACTTTATTCTCTCATTTAAGTCTGACAGGTTTTTTTCCACTGACCTTCCAATTTGTCTTGTGAGTTTTAGGGTTGTGAAGTCTGAAAACTACCACAGGTGCCAGAGATTTGGTCCCTCCCAGGCCTGTTCTGGTCCTGTCTGTGCTTTTCCAGCCCAATCTAGACAGAGCTCTGCTCCCAGCGTGGCATGATAAATGTTTCCCATGAACTTTTCAAGCTGTCTTGGGCTGGAGATTTGTTTCACTCCATCATTGTATGTGTTCTGCAGCTCCAGAATTTCTTTAGAGTCATTTTTTACAGGTATTTGCCTGGGTTGGGGGGAGAACTATAGAAAGTCTATGCTTTAACCCCTCAAGTAACTTTCTAAGGCTAAAAATTACAAAATAGTTATCAGATCTATATTAATGAAACCAGAAGTCTAGACTAAAATAATAATGTAAATGGGACAAAGAAAGAAGAAATCTGTAAGACACTGTATGAATCTTACAATTTGTGACTCAAAAATAACACCCCAGATTCCAGAACTTATGAATAATCAACAATAAAATTACCCTAAGATTGTCATTTTATACCAAAATAATGACAGTCTCTCCATGTTTCAAAAGAGGAAGGAGAATAAAATGTTTTTAAAATGTGTGAAGTTTGCTAGTTGTAGCAGTTCTTTCCTCGATCACAAAAGAATGAGTTCTTTTTGGTGTAAGAGCTTTCTGAAAGTTGGTGGTTAGAATTGTACCACCACCAGCATCAAGAATCACAGTATTGACTTTTCTCAATACACTTTGCAGCAAATGGTCAGTTCTGGTAAGTGACTGCCATTAGTAGTGATGAGGAGTCAATTTGAAGGGGTGTGGGGGAGTGAATTTGTATGTGGGCAAACCAAACAGGAAAAAAACAACTTTCCAGCAGGGAAAAAAATCTTCCACCATACAATTGGGCAGTTTCATATTATTTATTGCTTAAGAAATGCATCTGAATCCCATTTTGACTGATTTAACAAGTGCCCCTACAGACTATGAACTAGAAAATCTGTACAGACCAGGCTTAAGAGCAGGAAGAGTATTATTTTATACTTAGTTCTTCTGTATGGAAATTGGGCCAAATGTAGCAGGTGATAATTTAGCTTTAAAATCCATTCACAGTCTCAAAAGAGAAAGGGAAGGAGGAGTTCTCTCATTACTGATTCTCCTTGGACTAAAACGTTAAATTGCATGACCCCCTCCTTCACTGGTAGCCCTAAATAGCTAATGACCACACACTAAAAGTGGAATTATATTTTCCAGTTTCAAACTTGCAACTTGTTTTGTTTGTTTTTCCAACTGATGGTGGGTTATTTGAGGTTTATTAAAGATCAAGCATTGGTCATTTTAATGGAACACTGCTACTGAGTTTCACAGCACAGAATGCAGCTTTTAAAGGTAAGTATTTTCTTTCTTGAATGTAGAAGCATTAGCTAGGGATCTTACCAGTTGCAGAAGAACTATCTTTAAGCTGGAATGGATGCTGCTGTTGGGCAAGCCCAGAATAAGGCCTTTGTTTCTTTACTGGCTTTTGAAGTCAGTCATTTTTAGGACCAAATGAACAAAACTTCCTTCTCTACCTTTTCTCTTATTGCTTTTTTTTTTAAACAAAGTTTATTAAAAATTTGTCATTTTGGATTGACTCTTAAGAAGCCTAAGTATTTGTGAAGCTTGTATTGACAAGCAGGCCAGATTGAATCTCAGCTAGACAGAATCAGAGCTGGATTGAATCTGAGCCTCTTACTCCTCTTAAAACCATAAGAGACCTAATTTGGAATGGTTGAAATTCTTCCTTCTACCCACTTACGTTTATACGGTAGATATCATTTTGATTTTATTAAAAAGAAAACTAATTCTTCTCAAGATTCACTGCCTAGATTTCCTTCTACACTGCAGCAAGAAACTGACCACATTCCTATACTTGTCTTTCTCTCAATGGATGACTTATTCCTTACTCACATTCATCCCACATACTAACTGGTTGCCAAGTCTTATTGATGCTACACCCAAAACTTCTCTCACAGTTTTGCCCTTATCTCTATTCATGGCTACAGTGACACATTATTGCAGGCATTTCTCATTTGGTAACAGGGTAATTGTAATAGCCTCATGATTAGTGTCCCTGCCTTAAATCTTTGTCCTCTCCGATCCACCCTCCACACTAGCTGACGAAATGATTTTTCTAAAGTTCAGGTCCCACCATGTCACTACACTACTCAATATACTTCAGTGGCTCCCTACAACCTCTATAATAAAAAAAATAAACTCTTCTCTTTGGCATTTAAATCCCTTAGCTTGGTGACAATCTATTTTTCCTAGCCTTATTTTACAGTGGGCTCCATCATGCACTGTGCAGTCTAAGCTGGCCTTCCTACTAATCTTCATACCTGACATCCAATCTCCTTTCTCTATGTATTTGTACTAGCTATCTCCATATTTAGAATGTACTATCACATCATAGAATTATTAATTTCCTCCAAAACTAAGCTGAAGAATTTCCTAACTACTAGCTTCTAATGAATGCCTTTATTACCTCACAAATCAAATCACTCCCATTTCATTCTCTCTTATCTCTATCTCCATATATATGTAATAGAGAGGTAAGAGAGTATATATATATACATATATATATATATATATATATGTGTGTGTGTATTATATAAATCTATACACATGTGTATATATGTACATATATCACACATGCATGTACATGTGATATTTTACACATATGTTTATATTTGGAAGTTTTTCATTTTTTATTTTTGAATCCCTAGTGACAAGGACAGTGCTAGGTACATACTAGACAGACACTAAATGAAAGCTCCTTAATTTATTAATTAAAATCTGCAAATGAAAGCTCTAAGAGATGTAAGCATCATTCAGCCAAAGCGACAAACAGAATCTATTTCTACAGAGAGCTTAAGATGCTTTTGTGGAAGATAAGAGAGATGATGTGGCCCTATTATTTCATTACTTCAGTGAATTTCCAGAGTGGAAACTCATTCTGCTGATTCAGATCAGAAGCTTGTCTTTCAAAGACTCTTAGAGAATTGCCTAGAACACGGAAAGGTTGGCTACTCTGTGGTCACACAGACAATGTATAGTTCATAAACTATAGTCTTCTTGACTACAAGAACATCTCTGTATCCACTGAGCCATGATATCTCTCAAGTGTCAGGAAGAAAAAAAAAGAGTAACTCATTGTTTGAATCTTTTTCCTATCAGCCTATTTTTGAATAGACAAATAAAGGAGATTTGTAAACTACTTGGAAAAGAAAAAAAGTTCAATCCACATATTTAGATTCAATTATTTCTGACTATTGGTTTGGCTGTCTGTACTGCAATTATTGGCAAATTTCCTCTAGATTTTCTGGAGGGTAGGCTCAGTTTTGGTCAATAGTTTCTAGATGGCTGTTATCAATGTGTGTACAGTTTGGTTTACATTGCATTCAACACAGTGGTGGGTATCAGTGGACATTTAATCAAAGAAGTGATTACTTTGAATACCTATGAGTTCCCTAGTCTGTAGCACTAGCTGCTCTGGTATTGGATAGTGTCAAGAAACTCCTTTTCATTCACAAAAAGATGCCAAACAAAATATTTGTCATTCCCATTTCTCCCTGACATTATTAGAAATGAATCTGCCTGAGTGTTTTACATTTACAATTTGTAAAAAAAAATAGGGAGGGGGATTTTGTGACGGTATATTAATATACATGCGATAAACAAGAAAAACTATAAACGGAGAAAGAACCTGCCTCAAGAAATGTGTCTGTAAAAGACCCTAGAAATCAATTAGATTTTGCTCACAACTAAATAAGGAAATCTCAACTCCTTTGCCTTGTCACATTCCCTTTATCCTATGGGACGGTGGAAGGAGTTATGTATTTGAAATTAAAGGCACCGGATTCAAATTCCACTTCTGCTATTTCTTCCTGAGGCAACTTAAGTAAGTTATTTAACCTCTCAGAGCCTCATTTTCTTAATTTCTAAAATGTAGTGGCTGAGCTAGACCAACTCTAAGGTCCCATCCAACTCTCAGCTTCTGTTACAATCTAAATCTGGGAAATACTAGAAAACACAAAAGGAAATGTTCAATTTTCAATATAATCCAGGTCTGAACAAGAATTTATTTTCACCTTTATTTGATTTTCTCTGCAAACAACAAGAAATCATTACAGACTCCAGGGTTCAGACATAATATCCTATGTTTCTAGTAACTTCCATGAATAAAGCATGCGCACTGTAATTCTTATGGATTTTTGCTCATCTTTACAGGCAGCTTCAAAAAATTCTGCTAGTCCAATTTGTTCAAGGTGAGGTTCTATATCCAAAGGGAGATAACCCAACGTTTAAGTCACATGTGCAGGGACCATGTTCCATTACCACAGCTGCCAATTCCCAGTGGTGTAATGAGAAGCTCTCCTAAGCCAAATTCTTCTGGGCTACTTTTGAGACTCATTTATTCTCAATCACATAACTCAAACACACTGAGGTATTTTCCACATGGAGAAAAGTGATAGACGGGCATAAAGATACTTGGGAAAATTTAGGAAATTCTTTCATTTTGCAGACATGATCTCAATGTATGTTGCTAATTTTCTCCATAGTCCACTAGAATATATCTTATCTATTTTTTTAATTTTTTTCAACTAAAAGTGAATGCATAATTTCTAAAGCACTTATTAAATACGTTATTATGTGCAAAGCACTAAGACTACAAATAGAAAAGAAAGACTCTGCTCTTATAAACAAGCTTTTTTTAAAATAAATCTGTTCCCAATCATAACTCCCTACCCTTTGGTGAGCATGTTAACACCCCTCCCCCCCCAAAAAATAAGCTTTCAATACATAGCTGCATTAACTGGCAAAATAAATTCTCGCACTAACAGTGTCAGAAAATGCATGTCTCCTGAAATCCAAGTTTATCACCTCTCTGTCAGGAAGTGGGTCAGTTTGTCTTTTTTGCTACCACAATGCCCATTATTTACTTCATATAAATATACATTTTATATATATCCCAAAGTTTCACTTATGATTAAAATGATAGCCTCTTTTATTCTCTGAAAAAAGAACCACAGAATCAAAACAATCTCAAGAATTGACCCAACTGGTGTAACAGCAGTACAACTACTCTTACTATCACAACTAATAGTTTTGTAATGAGCATTTATAGAATAGAATGTCCTGAAGATTAAAACACTTTATATACAGTGTTCTAAAAGCCCTCTACAGTTTTTAACACATTAAGGCTTAAAGCTACACTAAGACTTTGGGGACCATACATACATACATATATGTATATATATATATGTATATATATATATACATATATATATACATATATATATATATGTATATATATGTATATACACACACACACAGATATGTGTATATATGTATATTGTGTATATGTATGTGTGTATGTACACAGGTAGGTATATGTATGTATGTTTGTAGTTGGAGAACCTGAGTCTGTGAGAATTTCTATGACTGGCCCAGGGTGACACAGGAGAGTCGGAGGTGGAATTAAAACTCAGGTCTTCCCATATTCAAATGTTGCACTTTGCTTTTGGTCATTTAAACTGCTGAAATTAAATTTGCAATGATACTAGTATTGATATTGTGTCATTATGACATTAACAATACATATGCACATACATGTATACATACATATCTATGGGTATATGTATGTATATATGTAGAGTCTCAAAAGTCTTAGCTCAGCTTTAAGCCTTAATGAGATTTTTGGAATGTACCATACACACACACATACACATGCACACACACAAACACACATCTATGTGGGTGTATATATAATTCTCCAAAGTCTTATGTGTATATATAATGTATATATACATGCTTTATATATATATATTCACATATGTGTGTGTGTGTGTATGAGAGAGAGGGAGAGAGTGCACATTTTGGATGACTGAATCATTTTAAAAAATAAATGCACAAAAGAGAATAGAAGGAATCATAGACAAGTAGGACACTTTAAAAAGCTGCATGCTGGATTTATTATTTAAATAAAAAGAAAGACAAAGTGAATATAATAGAGACTCACAGTTTCATATATGTGTATGAGAGTTTTGCTTTGTATATGGAAGTGCTTGTTTTATTTGATGTTTTTAAGGTTAAAATTTAAATATAAAATATAATATAAGTTTAGTCACACAACAGTCTTATTAATTAGGAACTAGATTTGTATTCTTTTTACAGATGCAAAACATAAACCTTTAAGAAGTTGTATTACTTACCCAGGGTGACAGAGGAGAGTCTGGGGTAGAATTAAAACACAGATCTTCCAAAAATTCAAGTGTAGCACTTTGCTTTTGGTCATTTAAAATGGTTAGATTATATTTGCAAGGTTTCTAGTACTGAAACTATATTGTCGTAACATTAAACATTGAGACATATTTCTTTTCTATGCTTACATTAACTTCAGTTCAACATTTATTAAGCATAACTCTGTTTAAGGCATTATATTAAGCACTGGGAATTCAGAAATTAAACAAATGAACAAAGTAAACAGTCCTTGCCTCGAGAAGATTGCACTTCCATATTCATAATGACATAAGTTTAGGTAAAATGCAGGCATTGCTCTGAAGAAAAGGTCTTACAAAAAAATTTTAAAAAATCTTTCTATTTCATGACTGATAATGGAATCTCATTTCAGAGACAAGTTTTAAACTGAGTTACAAAAGAAAACTTTTCAATACAGAAAAATAGGAAAAAATTTGAAATTACTCTTATTTTTCTTAGAGTTTTTTTTAACTAATTTCTTTAAAAAAAATAGAGGATTCAAAGAGTTGAGTTATAAGATCTAAGTTTTTTACCCTCCCCACCTCCAGTGCAGTTCAATAAAAACTCAAGGCAGGAAGGAAATATGTATCACTGGAATAAATGGAATTATAAATGGCTTTCCTCCCCATGGAAGTCTCTTTTAGAATGGGCTCATGTTAAAAAAAAACAAAAAAAACAACTTTCCCTGACAGAGAATTACATATAGCTTTTTATTAAATATTAAATGGCTTTTTTACAAACTTTTACAATATTTATTGCTTAGAAAAAAAGTAAAAAATATCAGGACATGATTTCCAAGATTTCTGATGAGTCTATTTCATAAATGATACAATAGGAATTGTATTTATTTTTCAATAGCCATGCATTGTTCATAATGACAAGAGCAGTATTAACCCCAGCAGATAATCAAGAGCTTCCCGAAAACCATGTATTTTTCTTTTCTCTAAAAAGATATGACAACTTTATTTATGATCTTTCTTCAAGGGTAATATTTTTAACTTCATAATAAATGACCAGATATTTGAGGGATGGAGGGTGACAGTGTTGTTGAAACACAGCCCACCAGAGAAAGAATAGGATAAACATGTCAACAAAATCTGAGATAATTTACCAAGGTTAATTTGGGTAAAATTTGAATTAATTTAATTCTATATTTTAAAAAAACCTAACTGTTGTATTCCATAGCTTCCAACAAATCTGTTTAAATTCTATTGTTTTAGATTTAGAGGGAAATCATCTAAGATTAGAATGGTGAGTCTTGATAATGCTTACTGAGAGTTCATGCCTCACCATATTTTAAATTATTTAACTTATACTTATTAAAGACTGAAGATCAAACCACAGACAGTGAAAAGTTTGGTTACTCTATTCCTGGGAACTTGAAAGCAAGACTTTCACTTTCGCATTTTATGTTATCTAACATCTCATACCATTTTGTTCTCTATCTTTATCATAGGGTTCATAACTTCTAGATCAGCTGCAGTATAGTCCCCTCTAGCTATTTTAAAAATAATATTTTTAACAACTTGTAATCTTAGAACCACTGTGACACCAAAATCCAAGGAGATCTACAGTATCCCTTTGAGTTTTTCCCACCTTTTTGAAAAAGAAAATCAACCTACAATGAAGATGACATAGTGACTTTCTCCTTCATTTTAACTCTACTTTCCAAAGATAATAGTGGTTTCATTGACTATTGGTTGTAATGTTATATGTCTCTGTCTCCATCACACAGACATATTTAATGACATGAAATCTCTGCGTTTCCCTTATTTTGACAAAAGGATCCTTTCTGAGGATCACTTTAGATACTTGGAATTCTGATATATTAACTTTGCTCCTACTGCTGAGAATAAGTGACCTTCTTTTAGTAATTCAAACTCTATTAAAAATGAAGAGGGTACATTTGAGCCACCAGGTCAGTACGGGGAGAAAAATTTTTTGTCCTCTACACTATTACAATGATGTCCTTTGCTATAGGACATGGGCATATAATCTAATGTTCTATCACTAAGGAAGCATGTTGAGGACAAACTTCGCCTTCTTTGAATTATATGGTGAGCATCCCCAAAAATTAGACATTCAAAATCCTGAACTGGACTGTAGATAACTATTCTATTGACCAGTGTTTTGGCCATATCATTATACCAACTGTATATAAAGGAAAAAGAAAAAAAATAAGATGTTTGTTGAATTTTATTTTCCGTTCTCTCTTCTATCTTTCATGCATAAATTCAGTAACTGAATTTTCAATAGATGCATCTTTTAAAAAAAGTAAAAGCCAGAAAATAGTAGAGAAATACAATGCAAGACATTTAAAATAAGTTAGAAAATTTCTTAGATCAAATAATGGCCTCTATGTCAGATTTCTTACACAAATATCTGTAATACTGCCAGAAAATTGAAATTTGCAACTTCAAACTCATATAGTCACATCTAAATAAACTCTTTTTACTTTCTAACTTACTCTAAAATTTTGCTTTCTTTTCATTAATTCTATTCTCATCAATTCTAAAATTTTATTCTTTCATTCTTGGCCTATAACCTTATTTATTCTATTTGAATTCCTCAGAGTTTAAACTTCTAAAGTATCAGCTCTGAGCTCTTGCTTCTAACCAATTTCTGCTGCTGATTTAAAGCTGTTGACCCATTTGTCTTTTTTTTCCTCTTTTACCTTACTCATAGAAACTTAAAAGGTTATAAGTAGAAGTAATTTGAATAGGAACAATGCCATATGTGGTAGAAATTTCTCCGTAGCCAAAATTGTGTGATACATTATTATTGTATACGCTCTTCATGATCATTCTCCATCCCACTGGTCACATCATTTCATCTCTGTATCCATTCCCACTCTCCTTCCATGTGTCAGTTGACTCTAAAAGCTTGTATATCCTCCTGACATGTTACTGTCCAGGCAGGCTAGGCATTCTCAGAAAAGATGATCTTCCAATGTGCTTTCTCCAGTTTAAATCTATCATGATGTCCCTATCTCCCATTCTAAACATACATCCCTCTGGACCTGTGTAAGTGCTTTCCTGTAGAACTATCTTCCCTTGTTGTGCTGACATTCTCTTGTTTGACATTGCTATTGTTAATCCCTTTCTTCTACCATCTCTCCCATTCTTCTGAAATCCTTCCTCCTTATAGAGACAACTGAATCATCATCTCTTCACTGATTCATGAAGTCAGTGAAGGTACAACACTCATTCCCCTCTGTCCTACACCTCCCATCTCTCCATTTATATAGCCTTCCACTCTTGCTATTCTATTCCACAAAACAAACTGATTCATCTCTAAGGAGCTTGTGGAATTTAATCTGTTGTGCTTCAGTTGTGCACCTCCACCTTCACCTTTTTCTTTATATTCTGCTTATATATTTATCATTTTGTGCATTTTAAAAATTTTGATACAGATTTTTTTTGTTTTGTTACTCTACAAATCAGTCTTTCATTGAAAGGTATACTCAAAAACTGAGATAATTTTATTGCTGATTTCCTTGGCATTTGCACTTATTTTCCTTTACTGGGTCTCTGTGGTTTGTGATGTCTGCAAGTTGAATATTCAGCTCATCTGCTTTGTTTCTTCACTTAAATGTTTATCTTTTTGTAGAATTCCAACCTTTCTTGTTTTTTTATTTTTTTATAATTTTTCATTATTATATGTTTGAAATCCTTTTCTCTTGTTATTTAGTTATTGTTTTTCTGAAGGTGATCATATGTTCTTTCAGTTGATATTTTCTGTATTTAAAAGATCTAAGAAGTATTTTTACCTTTTTTTCTTAAATCACTGTATTTACTTTTTATTTTATTTTATTTTTGCTGGGGAGGAGAGCTGTGAGTCTAAATTTGTATCTTTGAAGCCTGTTCTTGAGGTTAATGGCTTTTATTTTTATAGAGAAAATGTGTTCTTTTCATATTATTGACTTTTGTGTCTATTTTGCCAAACTATTCTTCACTTCAGGATTTTCACTTGAATACAGATATCTTGTTTTCTTTCAATGTTATTGCTTTTTGCTTATCTTTTTGCATATTGTTCTATATATCTGTACTCCTGATCAAATATTTTCTTTTGTGTTGTTTGGTAGAACTTACCATCATGGATTGAAGCTTTTCTATTCTGCAATTATTTGTACTGTGCAGGTAATAAATGAAGCTTTTTCAATTCTTATTTCTCTTTGAAACCATTCAGAAACACCCTGCTGTGGTTACAAGTTCTCTTGGGTATGCATTAGGTCCTCTGCTTCATCAGTTTTCTTCATTTATTTTCCTTTTATTTATAATAATGCATAGATGTCTTGAATCTTTTAGCTGATATAGGTGTCATATTCTCTTCTGTTACTAATACCTTCCATGTTGGTTTGGCTGCTTTTGTTCAACATCTCTGAGTTTTCTTCCTTCTGAGACATTTAGTAATTTCCATCTTTTTTACCTGTTATTTTTTTCCTCTTGCTCATGTTCTGCCTCTGATGGGAGTTTCCCTGGGGCTGGGCCTAAAAGACATCACAGACAGTGCCTGCATTGACCAATTCACATTTCACCTGCCTCAGTTTCTGCTCTACTTTTGTGGGGACAAAACTGGCTGCATTGGGAAGCTACTGAACCCTGAAACTGTCTTATTTCTTGGACATAACATCTCTTTTAGAGAAGTTTGAGGGGCTGTGGGAAATTGAGAAAATGCCAAATCCTCCATCTTTTTTATTATTTGACCAAGAAGTGAGTGTTTTTGTATTCTAAATCTGTTCATCTTTCTTAAACTTCCATGGTAGGAACAACAAAACAAAACTTCATTATGAATTCAATAATTTCTAATATTATAATTGAGGTTGTAAAAAATTCATAGGACCTATAAATTCTGACATATTCATTGCTAATTATTTATTTTATGCACTTCATTTCTCTTTTGAATCCAGAATTCTTTGTTATTATTCATTGCTATGCATCGATTGCACAAGACGGATTCTGTGTTTCCTCAGGCACTGATTTACTTTTATTTTTTTTTCTTAGAATATTTGTTGAAAGCTTTGTAAGTTGTTGAGATCTCTTTTAGAATTTAAAACTTACCCTCCTAGTTTCAGGATACTCTCTGATTATTTATCTGTTTTCCCTATGTTTTTCTTATCTTCATTCTTAAAATCTTTGATATTCCCACCACTTTTCCTTTCCTTATGCATCATTCACTTTTTGATCCTTCCTGGATCTGGACTGCCAGATCCACTGCCTGTACTGTACAGATAATGCAGCTTCCAGCATATTGTACAATTTCATTTTCTTCAGGCTCCATTGTTGCATGAGTAGCTCTTACGGGGAGGATAAAACTTTGCCTCAGAGACAGATGCTACCACTCATGTTGGACCACTTTAGCATTTCTTCCCTTGACTCTCTTTTTTCCCCCTCTAGTTGGGTTAAATTAACATCTTCCACTTTTTGCAGCATTCATGGAAGGTAGCAAGGAGAGTATCTCGTCTGCTTTTGGGGTTTCTAATTTAGAAGCTTCCCCAGGCAGAAGGTAACATACTCCAAAAGTCCCTACCTCCATTTTCTTTATGTGACTGAACAGAATAAATGCCTCCACTTATGAGGTATGCCAACAAAGACTATATAGCAAAACAGGATCCCAACTTGCATCTGAAGTACAAACCAATAGGCAGATTTATGTGCCACACATGTAACAATGAATGTGGCTAACATAAGGTACTGAACGGACATTTTAGGAATTAATATTTTCCAGTATTAATTAATAAAGATTCTACCTTTTGTGGGGTTATTTTTCTGTTTTTGTTCTGTAACTCCAAAAGCAATTGATCTATAACTCATGTAAAATGCCCATATGAGAGAAATTTTAAGAGTGGGAACTGGAGAAAGTGGGAACACCCTCTTATGAGTTGTGTTACCTACAAGTATTCTTCTTCATTCTCAAATTTGGACTAAAACTATATTCTTTTATGAAAGAATAATTCTTTCACTCCATAAAAGTCTTATTTAATTGTACACAATAAATCTGTAAATGGAAACAAGAATATAATTGACATCATGACTATAAATTGATTTGATTTTAAATATAAACATAATTGTTTTATGCTGCTAAAGGAATTTCTGGAAGACAAAATCTCTAATATCAAGTAGTTTCTTTTTTTTGAGTTTATTAATTTATTTGTTTTCAGTTTTCTACAATCATTTCTGTATCTTAGATTTTCTCCCCTTTCCTCCACCCTCCCTCCCTGACATGGCCATCAATCTTATATGGTTTCTATACATATATTCTTATTAAATACATTTTCACTTTGGTGATGTTGCACAGAGAAATTAAAATGAATGGGGGAAAGCATGGGAATAAACAAATCAAAACATAACAAAATCAAGTAACTTGTAACAAAATATAAATTTCTCTAATCGCATCTATTTACCTGACATTAGTTTTCATTCAAATTACTTGTTTCAGGTGAGCATTATGAATCAGAGGGTCTTTGTAAACCTCAGATATGGATAGAAAGTGAATCAATGACTGCTTTAAAGGTTTTCCTTCCACTTTCAGAGGCTACTATGCTACTCTATAAGTACAAGACTCTGTAGAATTAAGAAAATGGTATAGGGAACCCTTTCTGATGTCTGTATCCTTCTGATCCATATCTGTGACTCCAGAGGAAACCAAAAGTACTTCCCACCCAGGCTGACCTCTACTTGACAGTAGACATAAGACATATGAATATCTTCATCCATGCCACATTTTTCTTCTTTATCCCACCTTGTAGCACAAAATGAAAGGTAATGTTATATTGTGCTTGTGAACTTTTGATAAAACTAGTTGGGGGAAAGTGTGATAATCTTTTTCCACTTGATTGAAGAATAATTCTTTGACACTAGTTTGGTGGGCAATTTGAAAGAAAATGTAAAGACCTATTTGTACAAAAAAATATTTTAGCAGATCTTTCTTTTTTGGTGCTTAGTATTGGAAATCAAAGGGGTGTCCATCAATTGGAGAATGGCTAAAAAATTGGTGTTATATGATTGTAATAGATTTTTTTTTGCTATAAGAAATGACAAGTCAGATCATTTCAGAAAATCTTTGGAAGACTAACATGAATTGATGCATAGAAAAGTGAATAAAACCAAAAGAACATTGTACATGGTAACACCAATATTGTTTGATGAAGAACTGTGAATGACAGTTATTCTTAGCAACACAATGATCCAAGGCAATCCCAAAGGACTAACGATGAAGCATGCTATCTGCCTCCAGAGGAAAAAAATGGATATTGATTAAATACAAATGCAAGAATGCTAATTTTCACTTTATTTCTTTTGTCTTCTTGTACAAAATGACTAATATAGAAATGTTTCATATAATTACATATGTATAACCTATATCTGATTGCTAATCACTTGAGGGAAGGGGGAGAGGAGGGAGGGAGGAAAGAATAGAATTTGAAACTTAAAACTATAAATAAATATTTTAAAAATTGAAAAAAGAAAGAAATCCTAGGTATTCCTAGAGTTTGTGGAAGACAGAGGCGTAGAGGGAATAAGCTATTGCTATCTTAATTCCCATGTTGTTCAGATTTGTTCCATAATGATGGATTTATGGAGTCACATTCTTATTCTAATTTATGTGGTGGGAGAATTACAATAAACATTTTTATTACTTTCAAATTAGTGCTTCTATGTGGAAGTGACACACGTTATATTTATGTAGTCGTCTCCAACATTCCCTTGCATTAAGTATATATCCAGATTAGTAAAACTAATGAAACAGTATTTCTAGACCCATAGCAACACAAGCACAGTAGAGTAATGTGTGACAGGCTGTCTCTGAAATAAAAGAATTGAGGAGGTAATAAAACAACTTTGAAGTTTCACCTCTCAACCATAAAAATAGTAAAGATGACAAAAAATAATCAATGTTGGGGCACACTAATACATTGTTGGAGATGTCAAATGGTTCATTGGTTCAGTAAACTAATCAGGGAACATGAGAAAAAGGAACAACATTTGTGCCAAAGATCCCTCTGCTAGCCATATACTCTGACAAAGACAAAGGTTAGAAAGTAAGGTCTTATAAATAATTGAAAATTCATAACAGTGCTATTTGTTTTACAACAAACCTAGAGACAAAGTAAGTGCCCATTAACTGGAGAATAGTTAAACAGATAGTGACATATGCATTTTATTAAATATTACTACACTGTAAGCAATAAAGAACATGAGGAAATTCAAAGGACTAAGGGAAGATTTGAATAAACTAAGGCCTCCTAAAAACTGCAGAACCAGGAAAATAATACACCAAGAGTGGATACAGCAATGGAAACAAAAGGAAGAAAATGAAACTGACCAATAGGTAATGACCAATCCTGACCCTAGGAAAAAAAAAGAAAAGCATGTTTCTCCATTTCATGGAAAGGTGAGGGGCTAAGGGTGTGAAATGTTGCATACTGTTAGATACAGTCAATGTGTTTTACTTAACTCTTTGCCACAAGGGAGATATCCAGAAAAGAATATGGTTTTTAAACAGAAGGCATTAATAAACAATTTTCAAGAAGATACATGAGAGGAAACTGCCATCTCTTCAATCTACTGCCCACTTTTTCCTTTCTGAAGAAGATTCTACTGACTTTGGAATATATACTACTATGAACTTCTTTCTTACTCCTGCCAAACCTTTTGAATTTGACCAGTGAAATACAATTTTGACCCATGAGAATCTCTTCCTCACTCTCACATCATTATTAGGAGTACAACCTATCCTGGTGAGGATGATTCTATTCCTCTCTTATTGATACAAGTTCCCATAGACTTATGATACAGGGACAGAGCCTGAACCTGTATTTTCCTTGGTATAAGGAACTCTCCAGAAAACATTTCCCTCTACCAATGCAGGCTGTCGCTATCTCTGAAATTTACATCTAGACTTAGAGAGCTTTCCGGAGCAGAATGACTTGGAAAGGATACATGGAACATATATGCTAGAGAGAAGACCTTGAACCCCAAGGTTCCCAGCCTTGAGGTCAACACTATCTACTATACCATGCTGCCTTTCTGAAATTAAGAATATGAAAAACAATCATATTATCATTCTTGATAGACTGGTTTCATTTTTAAAATAAATATAATTGATTTTCCAGTTCTGGAAGTCATGATGACAGAGTGATCGGTAATTACTCTCTCTCCTTAGTGACCTTGAAGAGTACAGAGAATATCTCCCCAGGAAAAATCCTGGAACAGCGGAAACAGCAGAAAGGGTAAACATTCTCTTAGCCCATGAGGCTAGAAAAATCACTAAGGAGGGTCCCTCTTGCTGTGACTGAAAAGCAAAGGAGAGATTAATAAAATTGAAATAAAGAAAACTATTGAACTAATAAATAAGACCAAGTGTTGGTTTTATGAAAAAACAAATAAAATTGATAAACTTTTTGTCAATTTGATTTAAAAAAAGAAAACAAAATTACAATATCAAAAATGAAAAGGGTGAACTCACTTCCAATGAGGAAGAAATTAAAACAATAATTAGAAATTACTTTGCCCAACTGTATGCCCACAAATTTGGCAATCTAATTGGGATGGATGATTATTTTTAAAAATATAAATTGCCCAGATTAACAGAAGAGGAATTTGAGTACTTAAATAACCCCATCTCAGAAAAAGAAATTGAACAAGCCATGAACTCCCTAGGAAAAAATCTCCAGGGCCAGATAGATTTACAAGTGAATTCTATCAAACATTTAAAGAAGTTAATTCCAATACTATATAGACTATCTGGGAAAATTGATGAAGAAGGAGTCCTACCAAATTCTTTTTATGATACAAGTGTGGTTCTGCTACCTAAACCAGGAAGATCCAAAACAGAGAAATTTATTACAAGATTAACACATTTTGATCTGGTAGGATTTATAGCAGGAATGCAGGGTTGGTTCAATATTAGACAAATAGTAGCATTACTGATCATATCAACAACAAAGCTAACAGAAAACACATGATTATCTCAATAGATGCAGAAAAAATTTTTGACAAAAATACAACACCCATTCCTACTGAAAACAGTGGAAAGCATAAGAATAAATGGAACTTTCCATAAAATAATAAGCAGTATCTACCTAAAACCATCAGCAAGCATTATGTGCAATGGGGACAAGCTAGATCCATTTCCAATAAGATCAGGGGTAAAACAAGGATGTCCATTATCACCCCTGTTATTCAATATGGATTAGAATAGGCAAAGAAGAAACTAAGTTATCACTCTTTGCAAATGATATGATGATATACTTAGAAAATCCCAGAGAATCAAGTAAAAAACTACTTAAAATAATAAACAACTTTGGCAAAGTTGCAGGTTACAAAATAAACCCAGATAAATCATCTGTATTTCAATATATTACTAACAAAGCCCAACAGCATGAGATAGAGAAATCCCATTTAAAGTTTTGGTAGATACCATAAAATATCCAGGAGTCTATCTGCCAAAACAAACCCAGGGACTATATGAACACAATTACAGAACACTTTTCACACAAATAAGTCAGATCTAAGTAAGTGGAAAAACATCAACTGCTCATGGATTGATTGAGCCAACATAATAAAAATGACAATTCTACTTAAATTAATTTACTTATTCAGTGCCATACCAATCAAACTACCAGATACTTATTTTCTAGAGCTCAAAAAAATAATAACAAAATTCATCTGGAAGAACAAAAGTTCCAGAATATCAAGGGAATTAATGAAAAGAAGTGCTAGGGAAGGTAGCCTAGCCCTACCAGATTTCCAATTGTATTATAAAGCACCAATAATCAAAACCACTTGGTACTGGCTAAGACACAGAGGAATAGGTTAGGTACTCAAGACACAGTAGTCAGTGAATATAGCAACCTACTGTTTCATAAAACTAAGGACTTCAGATTCTGGGATAAGAACTCACTGTTTGACAATATTGCTGTGAAAACTAGATAACAGTGTGGCAGAAACTGGGCACAGATCAGTATCTGACACCATATACAAGAATAAAGTCCAAATGGATACATGATCTAGGTATAAAGATAGATACTATAAACAAATTAGCAGAGCAAGGAATAGTGTATTTGTTAGATTTATGTAGAATGGAGAAATTTATGACCAAACAGGAGACAGAGAACATTATGAAGTGCAAAATGGATAATTTTGATTATATTAAATTGAAAAGTTTTTGCACAAACAAACCCAATGCAACCAAGATTAGGAGGGAAGCAGAAAACTGGGTAAGAATTTTTGCAACTAGTGTCTGTGACAAAGGCTCCATTTCTAAAGTATATAGAGAACTGAGTCAAATGTATAAGAATACAAGTCATTCTTCAATTGATAAATGGTGAAAGAACACGAACAGGGAGTTTTCAGAGGAAGAAATTAAAGCTATCTATAATCATATGAAAAAATACTCTAAATCACTTTTGATTAGAGAGATGCAAATCAATACAATTCTGACATACCACATCATACCTGTCAGATTGGCTTAACAAGACAAAACAGGAAGATGATAAATGTTGGGCAAGATATGGAAGAGTTGGAACACTAATTCATTATTGGTGGAGCTATGAGCTGATCCAAACATTCTGGAGAGCAATTTGGAATTATTCCCAAAGGGCTACAAAAATGTGCATACCCTTTGACCCAGAAATATTCCTCCTAGGACTCTACCCCCAAAGGTCATAAAAATTGGAAATGGTTCCACAAGTACAAAAATATTTCTAGCAGCTCTCTTTGTGTTGGCCAAAAACTGGAAATCAAGGGATACCCATCAATTGGGGAATGGCTAATCAATTTGTGGTAAATGAATGCAATGAAATACTATTGTACTATAAGAAATGATGAAGAGGAAGACTTCAGAGAAGCTTGAAAAGACTTATATGAACTGATGCTGAGTGAAAGGAGCAGAACAGGAGAACTTCGTACACAGAAACAACTACAGTATGCAAGGAATTTTTCTGGTAGACTTAGTACTTCATTGAAATGCATGGACTTAAAAAATTTCCAATGGACACTTGGGGCAAAGTACCTTTCACATCCAGAGAAAGAACTACGGAATTGGATCACAGATAGAAACAGATCACTTTTTTTGTGTGTTATGTTTTATAGTTTCTCCCATTCATTCTAATTCTTCTATGCAACATGTCTTTAACAGGAACATATGTATAGAACCTGTATAAGATTTTATGCCATCTCAAGGAGGGAATGGGGAGGGAGGGGGGAATGACAGGTAGGGAGGGGAAAAAAATCTAAGACACATAGAAGTGATTTTGAACACTGAAAACAAATATAATAATTTAATTAAAATATATATATATAACTGTTTAGGTTTTTAGTGAGTTATCTAGACCAACAAACAACTGACCTCAAGAGGCTTCTCCTCTCCCTTTTTAGATATTTTATTGATACTCTCATGTTTTTTATATAACTTTTACTTTTTTATTTTAAATTTGTTTATTTTTAAAAAAATTTTAATATTTAATTAAATATTAATTTAATAATTAAATTAATAAAATTAATTTTTAAAAATTAAATTAAATAATTTAATTAAATATTAAGATTTAATTTTTTATATTTTTAATAATTAAATTTATTTATTTTCTATAAGATTTTGAGTCTTACATTTCTTCCCCCTCCTTCCACTCCCTTCTCTGCAAGATGGCATTCAATCTGATATAGGCTATACATATACATTCAAAATAAATATATTTTTTACATTAGTCATGTTGTAAAGAAAAATTAGAACCAAAGAGGAAAACCATGAGAATGTTTCTATCTGCATACAGACTCCATGGATCTTTCTCTGGATGTGGATAGCATTTTCTATCACGAGTCTTTTGGAATTGACTTAGATTCTTGCTTAGCTGAAAAGAGTGAAGTCTATCAAAGGTGGTCATTGAACAATGTAGCTGTTACTGTGTACAATGTTCTCCTGGTTCTACTCACTTCATTCACCATCAGTTCATGTAAGTTCTTCCAGGTTTTTCTGAAGTCTCCCAGGTCATCATTCTCATGTAAGAGTAGTATTTCATTCTATTCATATACCACAACTTCTTCAGTCATTCCCCAATTGATGGGCATCCTCTCAATTTCCAATTCTTGGCCACCATGGAAAGAGCACCATGCATGTGGGTCCTTTTCCCATTTTTATGATCCCTGTGGGATATAGACCTAGAGGATATTAATTACTGTTACTTCTAAGTATGATTCCTCCTCACCTACCCCAAAGAATTATTCTTTGTAATAAACAAACACAGTTAGGCAAAAATAATACAACAGCCATATCTGATAATGCACGCCTCATTCCTTCCTCATGAGCTGACACCTCTCTATTGAAAGCAGAAGGAATATTTCACCATAACTCCTCTGATCACACAACTCTTAAATCTTTTCATGTTGTTTTTACCCAAGGAATAACTAATGAAGTAATATGTGATTTTCTTTGATTGAGTGGCTTCATACATACTTTAGTTGTTTGCATTCAACATATTGATTCTGTCTAGGTTTTAATAGAAACAGGAGAGGATTTGTGCATTTTAGGAGCAACTATGTCAGTCAGTGGCATAATGGAGAGAACTGAATTTGTAATCAGAGGCACTCAGGGCAAATCCCAGCTCTAACAGTTATGGCATGCATGTCCTTGGGCAAATCACTTCATTTCTCTTGGTTTCCGTTTTTTCATCTATAAAATGAAGGAATTAGGCTAGATGAATTCCAACACCCTTCAGAACTCTAAATATACAGAGTTATGTCAGTTATCAAGTTTATGAATGTTAGGAAGCCTCAACTCACTCTAATTACTGGAATAATGTCCCTTAAAGATTCAGGGCATATTTTGAAATTAATAGATATAAGGTGAGGAGTAGATAACTTTATGGCATAAGGGTATCTCATAGAAATTTGTTGTGGGTTAGCATATAAAGTGAGAATTTGAATCTGCTTCTACAATTGAGAATGGCTGATTTTAATTTAACCATACTTTAGAGACCCAATACTCAATCACTTTTGATTTCACTCAAACTTCAGGATGGCCTACTTTCATTTGAAAGGACACAGGTTTCTAGGAGGTTTGTGGGAAGATATGTAAGTTTCTTCTTGCTGTTATCAATAACATCAGCTTGTGAGCATATATATTTCATGTTGAGAGTGATTTTTCTTTCATTATCACAGTCTAAAGGAGAAATAAAAAAAACATTATAGAAGGAAGGAGTCAGATTGATGGCTCTCATATTTAGAATGCAAGTGGTGGTGATGGTATTAGCTGTGCATTTTAAGATATAGGTACAGGTAATATCACAGTATGCCAGATCCAAGCTGCATCTAGGAAGGACCGCAGAATTCATCTATTTAATTTTTCATTTTGTAGATGAGGAAAATGAAAACTAGAGATATGACTTGCCCAAACATTTATGTGCAGTGCATAGAAGGGCCAATATTTGAACCTAGGTTTCTTGATAACAAATATCTCTCTCTTACTATTTTGCCACAGTTCTTCTCCAACTATTAAAAGTTAAAAAAAACCAAACTTTTCTCACTTGTAGCATGGAACAGAGAAAGCAAAATTTGGAACCCAGGTAACAGGGGTTCAAATCCCACTGCTGACATCATCCAAGAAAAAGAGAGGAAAAGCAAATTTCCTTAAAGCAATTGAGGCAGTATGAAAAAGTCAGTCATTCAGTTGACCAATAAGCTTTTATTAAGTGCCTACTCTGTGCAGATTCAGGCAGTTAAGTGGTATAACGGATGGAGGGCTGAATTTGGAGACAGGAAGACTCCTTATTCTGAGTTCAAATCTGGATTTAGATATTTACTAGCTCTGTGACTCTGGGCAAATCATTTAACCCTTTTTTCCTCAGTTCCTCATCTGTAAAATGAGCAGGAGAAGGAAATGACAAGCCACTCCAGTATCTCTGCCAAGAAAATCTCAAATGAGGTCACAAAGAATTGAACACAACTGAAGCAACTGAAAAACAATAACAACAACAACTTGTACAGGTTCTGTGTTAAAAGGAAACTTTTATTTGGAGTCTTGGGAACTGAATTCAGTTTCAGGATTTACTTACTGATTTCTCCTACCTCGGTGACTTTGCACTAGTTATTTAACCTATCTAGCTGTTCATTTCCTCACATGCAAATGAGAGGGTTGGATTAGATAACTTTTTTTGTCTTTGCCAGCTATTATTCTATAATTCCATAATCTTCAATTCTCTTGATAATTAGAGATCTATATTTTACTAAGTTACTGTTTCTCAGTGAAAATATCTCCTTGGAGAATTAACCCATTTTTCTGATTTTGGTCCCATCATTTTCCCCAGTGGCCTAGACTTGAAAACCCATTGCCACCTGTGACCTTTCATTCTCTTTCACGCAATCACTTGTCAGGATCTGTCTATTCTCCCTCCTGTTAGGTACCACATCTTCCACAAAATTTTCTGATTCCCCAACCTCTCCATACTGGTCTTTTCTCCCCAAATGGCTCATATCTCTCTATTAGGTATTTTCTATACAATTATCACTATATATATATATATATATATACACACACACACACACACAAATATATATGAGAAGAAAGTGAGGTGGGTGACCTTGTACAACCCTCCATCACTCAAATCAAAATCAAGTCATGTCATCATCTTGATGTCATGGACCTCTTCAAGAATGAAGGACAAACACAACCTGTGACTAAGGAGCAACTCCACTCTTCTCCTCTCCTCTCCTCTCCTCTCTTCTCTCCTTTCCTCTTCTCTCTGTTCCTGTCCTCTGGTGTTCTGACTAGAGAAAGGTACACTCCATGGCCAAAAGCTGACTTTTTTCCTTTTGGGTTTAGTGGGCTACACTTTTTGCTCAGAAATCATGACTTAATTCACTCAGGAGCTTGTAGACTGGACAAGTCCCCCCGACCTAGCACAGAATGAATGTAATTACTAAATGGTAATTATTTCTTTTTAACCCAGGAATCCTGAGGGTCTTGCCCTCCCAGTTTGATTGTTTTTTAAGGGGTCATCCATTGGGTAGCTACTTAAAGAAGCTTATTCATTGAATGGGTTTATCTCACTCAAAGTGAGAATGTGATAAGACCTTAGCCTGAAAGGGCCAAGGTCTCACACTGCATCCTGAGCCATCTCCACTCATACTGATGAATATCAGGCCACTGGATCCAGATCGCTGAGGAGAAGAAAGTGAAGCTGGTGACTTGAACAGTCCTCCTTCACTCAAATCAAAGCCAGCTGCAAGTCACGTCATTATCTTGATAATATATAATGTATAATATAATATATAATAATATCTTGAGAACAAAGGACAAACACAACAATATACATACACACATACATCTATATATACACATACACGTATAATATCCATGTGTGCATGCATTCCATAAGTGGAATGTAAATGTAAATTCCTCAAGAGGAGGGATTATGGTGTCTTGTTTTGGTTTTTATTTTTATTTTTATTTCCAATATTTAGCACATCTGTATAATAGCAATTGCTTAATAAAAATTTTATGGATTGAAGTGAATTATCCTTTTTCAGTATGACCAATATTTAACTAAGACCTACAACAATGAGGTCATACAAGATTTTATTAGAGTCTAAGGGAAAGGAAGGGCCATTTAAGAATATGGAGCTATTCTGGGAGCAGAATAGAAGCGATTTAAAAAATAGGGACTTTCAGAAGCCTGAAGACTGCATGAGATTCCTGGGCACCTGTGGAGTAGGAGAAAAAGATACATAAAGGAATGTGGGAAAGTTCTAAAACAAAATTCCCTTACTTTGCAATTTTGACTAGAGTTCTAAAGGGAATTAACAAACTTGAAAATAGATTCAAGTTCCTACTAGTATAGGTATTTTTATTAATCATAGTTTTTACTAGAAATCAGAAGATATAGCTTCTAATCTTAGATCTACCATTAACCTTATACTGCAGTTTAGCCAATTTTCAGTTGAGAATGATGAAGTTGGGAAGTCAATTGAGTAGCCTGAAGAGATGGAATCTTTCAGTTCATCTGAAATCTCAGAAACTGTGTAAATAGAACATAAGTTTAAAGAGGTGTTATCATGCTGGAAACATTTCAAGAAAGTTCCTAGTAACCATTTATGATTCCTTTCTAAACATAAGCCTAGATAACAGTGAACAGTGAACATTTTGTGCTAATACAATATAATACTAATCAGTTTTATCTTGTCATTCTCTGACATAGCAGGGAGGTGAGAGTTACCACATGACAAACACATCAGTTCTCAGGTCAATATACTCTGTGAGAACTGATTTTGGAAGCAACTGCACAATCAGTGAGACAGCATGGAAATCTAAATCTGGTAGGTAAATAAAGAAAAATTCCAAAGGGATACTGAGAAAGTCGGATATGAAGCAGCAAATGCTACTGCAAAAAGGGAATAAAGGAGCTGCAGCAAGTAGCAAACTGAGGCTTCAGGCATGAAGCAAGGTACACTCATATAAAACTGTTGAGCCTGTACTTACAAGGAAAACACTGAAACTGAGCCTGCAGCTGGGCATGTGAACCCTCCTGATGGGGAAGTGACTTCACCTAAATTACCACTGTGAACTTGGAGGAAATGTGAGACCAACCTTCAGGAAAGGAAATCTTATTCCCTGGGAGGGGCTCCTTCTATTGCTTTGCCAAAGGTTTAAATGCCAGTTCATCTATAGTTCTTGCTGCCTTAAATTAATATTAAATGTCTTTGGTAGATTAATGCATAAAGGGGATATGAAAATCCTCTGAAAGCTAGGGGGCCAAATTCAGGGGAGACCTTTTATGTCACAATGGATATTATTAGAAAAAGATCTCTCCCCAAATGAATACATATTGTCTTTCAAAGGCAATGATCTGATATAAAAATTACATTTATAATCCCTGGATAATGTTTTGTCTAACTTGCAATTACTCTCTTAATTTGTACTGGGGCAGTTTGATTCTTCCTGCTTTAAGTAACCTTTCAAATTCATCTTGCAAATTTTTACCCTATCTTCAGTTTCACAAGGTTATTCTGAATTGTGATGCATTTTCTCTAAGTTGTTACATTCTATCAGATAAGGGATTCTAGTTAATATACATTTTAAACACAGCAATGTCCTTCCCATCAGGAAAGACTTTGATTTTACCTGCCTTGACTTTCACTAAATGTTTTTTTTTGTTAAGTTTTGGTAGCTTACAAGAACCAGACCTTCTATGAGTCATCACCAAGTAAATCTGATATATCTATATTTGCCTTTTTAGCCTTGTCAGTTCAGCAATCTATGTCACTTTCACTCTTCAGATACAACTGTATTTCTGTGCTCTACAATTTGGAGAAGTTAAATGAAATTACTGGGGGAAAAACAATAACAAGCTTCTTTTGTTCTTAGAGGACAATAGATGGATACAACTGATAACCCTGATATTTTACACATGTGTATTTTTTTTTTTAGTTCAGGAAATCACTGACTTAAGTATCATGTTCATGCTGTATAAACTTTCCAAAGAGCTATATCATCAGGTAATTCAATAAATTATGATATTTGAGCTCTTGCTGTGAAAGTGTATGCCCTTCTTTAAAAAAAAAAGATTCAATAAATATATGGCTTTGTTACAAAGGCATATATTTATTGAATTTTTTTTGTGTGTTTGTGTTGTGTTTCTGGGAACATCAAACATGTTCCTTGTGTAAAACATCTTATAAGTGTTTTAGAGTAAGATATCATGGGGTATATCTATAGCAATTTGATAACATGTTCTGATTTCAAAGAATCATTTGCTCTCCATGTTTAGTCATCAGCAAACCAATTTAAAAGAAGAACATTTTGGAGATTTCATGGCCAATTGAATAAATATAACCTGTTTAAGAAAAATATAATTGCATATTTACACATTGGTACTATTATGGACTTTCTAAAGAATTACAAAGAGTCTAAAAATTTTACAATTGTACTTTTATGTGGTTACAGCTCCTTAGGAACCATTACAGACTAACAAGTAAATAATGCACAGGTTGAGAAGCCCCTAGTTGCCATCTCTTATAGTTATCAAATATGTAGTAAAAACAAACACACACAAAATTGTGGTTCAGATTCATTTGGTAAATATTAGGTCATTCTAGAAATTTCAACCAGAAACAATGATTAGCAAGATGATAATGTGGTTTTGAAGATGGTAGATTAGTTGATTGTTACCAACTTCTTCATATCTACAACTCCAATGAAAGAAAATTATACCCCAGATGAAAAGTTAGTATTTATATAGCACTTTAAGGTTTGTAAAATGATTTAGAAATATTATCTCATTTGATACTCAAAAGAACCCTTGGGGGTGGGGGCTAGGTGCTATAGAGCATTACAGCTAGGTTGAGATTAGTGTCAACAACAAATCCCCTGAAGCGACTGTATTATTTGAATTTACACTGCATATTTCCATTGGGCTAGAACCAATTACCATATTTTACATAATTATGATTTTGAATAATGCTAATTCAAATGCATGCACCTAGCTAAATCTACAGGAGGAGTAAAGAAACTCCATCAGAGAAGGTGTAAATATCATGATCACCAACAGCATTTATTAAGGGGGAAAAGGAATAAGCAATTGGTGGCAAAATCTGGATGGGTTTGAAGGTTTAAGATATAAAAGAAAAAGGAAGAAATAGTATTCTTCCTAAGGTCTCACACATATTTGGAATAAAGACATGTTCATACTTCCTTAATCAAAATTTTCTCCTCTCAGAGTAAGATCTATTCCTTAAATCTTTTCAATTGTTACTCCCTGACTGAGCTTAAGCAAGGTAAAGCACTATAACATACAAACCAAATTTCAACCTTTGTCCTTTTTCTTCTACCCATACTAATCATTGACTCTTAACATTTGTAGCTACCCATTCACAAACTTAATAAGTATTAAGTTTGAATTGATTTTTATAATATTACCCAATCAGGAATTATGGATGGTTTAAAGAAATAGAGAAGTACATTTTTTTTTTTTGCAAGCAGAAGAGAAGGGGGGAGAGTTTACAGCATATCACCAACTTTTCAAATCCCTCCCCATATATTGAAAAGACAGAACATCAAGCAAGGTGAGCTCCAGCCAGGATAATCAGTCAGTCTCCCTTGAAAGTTACCTCTCCTCTCCTCTCCATTCCTCTCCTCTCCTCTCCTCTTCCGTTCCCTTCTCTTTCTCCTACAATCCATAATCACCCTCTTCAGCTGCCATGCTCACTCTATGCCTTGATTACTACAGAGAATTTCATTGCCTACATTCAATTTTCATTCCTCCCAGTGCGGGAAGACAGTTTTGAAGATTTCTTAGAAGTCACACAGCAAGATCTCAGAAGTGTCCTCTGCAAAACCTGGAAAGATTTACATGAAATTGATGCAAAGTGAAATGCGCAAAACAAGGAGAACATGGTACACAGTAACAGCAATATTGTGACTATGAATGAATTAGCTATTCTCAGCAATACAATGATCTAAGACAATCTCAAAAGACTAATGATGAAATATTCTGCCTCCGGAAAAATAACTGACATTGTCGGAATGCAGACTGAATCCTACTATTTTTTCCTTCCTTCCTCCCTCCTTTCCTCCTTCCTTCCTTTCTTTTTGAGTCTTCTTATACAAAATGACTAATATGGAAATGTTTTACCTGATTACATATGTATAACCTATATCAGATTGCTTGCTCTCTTAGGAAGGGGGGAGGAAAGGAAGAGATGAAGGGATAGAATTTAGAATTCAGAACTTTAAAAAATGTTTTGGGAAAAATAAAATATTAAGAAATGTTCTCTGCCCACAAAAAAAGTTGTTCTGAATAACTACTTGTAAAAGCTTTACTAAAAAAAATACACTTATGGACTAAGAGTAGAGAATCTTAATATCTAGGGATCTCATTAAGTATCCTTATTTTCCAACTTTCAAACAATTTTCTGGTACTAGCATTGGTGATCACATTGGTTAAAAGACTTAGATATTAAAAATCTACCAATGTCTTCCATCTTTTAATTGTTTTTGTTCTTTTAGCTTCATCTTTAAATGCCTTGGATGACTTTGCTTAGAACTCTCACCCAGCTTTTTTCAAACTGAATTTTTTTTTCCACTGCTCCTCTCTATATTATTAGGCAAGACTCATCATACTCTATCATCATTCTTTGTAACTTTTTATAAATAAATTTACTGCCACATCTCTACTTAGCAAGTAATTTAATTGTTAGTTAAGGTGCATTACACATGTCTGAAATTACTTTTTGGGTCCACTTCTTATGATAATTGGTTACATCAATTAAACTTCTTCATGGAATTCTTGCAGTTTATATCCTAAACTTTTTTATCAATAGCTTTTTTATATCAAATATCAAACTTTTATGAATAATTTAATTATGTCAGGATAGAGTCACTTTAATTGCATCCTGTTCTTTTTCTCTCTAGTTTTTCTTTTTCTTATAGCTCTGAACTTCTTTGTCTCTTTGCTCTAACAAGAACACGTTCTGACTGTACATTGACTTGATGAGTCATTATCATCATCACCTCAAAGATAAAAGATTTAAAAAACTACATACTATATAATTCATATGCACTCATAGGTCTTCAGTTTCACAAAGTAATATCTTCATAAGAACCCTGCAAGGTAGATACTGCATGTATTATCATCCACATTTTACAAAGTAGGAGTGGCGAATAGTACTGTCATACATACCTGGTTAATAAGCAATGAAACTTTGACTTGAACTAATTAGTCTCCTCATTTGTCTGGGAATGAGACAGGATGGTACTAAAATAATATTATATCTATAGTCAGAAAACCTGGATTCAACTTTTTCACTGATTGTCTGTATGATCTTAGATAACTCACTTAACCTCTACAGTGTCCTTTATAGTACCTTCCCCCCTCCCCTAGTTCTAAACCTAGGATCCTGTTACTTCAAGACCAATATGATTTATGCTATACAGTCCTACAATGGTTAGTCAATAACAAATGAAAAAATGCATTTAAATGCTTCCTATGTGCCTGGTATTATGCGAAGTATATATTGTCCTATGTACCAAAAAGTGAATTACAATTCCCACTGTATTCTAGAAATCTTTCTATAGCATAAAGGTGAGATATTTTAATTAGGGAAGATAATTTTGCTACGGTTATAATTAAAATTCTATAAAGACTAGCTAATTCTTACTCATCCATTAGTATCACATTACTTGGAAGAAGAAAAAGATTTTTAATCCTACACTTGATCCATGAATAGGTCATATGTATTTGAAAAACAGAAATTTTACTAGTTATCATGCTTGGAATTCTCACCCTCCTCTCTTCAGTTTCTTGTCTTTACTCAGGTTTCAGCTAAAATCCTACTGGCTGTAAGAAGCCTTTCCCGGTCATCCTTAATGATAATGCCTTCCTTCTAAGATTATCTCCAATTTACCTGTATATATTTTGTTTGTTCATAGTTGTCTGTATATCATCTGTTCCATTTGATTGTGAGATCCTTAAAGGCAGGAACTTCTTGTCCTTTGCATTCCCACTGCTTAGCAGACTACTTAGAGGTGGCAGGAGCTTAATAGTAGGAGCTTAATAAATGCTTGCTGACTTGACTGACATCTCATAGGAATAGAGTATGCATAAAATCAAGTGTGCTAAAGGACAGGAATATGTATATACAGAATTTGACAAAGTACCTCCCCCTAATGGAGTGACTTTAATTTATCAGTCATTCAGAATATCACATTTCAGCAAAACCTTCCACTCTATGAAGATGCATGATACAATTATATCTAAAAATACAGAAGAATGTATCTCTGATAATTGCTTAAAAGTGCATATGTACTCTGCAGGGCAGAGGCAATATGCTCCAGTTACTGTTCCTCTCAAACATTTAATAGTTGTGCCATAAGTCTAAGCAATGCAATTAATTCGATGGCATTTATGGGAACAACCAGCTCCTGGATGTCCATGTGAACTTAGCCACTGCCAGGTAACATTTATATGCTGGGTACACAAATAGCCTTGTCACTCAAGAGCTGCTCCTTAATGCAAAAATACCACTATATCTGTCTAATTTCAATCATCATCAGACACTTCATATATAGCACGTAAGAATGAATGACAGGAGCATTACAGTCACTCTGGATAATCTATAATAGTCTGACACCCAAGATGGATGGCAAATATGTCATTCTGACTAGTATGTGAACACCTAACAACTAAAAATCAAGCTTTGATAATGTTGTTGCCCATATATCATTTCTGGGTAAATTTGGAACTAAGAAAACTGAAGTGGTACAAAAATAACCATACAATTCACCTTCTAAATGGATTATCAGAAATGGTACAAAAGGGTTGTCTTACATTGGCAATAACATTTTTTTCTGTGCCACCCATATTGTAAATGTCAGTTTTATGTCATGATAGGATATTTTCCTTCAGGTTTCAAGGAGGATTCCACTTCTTATTTTAATATCACTAACACTATAAAGTTATGGAAGAGGAATGTTAATTTACTCTTATGTTATGCATAATAAAAGGTAGACATTTCATTAGCATTCCTTTTTTTAATAGAGGAATTTGAAGAAATATTTAAAGGTCAATATAAAGCAATAGTGTTTATATAGCACTTTTAAGCTTTATGAAATACTTCCCTTTAAAAAAAAACTGTGGTGGCATAGTTCATATCTTAACTCCATTTTGCAGATGAAGAAAATGGGCTCATTGAGGTTAAGTAACCAGTGTGTTATTACACAATTCATGACAGAATGAGATTTTAGACCCAGGCTTCCTGATTCCATACCTAGATCTCTTTCCACTGCACAATTCTACTTCACTTGAAATTATGGTTGATGAGATAATCTTTACCTTAAGTCATTTGCACTGTTATATGGAAAGCTTTCCTAATCTCTCATGTAAATTGAAAACAAATAGAAATGTTATACATAATTATATTCTAGCTTAAAATAATGTAAACAGAAGTTAACTGTGGACCCAGAAGTCACAAGGGAAGTAAAAACTGATGAGCTACTATGTAAAGAATATACAGTTAACCTATGATTGGATAATCCAAATTTGGATATTTTTTCATTTTTAATTATACATATAAAATAGATGAGTACGTAGAGGCACAAAATCACATAAACAATTTTTAAAATTAATTTAATTATGAACCACAATTTTTAAAGAGCATAGGGCCATTGATCAGCTCATCTTTTACTTCTGAGAAGCAGAAACATAAAGGAAAGGAGGAGGGAAAGAAGGAAGAGAGAAGGAGAGAGAGAGAGACAGAGAGAGAGAGAGAAGGGAAGGGAAGGGGAGGGGAGGAGGGCAGGTAAGAGAGAGAATTAAGAAGCTTTACAAATTCTATAAATATTACAGATATCCAAATATGCTACAATTTCTTCAGGTAACCTATATAAAGGAATAGTTCTACCAAGCAACTGCAGTGTAAATATCTTCCCTGTCTATTAATGGGCTTCAGATTACTGGAGGCTTATTGGCAGAAAGGCCCAAACCTTTTGTTAATCGCTAATGAGGCACTGGGGTCCTGAAGGTTTTGATGCCTTCAGACCCTGAAAAGTGTATATATTCTCTGGGGTAAGGTTTCGTTTTGGGGCTTACACATTGGAAGAAGGCTCATGTGCCAGATGAGACTCTGGGTAGCTGTTAAGAAGCCCCCTGGCTTTGAAAACCCAGATGTTGGTGCTTCTCTGGTAACTCCATATATATAATGGTCTGACAGTTGGATTGTCTGTTGATCTGTGGTGTATGTATTGCTCATGATCAGATAGTTGGAAGCCCTGTCTGTTGGTCTTTATTCCTCTGATCATATTTTCTCTGTTGGTGAATGTGATTAAAGCAGATCTTTGACCCCCTTTTAAGTTGCTTCCCTTAGAAAAACAAATCTAAGCAGGTCATCTGGGCATGCTAGGATGCTTGCTATTACAGAAACCTGAACATTAATTTGATTCAGCCAAAGTTTACTGAATACTTTCTTTGTGAAAAGTATCATGCTAGGGCTATGGGTATAGTAACATGGAATAAAAGTAGTCATTGCTCTCAAAAAGCTTGGAGTCTTTGATTGGACATTCTCAGGATGCCCTTTACCCCATCTCTGTGCTACGATCATTTTCTTTATCTAAAATGAAGTCCCTTTCACCCACATACACATATCCTACTCAATGTCAATTTCCACATATTCAAGTCCTTCACTTTCTGGCTGACAAAAACTGTTTACTTGTTTCCTAAAATCTTCCCTAATTAAATCAGCCAAAAATTTCAATACTTTTTCTCCCAAAAAAAATTTGACAATTTTCATTTGTTGTTGTTCATCTTTCATTCTTGAAGAGGACCAATGACATCAAGAAGGTGATTTATAATCATCATGGAATTAAGCAATAGTGTATATCGAGTTCAGAAAGACTAAAGCATTAGGGTGCAGGAAAGGGAATAGAATGAGATGAGACCAGAACAACAGGAGGAGAACAAAGAATGGAGAGTTTCACATGATAAAAAGAGGTGAGTACTTAATATGTAAGACAGTATTGAGTCAAAGGTTTTTGAACAGGAAAATCGCAAAGAACATGGAGATGTTCTTTAAAAAAATAATCTAGCATTAGAATCTGAGAGAAAGATGTCAAAATTGTCTAAGCAAATCTTATCAATTTTTTTCAAATAAAAAAGACTCAAAACTTGTTCGGTCCCACAGATAATTGGTATAGCTGAGACTTAAATGCACAACTTTTGAAAAGGCATTTGCTCAGAGTTATCCCTGCAATTTCCATATAGGTTCTTTTCTTATTTCCCTAGTCATCTTTGGAAACTGACCAAGTAGTAGCATTGCTGGGTCAAAGGGTATAAGTAGTTTAATAACTCTTTGGGCATAATTCCAGATTGTTCTCCAGATCGACTGGATCATTTCATAATTCCACCAACAGTGAATAGTATCACAATATTCCCACATCCTCTCCAACATTTGTCATTTTCTCCTTCTATCATTTTGACCAATCTGGTTGGTACACAATGATATCTAAATGTTGTTTTAATCCACATTTCTCTAATCAAAAATGATTCAGAGCATTTTTATGATTATTAATTATTTTCATGTCTTCATACTTTCATACTACCTCTTCATATCCTTTGACCATTTGTCAACTGGGAAATGACTCATACTCTCATATATTTGACAAAGTTCTTTATATATCTTAGATATGAGATCTTTATCTGATAAACTATCTATAAATTTCTCCCCCAGAGAGGGGAAGATTAAAGTCCCCTAAATTATAGTACTTCTATCTCCACCTGTAATTTATTTAACTTTTATTTTAAAAATTTAGCTGCTATAATTTTAGTTGCGTATAAGTTCAATATTGATATTTCTTCATTGTCTGTTACCTTTCATCAAAATGAATTAGAGGACAATTCAAAGCCTACCCCTGATACTGACTGTGGGACCCTGAGCAAGTCATTCCTCTTTTAGACTGAGTGTCCTCATCTATAAATGAACGGTTTAGACTAAATTGCTTCTTAGGTATCTTTCACCTCTAAATCTCTCATCTAACAATGTTATGAACTCACTTTACTGGTCTTTCCTCTAAAATGTTTCCTAGCTCTGCTTTTATCAGAAAACTGCATCATACGTTAGTACTAAGGAAAAAGTGGCTCCAAATGCTATGTATGTACGTGTGTGTGTGTGTTATATTCCAAAGCCACTTAGGCAATGGAAAATAAGTTTCTGTTTTGAGCCATCAGGCATTGTGCTAGTGTTGTTTTCTCTCTACCAAGAGGGTAAAGTGATAAAGCTCTTCACATGACATATGGTCCCAAACTGCATAAGCAACCAAAGGCAATGGAAAAGCACATGAGAGGGTTTTAAAAATTAAAGTAGCATTTGACGGCTCTGCTTTACAGCTTATTTGTGGAAAAGTATGCACAGGAAAAAAAAAGAGTATGTAATGAATGATAGATATGGAATGGTAGAAAGAGAAATGGGAGAAAGGTATTTTAAATATTGTTCTGGAACCAAACTTAAATCGCCTTATGTTGTATTTATATCCTAAGCCCAAAAGCTAAATTACTGTAAGATATTCTTTCTATGTGCAGATCAATAGATTCCAAAGGGAGACAACAGTTAAACATGGGGAAAAAAGAAAAGCATATCATTTTAATATTCAATCGTCCCTTCATGTGCTGTCCCTTTAAGCAATGAAGCAGACTTAATAATTCCAAGTATTTAAGGCCAGTTACATCTCTGTTGCCCCCAAACTTCTTGTTAACCTTCTAATTGTGTCAAAAACAGATATTGCTGCTCATATACTACTCTTTTTCTTCATTTTAAAGATTTCGTAATAATACAGATTTCAGGGGATAGGTCAGAAACCTCTAGTTTTCTGCTTTCCCCAAGATCTGTTTATGATTCTTAAAGTTCTTACCACTTTTCTTTTTCTTGACCTTTTTACTTAAGAAAGAGTCAATGAAACTTACCTGGAAATGTTTGAATCTTCTAGCGTTGCATGTAGTTTAAAGATGTGTATTTCTACTGTTGGTTTAAGAATTATTCCTAAATTGTACTAAATGTGACAGAACCTTGGCAAAAAGTCATGTATGTATGAGCAAACAAGTTTTACTGAGAGGTTTCTATGGAGAAGTCATTACTTCAACTCTTGCTACTGTTGTAACAAAAATGGTTCATAATGAGCAAAGCAAGAGTTTGTGCAAGCTCATACTTTCAGACTCATACTTGGCAGTTAAATGGTTCAGTATATAAAGCACAGGACTTTAAGTCAGAATGACCCGAGTTCAAATACAGTCTCAGAAATTAACTGTATGAACCCTATTTTCTTCAGTTTCTTCATCTGTAAAATGAGCTGAAGAAGGAAGTAGCAAACTACTCCAAATATCTTTGCCAAGAAAACCCCAAATGAGGTTATAAAGAGTCAGACCTGGCCAGACAACTGAATGACAACATACTATCAAAGGGAACAAATGCTGCTCATTCACACTAAACATCTGCTAGAGTCATGTCATGAAAAGTGCTGGATTTCATTTCAGAAGATCTAGATTAAAATTCCACCTTTGTTACTAATAAGCTTATTGACTTTGAGTGAGTAGCTTCATTTTTCTAGGCCACAGCTTCATCAGTCAAATGACAGAACTGGAATTGATGATATTTTTTCTATACTGGTGGGCAAATGAAATGGTTAATGTTCTATATATGTGAAATCAAATTCTTTGTGTTTTTATGGAATAAAACATTTTAGTCATTCAATAAATATTATACCAAAATGCTGATTATTCTAATTAGAGATTAGTTAATTGTCCAACCTTTTTTGAGTCTTAAAAGTATATCTTCTTCGATCTCTGCAATTTTTCTTATTTTGGTTGCTTGAGATTCCTCCAGCCATTACTCTTATACATCTCCTTCAAACTAGATATGATAAAATAAGCAAAACTTCAGTGCCCATGCACCAGATATGTGACCTGACTTTTTATCTGTTCCCTGAAATTGTCTTTTACAATTAAATAGAATTCATAGGAACAGTGATAAAACTCCTTGAGAATGCTTTTGATTACTAAGATATTTAACAAATATTTATCAGGTCCCCGCTATCTACACTTAGGTATTCTTTGAGAAGTGTACTAAAGAATGGGTTAACTGTTAGCCAGAAATGGGGAGAAGTAAGAATATTCTAGGTAGAAGAAAAAGGCACAAAGATGGGTACAGAGGAAGGGAAATACATTAAAGAATTAGTGAGTAGTTGAACTTAGTTGCTCAGATATTTAGAAGTTGTATAACCCTGGCAAAGTCACATAACTCCTTTTAGTCTTAGTGCCTTCATATATATAGTAAGGATAGTAATATTAACTACTTAACAGAACTGTTGGGAGGATCAGATGAGATAACTGATGGAAAGCCCTGAATAAGCCTGATAGTACTATTACAATATACTGTTTGCTAGTTATTTTTATTATTAATAAGAGGAATTAAACTAGGATGGTAGGTTGAAGGCAGTTCACTGGGAGAGTCAAATGCCTAGTAGAAAATAGAAAAATTTTATAGAAATGTGAAGTTTCTGAAGGCATTTAAATAGATGGATAACACATACTATTTTAAGAAGGTTGATCAACATAACCATAGAGTATTCATTTGGGGAGAGGAGGCAGATATGCTGACCAGCTAGAAAGTCAACACAACAGTCTAGGAGAGAGGTAATGAAGGCCTGGATTAGAGAAGTGGCAATGGGAATAGAAAGTCATAGGTAGATACTATTACTAATATCAGTGACAAAAATAATATATGATAATAGTTCACATTCATGCAATTATTTAAGGTTTACAAAATGCTTTCTTGTGAGATAATTTGTTGAAAAATAGTATTTTTCAGACAAAGAAAGTGAAGTTTAACAGGACTTCATTAATAGCAATCAACAAAGCTAGAACTCAAACAAAGGTTCCCAAACTTCAAATTCAATAATCTGCATTTAAGATATTTATTGCATTAAATTATATATGCATTATATTAAAATGTGTCTGAAAAATTGGCAAAAAGGGTAATGAAGAGGCACATTTATAGAGGCACATTTATGGAAAATGAAGGGGTATATATACAGAAAATAGAGAGGGATATTTGCAGATAATGGCGAGGAATAAAGTGAACATTTCACTTAAAAATGAACTCAGGAGCTCTGGGGAGCATAGATGGCAGAGTAGGCAGTAAATTGTTCTAGCTCTCCTATATTCATTTCCAAATAACCATAAAATATCATCCCAGAACAAATCCTGGAATAGCAGAGGCAGTAGAAAGATGGGTTGGAGCAGTCTTTTAATCCAGGAGATTTTGAGGATTGGAAAGAAAAGTTCATCTCACTCAGGTAAAAGGGGAGTAAATTCCAAGACAGGAACTGTCCAAGCAAGCCAGCAGCAAGCCCCATGTCAGTAAACCAGAAGAAGAACCTGACCCTAGTATGGTGGAGGAAGCACACAGCAGCACCAGAAATCCCCATGTGCCTTAGCATAGCCTGGGGAAGCTATTAGTCAGTGATTCAGTGTAGACCCAGGTAGGTAAGCAAGCTCCAGCTGTCAGACCTCTATTTGCACCATTATAGCCCCAGGAAAAGGCAGAAAAATCCACCTGGCTTCATCACATGCCAGACACTATCATGAGGACCACAGCTCAGAACCAGGAAAGCTGCCCTACCGATGCCAGCAGCACCAGCCCTCACCTCCCCACTCTAACCCTCAGCACAGCACCAGGCACTAGCCTGGTGGGCATCAGGATATCACCTCAGCACCAAGTAAATGATCAAGGCACATAACCACTGGCACAAGAAGCCTGAGGCAGTCCTTTCCATCCTGGGAGAAGAGATCAAATTTAAAAGGAAAAGGAAAAACTTCCCAAAACACCTATGGGCAAAACCCCAAAGAATAAAGGGTAGTGGTTTCAAGCCTAGAAAACAAAATTATGAAAGAACCCATAAAGGAGATTAAAATCAAATAAGAGAGACATAAGAAAAATTGGAAAAAGAAACAAGAGTGATGCAAAAAGAATTATTAAAAAAAGTCAATAGCTTAGAAACTGCTTAAAAAGTAGAATTGGACAAATAGAGAAGGAGAAAAACAAAAATGTACTGAAGAAAAAACTCCTCAAAGACTATAGCTCACTGAATAGAAAAGAAAGTACAAAAGCACATTGGAGAAAACAACTTAAAAATTAGAACTGGGGCAAGTGGAAGCCAGTGTCTCTATGAAACATCATGAATCAATCAAACAAAATGAATGAAAAAAATGGAAGAAAATGTAAAACATCTCAGGGGAAAAACAAGTGACATGGAAAATAGATCCAGGAAATACAATATCATAATCATTGGTCTACGTAAAAGGTGTAATGGAAAGGAAGACTTGGATAGCATCTGTCAAGAAATTATCAAGGAAAACCACCCTGATATCCTGGAACCAGAAGGCAAAATGGGCACTGAAAGAATCCACCAATCACCTCAGGAAAGAGATTCCAAAATTAAAACCCTAAGAAAGAAACTATTTAAATAGCAAGGGACCCTACTCAGGATCACACAGGACCTTGAGATTCTACATGCAAAGATCAGAGGGATTGGAATAAGATACTGCATAAGGCAAAGGAGGTTGTATGACAAACAAGGATCAATTACCAGCATCTTTCACGCAAGGAGGCAGACATTCAATGAAATAAGGGATTTCCAGACTTTCCTGATGAAAAGGCCAGCACTCATTAGAAAATTTTGTTTTCAAATACAAGACTCAAGGGAAGCATAAAAAGATAAACAGGAAGAGAAAATTATAAGAAAACTTGTTATTTAATATGGGCAAACAACTTACATCCTTATATGGGCATTACTTCCCTCTAAATGAGTGCCTGAAAAGACCAGCCTTAAAAGGCCAAGGACTCCCATTGCATCCAGTCATCCTGATACATTAATGAATATCTGGTTATTGCACCCAGATGGCTCAGGAGCACAAAATGAGGTTGGTGACCTTACACAGTCATTCCTCACTCAAAACAAAGTCAAGTACAAGTCACATCATGATTTCTCTGATGTCAAGGTCTTCCTCAAAAATGAAGCACTAACACAGACAACCAAATTTCATAACTATCAGGGTAAGGAAAAAATATGGAAAGTGGTGATAAGGAAACAAAATTTCAAGAAGCCACAAAAAGGATAATACAGGACTTGGCAGCTAGAACATTAAAGGACCACAGGTCATGGGACATGATAATCCAAAGGGCAAAGCAGTTAGAACTACAACCAAGAGTCACTTACCTGGAAAAATTAAGCATAATACATCAAGGCAAAAAAAAAATAGTCATTCAATGAAATAGAAGGATTTCAAGCTTTCATTAGAAGAAGTCCAGACCTAAGTCAAAAATCTGATCTCCAATATCAAGACCCAAGATCTTGATAAATATAAAGCATAAACAGGTGAAAAAGGAAAAAAGAAAAAAAAATAAGGGACTCATTAGAGTTAAACTATTTTATATTCCTACACAGGAAGATGAAACTTGTAACTCTTTTAAAAATATACTACTAATAGTACAGCTAGAAGGAATATATGTAGACAAGTGGGTATGAGTATGACAGTGAGGTGAATTTGAAGGAATGACATAAAAATAATTAAATGATGAGAATGAGGATTACACTGGGTGCAGAAGGAAGGGAGAAGTAGAACTAGGTAAATTATTCACATTAAGTGGCAAGAAAGACCTATTACAGTAGAATGGAAGATAATAAGAGGGGGCAATGGGCATTGCTTGAACCTTATTCTCATCAGTATTGACTCAAAGAGGGAATGATTTACTCAAACAGTTCAATATAGAAATCTATTTTACTCAAAAGGGAAGTAGGAGGAGATTAAGTAAAGTGGCTAGAGTTGGAGAGTGAGTGGGGAGTGACTGACAGAAGGGAGTACAGATCAGTAGAGGTAATACAAAACACTGGTAAGATGGGAAAGGGTAAAAAGAGAGAGGGGACAAACAGAAAGAAGAATTGGATGAAGGGAAATACACAGGTAGTAATCATAACTGTGAATATGAATGGAATGAATTTTCCATAAAACTGAAGGGGATAGCAAAGTGGATCAAAAACAAAAATCCTACAATATTTTGATTATAGGAAACACATTTGAAGCAGAGAGACACACATCAAGTAAAAGTATGGGGCTAGAGCAGAATCTATTGTTCTTCAGGTTATGTAAAATACATAAATAAAATAAAATAAAAAACAGGAGTTGCATTCCTAATCGTAGACAAAGTAAGAGGCAAAGCAGGTCTAATTAAAAGAGATGAGGAAGGAAACAGTATCTTTCTAAAAGGTACCTGTCAGATCGATGTAGAAGGGAAGAACTCATGACCAAATATGAGATAAAGATCATCACGAAATTCAAAAGTTTGTTTTGATCATAACAAATTGAAAAGCTTTGCACAAACAAAACCAATGGAACCAATATTAGAAGGAAAGGAGAAAGCTGGCATACAATCTTTATAATAACTGCCTCTGATAAAGGATTCATTTCTTAAACATAAAGAGAACCGAGTCAAATTTATGAGAATATAAGCCATTCCCCAATCAATAGATGGTAAAAGGCAGTTTTCAGATGAAGAAATTAAAGTTATCCCTAGGCATGCAAAGAAGTGCTCTAAATCACTTTTGGTTAGAGAAATTAAAACAACTCTGAAATACCATTTCACACCAATCACATTGGCTCACATGACAAAAAAAAAGAAAATGATAAATGTTGGAGAGGATATGGAAAAAAGTGGGACACTAATGCACTGTTGGTGGAATTGAAAACAAATCCAACCATTCTGGAGAGCAATTGGGTAACTATTGGTTTCCAAAGGGAAACCAAACTGTACATACCCTTAGATCTGTCAATACTACTAATAGATCTGTATCTCAAAGAAATCATAAAAAAAGGAAAAGGACCTATATGTACAAAAATATTTATGGCAATCCTTTTTGTGCCTGCAAAATATTGGAAATGAAGGGGATGTCCATCAATTGGGAAATGGTTAAACAAGCTGTGGTATATGGATGTAACAGAATACTATTGTGCAATAAGAAATGGTGAACAGGCACATTTCAAAAAAATTTCAATACAAACTGATGCAAAGAGAAATGAGAAAAAGCAAGATGACACTGTATACAGTATCAACAATGTGTGATGACCAACTATGAATGACTCAGTTGTTTTTCAGCAACACAATGATCTAAGAAACAAGTACAAAGGACTGAATAAAGAAAACATTATCCATATCTAGCAAAGAACTGATGGACTCTGAATACAGATCGAAGCATTTTTCACCTACATCATTCCTTCTCATGTTTTTTTTTCTTTTGATCTGTTTCTTCTTCTACAACTGTGAATAATATGGAAATATGTTTTACATGATAGCATATGTATAAAGCTACATCAAACTGCCTACCACTTTCAGAAGAGGGGAGGGAAGAGAGGGAGAAAAATTTGGAACTCAAAATCTTGTAAAAATGATTGCTAAAATTTTTCTTCATATGAAATTGTGGAAAAAATAAAATACTATTTATAAGCACAAAAATAAAATAAAAATAGAAATGAACTCAGAAGAAGCACTGTAAAGGATGACACAGAAAAAATGCATGATCAAATAAGCAGATGGGCTAGTCATTTAGTTAGAATGAGGGATAACCAAAGAACAGTCTGCTTGTGTGAGTGGTACCACCATGATGACAAGAAAGCATGAATAAAGACCCCAGCATGCTGAATGTTTTGATAAACTTTGTTAAATTTATGAGAGGATGTATATAAGTACTGCATAGTAGAGATCAACACAGATAGGTTGCAATCTGTATCACTGGAAGGAATAGCCATGTAATGACATTGCAGATTTAGTGAAGCAACATACAAGTTGCAATGCCCACATTGTTACATGTTGCTTATTTTTTTGAAGAATAAATAATTTAGAAATATTGTTAAGGACCTTTTCTTAACTCTCATTAAAGTCTATGCCTATAGATTTATACCATGTACAATATTCCTGGATGATGTTATTCATGACTTATGGTTATGATCCCAACCTAATGAGTAAGAAATTATCCCAGTTATCTCAAAAACATATTGCAATATTGAGGGTGGCGGAGCAAGCCAAGATGGCAGAGTAAAAAGCAGGGATTCACTGGAGCTGCCCTTCACACCCCTCCAAATATCTGTAAAATGACTCTAAATCAATTCTAGAGCAGCAGAACCCACAAAAAGACAGAGTGAAACGAACTTCCAGCCCAAGACTCTCTGGATGGTTGACAGGAAAGATCTCTTGTTCCAGACTGGAAGAGGAAATTTTGAGTTCCAAATTTTCTTCCCATTTCTCCCCTCCACCCAGTCCATGACAGTGTCCATTATGATTACCCCGTCCACCAATCTTCCCTACCTTCTATCACTCCCCCCCTTTCTTATCCTCTTCTCTTTCTATTTTCCTGTACCATAAGATAGATTTTTATACCCCATTGCCTGTGTATCTTATTTCCCAGTTGCAAATTCTCTCCTTTCCTCCCTCCACATCCTCACTGAGACAAGTAATTTGATATAGGTTATAAATGTATTGTCATAGAAAACATTTCCATCATAATCATGTTGTGAACGACTATATTTCTCTCGATCTTATCCCTCTCCTCCCCATATTTTCTTCTTTGACCCTGTCCCTCCTCAAAATTGTTTGCTTTTTATTACCTCCCCCAATTGGCCCTCCCTTCTATTATATTCCTCTCTTATCTCCCCCCATCCCTTTCCTGTGGAGCAAGATAGATTTCCATACCCAATGGAGTATGTATGTTATTCCCCACTTAAGCCAAATCCAGTGAGAGTAAGATTCACTCTCAATCCCTGCTTCTTTCCCTCCACTATAAAAGATTTTTCTTGCCTTTTTTATGTGAGATATTTTACCCCATTCTACCTCTCCGTTTTGCCTTCCAGTATATTCCTCTCATCCCTTAATTTTATTTTTAGATATCATCCTTTCATATTTAACTCACCTTGTGCCCTCTGTCTATGCCTTCCACATGTGTGTGTATATGTACATACATACATACATACATATAAAGCTAAAATATATTTCAAGCCTTCAGATCCCTTAATGTAATCATAATGGACACTGTCATGGAATGGGTGGAGGGGAGAAATGGGAAGAAAATTTGGAACTCAAAATCTTGTGGAAGTGAATGAAGAAAACTAAAATAAATAAATCAAAATGTGAAATATATATACATACACATATATAATATATATATTATGTATTATATATTCTGACAGCACTTTGTAGACCATCATTACATCACTATAACATTTAAGCATGACTTATGTAGAAGGATACATAGATCACATAATGATTTAATGTGATCATACATATTTTTAGAGAAAGGCAGAAAGGAAGCGTATGATAAAAATCACTGTATATAATATCATTTCATGCATCTTATATGCAGGAAATGGGAGATTTGGGACTGTTATCTAACTCCTGTGAATCATTTGACTCAAAGGTTAGTACATTTTTCCACTATACCAAGCAGAATAGGTTTCCTGTTTCATCCTTTTAGCAACTGGGGATAGGCCAGACAAGGTATGATGTAAACCAACCACATCATTAGGAATAAACAGTAAGATGATGTTAAACTTCATAGGTAGTTGAACTTGCCCAATTGATGCCAAATTTCAATTCCACTAATGGTATGCTGGAATCATGTTAAATCATATTGTCCTCATTTTTAAAAAATCTTGAGTTTTCTTTTATACAATGTTGAATAAAGTGTTAAGGCTTTGTTATACAAAAGTTCTATAAAAGAAAACAGTCAATATTAAGATGCAGTTAAGACAAAAATAGTAAAAGTAACAATAAATTTCGCAACATTAATTGATACATATCATGTTTTAAGTTTAAAAGGAGTCTTCCTTGCAACAGCCCTGTGAGAAAAATGATGCAAGTAATGTTATCACCAACGTATCTAAGGAAGGTTCAGAAATACCCAGTGAATTGCCCAATGTCAAGCAATTAGTAAGGAGCAGGATATAAAACAAGGCTTCCTAAGTCTCAGTCAAGAGCTCTATATAGAGATGTTGATTTACATACTTATAAGTATCTAAAAGTTATCTTCTTTAAAGTTGCTATAGCCATCTATCAATATGGTTGCAGTTTAGATTATTTTCCACCTTTAAAAAAAAGTATCATAGAAAGCTTGACAATTACTCTCTCAATTAACAAAACCTAAGGCTTATGCCCTATAATTTCATCCTCACAGTTATGGTAGCTCCTGAAAGGTCCTGTGTATTCCAAATGCAGGTCATTTTTTAAGTGGATCATAAAATTTTTAAAAATAATAATAGTTGGCACTTACATAGCACATGAAAGTTAGCAAAGCACTTTCTACACACTATCTCATTTGATTTATTAATAGCAGTACCATACATACACAAACACATATATTATATATATATATATCTATACATATACACATAAGTACACAAATGCACACATAAATACACTGTTTTATGGCAACCAAGATCTTTACATAGAGTATGTAATTCTAACCCTCTAAAAGCTCTAAGAAGTACACGGTATAATTATTACTATTAAAAGTTGTAGATATGGGACTGAACCTGGATTTCTTATCATCAAGAAATCTTATCATCATCATTCTTGTCACCTCTCTCTTCCCTTCCTTCCCTTTCTTCCCTCTCTCCCTTCTTTCTTTCTCAAAAATTAATCTTCACTTTTAAATCTGAAAATATTCTCATGTTGTTAGTGTCTTCCCTACCCTGCAAAATGCCCTCAGAAGGATTGCTATCAGTTTATGAGGTTTTCCATTCTTTCTGATGCTCATGTTTGTGACAAAGGACAAATTAGCCTGGTGAATATTAGTAGATATCCCATCCTTTTTCAGATCTACATCTTTAATAGTGGAAGTTATGTTAAGAAAAGAACTGTTCATAAAATTAGAATCAAAGCATTCATGTTCCCACTAGAAGGAACCCTAGAAGCCAACTAATTCAATCCTTTTGCTACTCAGTTTACAGAAAAGGATACTAGTAGCAGACGAATCCATCTGTTTTGTATAGCCTACCAATATCATCATTTGAATATACCAGTCATTCTGGCAAAGGTTGTACTGGATACCTTCAAAGGGGAAACCTTCAGGCTTTAAAAGCCCTAGGTGATAGTTTTCTTCCCAGCCTGAGAAGAGAGAAAGTTTTCTAAAGATCAGAGATTGAAAGTACAGTGTTTTTTCCCTTTCTCCTACCCATAGGAATTTGAATCTCTTAGAGAAGGAAGAAATTTAATGATCAAATTTGATTATGATTCATGCTATATAGACTTTTTCTTCAAACCTCACAATGTAGGATCTCCTCACATCACTAAAGAGTTAACCAGAATTTGATCATTGTCAAACAAACTTGATTAGATTTGTTGAAAGCATTAACACGAGGGAGAAGTGGAAAGGTGAGAAAATTGGTGCCTAGACAACGCAAATGACTTGCCTAAGATCATGAAGTTTGTAAGTGACAGTGATGGCATTTCCATCCAGGTCTTCCAACTTAATATCCTGTTTTCACAAACAGCCATAGCAAAATATTGCCCAAACATGGTTACTAACAATAAACAAATACCTAGCTAATTTCGGTGTCATTCTCATTGAATAGAATTACTCATTTCAGCAAACTTGCTAAGCCATGGCTGTATAGCTCTTAACTGATGTCACAGAATTTTAGATCTGGAAAAACTCTAAAAAACATATCTTCAGACAGGAAAGGTATCATTCAAACAGGAAAGATTTATCTTACAGATGAGTCTATTGAGGCCCAGAGAGGTTAAAACGTTAACCAAGGTAGGCAATTCAGTTTGCTAGAAGGATTCAGCACCATTGTACTAAGTTAACTGGGGTTACACCCAGTCAAGATGACTGACTCAGTGTAGATACCACTGCAGTAATCCAAATATCTTTCAGATCCTTTTTTATTCACAATATAATATTACACACAAACGCTACTCATTGTTTAGCTTCTTACTATATCCATGACTTCAGTATCTATATGACAACCGAGAGGTTTTCCTCTTAATTTTCATTGATATATTTTGCTTTCACATCATATTCACCTTTGAACATGTCTTCCTTTTCTTTCTAGAGAACTAACCCTTGTAAAAAAAAAAAGAGGAAAAAAGCAATTCATAAAAACCAGCCAATATATCAAACAAAATTGACAGTATATGGAATGTTCCACATCCATAGTACCTCTACCATTGCAAGTAAGAGAGGGAGGTATATTTTCTCCTCTCTTCTTTGAGACTAGGTACCATCATAATAATAAGGATAAACTGTGGTCAGTTTCATTTTAAAAAGTAACTTTTCTCAATTTAGAACTTTGTAGCCATCGTTTATATTTGTATCCCTGCTCTTGCTTTACTTTGTATCACTTCCTATGTTTTAATAAAAAGTGCAATTATAAAAACTTTTTTTAGTTTTGATCTCGTTAGGGAATATCTCTAGCAGTGGGAGCTTGAGGTCAAATAGTATGAAAATTTTAAGCATTTTCTTAGAATAATTCCAAATTACTTTCCTAAATGACTGAACCACTTCAAACCTCACCCAACAGGGATATTAATATGCCTGTCTTTCTACAAGCCTTCTGTCATTATTTATTTCCATTTTTTAATTTCTTTACCAATTTTTTGGGTGTGAGAAAAAATTCAGTTTGATCTAATTTGTATTTTTCTTTATATTTGTTATTTGAATTATACTTTCAAGTGATTGTTTATAGTTTTCAGTTCCAGAAGTTTTGTTATTTGGGAGTTAGTTGTTTCTGGTACCAGCTTCACTGCTGTGTGTTCTAATTAGGTTCTTCTTTACTTCAGGGGAATCAACATCATACACTGAAATCTTCTGAGACACCAATGTAAAAAGTGTTGTTACAGTAATAGTCATTCTACTAAAATTAAACCATATTCATCCCAGAACATTTCTTCCTCTTCCTTTTGTCCACCATGGTGAATACTGATACATTGATGATTGAGATACAGTGATCTCTCATAAATGTTGTCTCATGAAACTGTCAACTATGTCCATTTGAGATCTTTGAGATAAATGATTGTCACATTGCACTGCTAACAGTTGATGGACATTTTTCTTTAAAGAGAAGTAACCTAGAGAAAAAAGATATATGGAATAACATTTTTTAATAACGACTCACCATTTAGAAGACCAGTTGAAAAAGGGTACAAATACAGAGGATAATGGGGTCACTAGGTCTCTTTTCTTTTGGCAGTTGTTTGCATCACTCTGTACTTTTCTAGCAGTTCATGAAACCATGGTACTTCCAAATTTCTACTGATATACTTCATTGTCCAAATCATCAAAACAAGAAAAAAAAACTTTACTATATGAAAAGAAGGTTCTACATTACAAAAGAGATGAAGATATCCAATCATCATGACTAAAACAGACAAGAAAAGATAAGTGAGTGAGAAAAACTTGTAGCCAGAATTTTCTGTGGTAAAAGCACCACAAATTCCCAATCTATACTTCTTTTCTGTCAGTTTCTATAAGGCAGAGACCAAAAAAGGTATCATAAATAACTAGGCCAAAAACTGAAACCAAATTTTCCTCTGGAGGCTGCTTAATACTTGCAACTGGGAGTCACAGTAGGTAGCCAACCTTTCATCACAGATGGCAATGTCTCATTGTAATACCTATGACCTAGCTACAGCCAGAGATATCAGGGAGGAAGCATGGGATTAAATTTCAACAAATATTTGTTCAATTTCTGCATAAAAAACAACAGGCTTTACATTGTGGAAAATGCAAAGAGCTATGCAAAAAAAAAATATCTACACTCCTACTTATCAACAGACTAGAAGGATTTAGTCCTGATTATACTAAGTGATCTCAAGCAAATCATGCCATCTATTTAGGTCTCAGTTTCCTCATATGTAAAATCATAGAAAAAGACTGGATCAGAGATTCTTAACCTCAATAATAAATCATTGTATTTTTAAATAATATTTTATTTTCTCCCATTTATATATAAAACCAACTTTTAATATTTGCTATTTTTTTAAAGTTTTGGGTTCCAAATTATATTCCTTCCTTCCTCTCCTCTCCATTTCCTGAGATAGTAAGCATCCTGATACAGGATGTACATGCACAATCAGGTAAAACATTTTCATGTTAGTAATTATATGCAAGAAAAATCAAGGAAGGAAGGAAGGAAAGAAGAAAACAGTATGCTTCAGTCTGTATTCAGATGTCAGTTCTTTATCTGGAGGCAGTTTTATTTTTTATTATGAGTTCTTTAGGATTGTTGTGTGATCATTGTATTTTTAATATAATTCATTTCCTTTGTTTCCATATATTGTAATATATGGACTAAAAATATAAATTGTTCTAAGAAGGCATCATTGAGCTTCACCAGACTGACAAAGGAGTCCATGATATAAAAGAAGTTTCATAACTCCAGAGCTAGAGAGATATTCACTACAGTACCTTCCAGCTCTCATATTCTTTGATTTTTATGGTCCTATGGAACTTATAACCTAGCTAAGGAGGCAAGACAAAAACAATACTGTTCCTCACAACACAAGGCAATTATATGATTAAATGCCTTCTTTCCAAAAGTTGTTTTTTACAATAAGTATTCTAAAAATTCAGAAGAGTAAAAGATTCCTAGGGGCTTGAGTGGTCATGGAAAGTTTTAAGAAGAGAAATTTGAAATATCAATTTAAAGGATATGTAGGATTCAATGAATGAAAAGGAATGGAAATAGTATCTGTGGCTACTGAGAAGTAGAAATGGATATATTTTAGAACATTTCTCATACTTTATTAAACATCTGCAACTTCTTGGTTTTCAGGGGACTGTTTTCCCAAATGCAAACAAACTTCCCTAGTTCTTCACAATGCCAATTTTATTCCTCATCACAATGAACTGTTTATGTCTTCAGAATTTTATTTTCAACCCTGTCCCCAAACTTGAGCTGACTCCCTCCTATAGCCACTAAAGCCATTGGATCCTGCAGAGTATTTATAGGGGGATATGGATAAGAGTGTTGCACAGAGTAAGAAAGCAGGGATGATAGGCTATCTTCCAAGCCACTGGGGGCAGTGACCCTCAATCAATGAGATTCCATGGAAACCATGAAATACAATAAAAACTGGGCTAGGTTTGTAGTTGGAGGACCTGGATTCAAATCCTATCTCTACTACTGCCCACCTATGTGACTTTAGAGAAGCCATTTACATTCTCTAGGCCTCAATTTGTCATCTTCCAGCTCTAACTCTATGCTCTAATACTTTTCAACATAGCCATTGCTTCATAATCACCTGTGAAATGAATCTTTTTGGAATGCATTTTGCCAAGCCATCTCTAACCCTTTCACTATCTTCAGTCTCCCGATAGACTGAAAGGAAAGCAAAGGTATGATAAAGACTCAAAAAAAGTGAAATGGAAGATAATATGATTTACATCAGATAAACAATGCAAAATTTGCCATGAGCAAGACTAAACGTGATCAAATATAGCAACTGTTAAATCTCTATTTCTCATGTCAATTTTCAGTTATTCTTTTAGTTGATTGCACGCTGCTTTATGAAACAGATGAAGGTTAATAATGGTGCTTCTGTCAAGATTTTCAAGCTATTCCTTTGAATGTCAAGCCAATTAAAAAAATATATTGTAGATACCTATATTCTTTATATTGCTAAGCTGTTTTACCCCCAAGAAGCTACCATATCTGATAATGTCTGTAATCATATCTTAATACAGAAAGGTAGCACCTTGGCAGCAGGAAAAAACCCATCAACAATGACAACAAAGCACATAGCATTGATTTCATTCCAGGTGATAGGCTGTAAAACACTAATCAGAGAATTCCCACTACAAAATCCTTTGGTCTATGAAGCATATTTTAGATGGAAAGGTCAAAAATGAAAATACCCCAAAGAGTTCAATTCAATTGGCATTTAAAGTTGTTTTCTAAGGAATACCTTAAGGTAGATGTCTACATTTTTTTCTGATTTTTTTAACTTTTTTTCCCCAATATGTCCTCTGTCACCCAATTAAGTGAGCCACTCTCACTGTTATTGTTTTTGAGATCTGGCAATGTGCCTGCAGACAGCAGTGAATTTCTGGTTGGTTTATACTAAGCTGGTAACAACTTTTGATGAAAGGCACAGAGCTATAGCTCATGCTGTTAACACATTATCAAACTGCAATGATCACAGAGTGCCTGATTTTATAAATAGGGCGACAATGTGGTGAAGTGGAAAGACCAGTGGACCAGGAATCAGGAGATCTGAATTTTAGTCCCAGCTCTATGACAAACCAACTGTGTGACTGAACAACACGGCTTCTCAGCTTTTGTTTCCTTATCCATAACATGAAGCTGAATTCATTCAAAATAATAATTGACATTTAAATAGGCTTGCAAAGCATATGTGATCTGATTTGAGTTTCATAACAACCCCATGAGATCTGTATTATTATTCCCTACTCACACCGAAAGATAATATTAATATCTCCATTTAAGAAATGAGAATGTTGGGGTTCAGAATGAGTAAGTGACTTGCCTATGACCACGTAGCTAGAAAAATGTTATCGGTAGGATTCAATATCAGAGCCTCCGACAATGAGCGTATCCCCTTGATAGCTAAGAGCCACAGTGAACTGAGAGCTAGAACTAGAATCAGGAACACAAGTTCAAATTTGGCTGGGCAAATCACTTAACCATTGTCTGCCTCAGTTTCCTCAAATGTAAAACTGAGATAATCATAGCACTCACTTCACAAAGGTGGTGTGAGGACCACATGAGAAACCATTTGTAAGGAACTTAGCACAGTTCTGGTACATACTAAGGAATTAATAAGTGCATGTTCCCTTCATTTCCTACTAAGACTAGCACTCTTGACATTACATCTCCCTGCCTTATTGTCCCCTTACTAGCTCTTTTATTCTGACCATGAGTGTAATGGTAATTTAAATGGGAAGATATTTCCTATTCATTGATAGGCCCATGTGACCTGTCTAGGCCACATGGAAATCTGAGTGGTGGGAGGTGAGAGGAGCTTGCTGAATGGGTAGAACAGGAAGAGGCAGAGCTAGGGCAGAGCTGAGAGGAAATTTGGTCATGAGAATAGTCAGAGTTAAGAAGGATGCAGGCAGCTGGCCAGTGTGAGTGAAAGAGCTTGTTTATCATTTGTCTAATGGAGCTGGTTTGTGGGAAGCCTAGCAGGGGGAACGCTTGTGGGCAGCATCCTCTGCATTGTTATTGTGTATGGATTTTCATTACTATGATGGATTTGGTTTTCTGGTGTCTCAAAAAATGTTTTGGTTCTGTCTTCCATGTGGAGAGTCTGTTGTATTTTGCAATTCAGAATTGCTCCAGGATATTCATGGCTGCCATGGGCTCTGTGGATATCGCATTGGTGTTACAATGAGGAAAGCTGTCTTTTTTCAGTAACAAACATAAATTAATAGCCTACATTTATTAATAGCCTACGAATTTATGGAGTAAGGAGACACTTAAATGACTAAGTATAAGCTCTCACCTGCCCCAAACTTTGAGCACTGCTGTTGTTTCCCCTCAACATTTCATCTGTCATCTTGCAAAAATCACATCAGCTCTCTCTGAAAGTACATGACTGGCAAGGTTACATAGTTACTGATCCAAGAAAACTCAGGTGAGGATCTTAACAATGATGGAAAATCCCTTACCAGTTGCCACAGATATGTTGCCTTTTCTTTTGATAGTTGTAATGATATACTGGAAACCTTTCATAGCTACTTCATATGTGAAGGAATATTTGATAATGTCTCAATAGATCTCGGATCCTTATACTAATTCAGGTAACATTACTCTTTTTAGCAGATGGATCTCTATCTAGGATACCAGTTCTTGGCAGGTATTTTTAGGATCTTACAGTTGATAAGGGACAGTTAGGTGGGACAGTGTATAAAGTACTGTGTGTGGAGTAAGGAAAATACTTCATTGGTTCAAATCTGGCCTCAGATACATACTAACCATATGACCCCTGTGTGCCTCAGTTTGTCATCCGTCAAACGAGCTGGAGAAGGAAATGGCCAACCACTCCAGTATCTTTGCCCAGAAAATTCCAAATGGAATCATAAAGAGTCAGAAACAAATGAAATAACTCAACACCAACAAAATGCTTGATCAGCAATGTTACATAACAGTATTAACTACAGTATTATTGCCATCCCAACAAAGTCCATCCCTCAATGGGTAAGGGTAAGTCAGAAAATCATACTTGATTTTCAAAGGGACTACAAAAAATACATTTTCTAAATAGATACTTAAGTCTAGAATCACACCCAGCTATGCCACTTACCTTGCTTGTATCACTTAACCCTTGGTTTAATCTTGGTCTATAAAATTAGTGCTGGACTAAATGATGTTCTAAGAGCACTTCAAGATCCACATTTGCGATTTTGTGGTTCTCTGTCTCCACACAGCATTTAGTTTATTTTGTTTTGTTTTCCCCAATCATTATGCCGGAGCTTGAGGGTAAGTGACCTTGATTTAGGAAATCTCTCTAAGCGATGAAGATTTCAGCTCCTTTCTGTGTCAGTAAATAATATTCCTGAGTTGCGGTGGTTCAAAACAAAATCAATTCCTTCTAGCTAAAACAGTGATGAACCTCTCAGAGCACAGCTCAACTGGTAAGAATACAAAAACAAAGCCTTTAGATGGGATATGTCATCATTACACCAAACAAACAAAGAAATTTAACTAAATACATTGACAGTACGATTCACTATGAAGTAGAATTTGATGTTGCTGGAGCCCATGCAAGACTATTTACTTTCAAGACCCCTAAGGACTTTATCTTGAGGTGATTTCATTTTAAAAGCTGTTGCCTAAAACGAACCTTAAAGACAGTCTTGTGATAGGCTTTTGTTATACTTGTTTTATTTTGCTACGAATTTAATAATAATTCCTTCTGTCATTAGTAACAATTGTCATGTTACTCATGCCTTCAGGAATAAGCTCTTCCCTAAGTAAAGGGTCTACATAAAGTAAAAGAATATATTTACTTGAAATTCTCTGAAATGCCATTGTCTTCTTCCCTTTTTAAAGGCTTTGGCATTGTAGGTAAAACATGCACATGTAAAGGGTTCTGCTAGTCTCTGTCTTCAAACTGCTATGAGAAAGCAACCATATCAACAATAAAACAGTAACAACATCAATATCAATTGACTTAAAAGCAGAGACTCTGGATTAATTATGATTTAGCAGAAATTCTGAATACTGTGGCATAATCTAAAGAACACAGAATTTGAAATCAGAGTATCCAGGTTCATATGCCAACCCTGTCACTGAGATATGAGTTGAAGAAGATATATTCAAGTACAATAGAAAGAGCACTAGATTTGGAGGACCTGAGTTCAAATCCTGCCTCTGACACTGTGTAACATTATGCAAGTTGCTTACTCTCATTGAGTCATAGTTTCCTTTTCTGTAAAATCAAGCAGTTGGCCTAAATATTCTCTAAGGTCCCTTCCAGCGCTAGATCTATGATTCCCAAGTCCTTTGTCAATTCCCAAATGCATGACCTTAAGGTCATTCACTATCCTGGTTGCTTTCTTCAATGTCCTTCCTAAAATGGGATATACAAAATTAAACACAATACTCCATCTGTAGTCTGAATGGTGAAGAGAACAGTGGATAGTTATCTTTCTCTTTCTAGACCCTAGTGAACCTTTTTGGTACATGGGCTCCAAATTTTCAAATTAAAAGATTTGGACTGGATGGAAATTAACTGTGTGGTCTTGGGTAAGTGACATAATCTAAATGGGACTCAGTTTCCTCATCTTTAGAATTAGAGGGCTGGATTAGATCAATAATTCTCAAAGTTTGGTCCAGGGACCCCTGTGCATTCCTAAGACCCTAAGGTAAAAAAACATTTTCATCATCAGACATTTTAATTTTTAAAATGACAAACATCAATGGATATAGCCCACATAAGGCTAAAATTGCATAAATAAGTGCCTAATGTCCATTCTCAATACCTAATGTGTTTGAAATGAACCCTCTACCTTTTTCTTACCCCTTCCTTTTCTTAAAGCCCAAATAATTGCTACTTAGATGAGAAGTTCAGGAAAAACCACTTAGCATCATTCATAAAATGAAGGAGATGTAGTAAATGAGCACCGAGTAGATGATTTTTTTAAGTTTTAAAATCCTATACATCAATATATTTTGGACACTGAATAAAATATGTGATGACTACAATTAATTTTGACAGGTACAATTTTAAGTGCAATAGTACTTTTCTATTGACAAGTGTGTTGCAACAGTCCATAGGCATATATGACAGACTGTTTGCCCTTTATTCTGAAGGGAAAATTAGCAACACAAGCAATTAGGCAGGATTATGCCAAGAAGACTGAGGAAAGGAATAGTTTAAAAGATAATGGTTAGTAAAATATTCTTTAAAGTAAGAATATGAGTACAATTCGTACAATTTTGCAAGCTTCAAAAGCCATCTCTGATTGCAAAAGAAATCTGTAGATTCCATTTTTTTTCTGTGTGCTCTATAATTTTTTTGCACAAAAGATATAATTTATATGCAAATTTCCTGAATGCAAACTTTCATAGTTTAAAAAAGTAAATATTTTAAAGACAGTATATAATCACACAACACAAATGCATTCACCTAAGCAGTATTTAGAGAATAGCAGCAATTAAGGCCACACAAATATACATACATAACTTACAAACACATAAACACATATAATGCATGAATAAATTATAACTTCTATAGAGCTTATTGAAAACTATTAGAATATAAATATTAATAGTTCACATGTATATGGCATTTTATAGTTTCAAATTGCTTTACCTGTATTATGAAGCAATTGGAGGTAAATAGCTTTAAATTGCATAAAATTCTACAGTTTTAAAAAATGTGCAAAATAAAATACATTAACTCCATATCCTCAACTTCCATTCTATTCCTCTGGCTATATAACATCTTTCCTTTTAATTACTACAAGAAAATATAATTTAAAAATTGACACAGCAACATTGTATGACAAATATGGAACTTTCTATATCCAGTTGTCCACCTCTATGAATGTAAGGATGAACTGAATTGGGGTATTTTTACAGTGGTATATGATTTCAACATATTCATGCAAGTCTTCCTCCAAGAAAATCACTGTCCCCAGCAGTAATTTGGCAGCTCTAATTTTGCAAGACTGGATCAGTAAAGAAAAGAACAGTCAAGAAAAAAGTATATGTTCCCATATTGAAGGTTTAGTTGGTCTCTTGGCAGATAGATAAGAAAACCAAGTTCATAAAACACAGTATTGGCCACAATCACCACCATAGAAACTACCTGTATTTTGTGGAAGCTGTTTTGGTACTAGCATTATCATAAAGCAATCATTGTTTAAATGATCTTAATGATGTATTTTTAATATCATATTCATTTGTAAAAATTATAAATACAAAAAGGAAGAAAAACCAATTGAGCAAAACCAACCAACACCCTGACAATGTTTGAGAATACATGCAACATTAGACATGCATAATCTTCCAGCTCTGTGAAGAAAGGAGGGAAAGAATTTTCTCATCTTTTCCATGGAGCCAAGGTTGGTCACTTTAATTACACAGAATTCTGTATTATTTTTATTCTTTCAATTTTCATTGTTATAATAATTGTGCATTTTTTTTACTAATCATTCTTAATTTACTGTGTAGAACTATATATGTCTTCCCATGCTCCTCGGAATTGTCCAGCCCAATAGCTTGATCACAGTTTTGCGTACATCTCAATTTTTTTTTTACAGAATATTGAGAGCAATTCAAAGGTCTACCAACCTGGAATTAGTCCTTTTTACGCTCTTCTATCTCTTCTAAGCCTCACAATATTGTTTATTTTCATTTAAATTTTTTTTGACAATACATTGACTGGGAGATGAACCTTCAAGTTGTATTAATTTACTTATCTTACTACTTGAGATTTGTTGCAGTCTTTTGTGTGACTTAATAATTTGTTCTTTTATGAGAACTACTCATCCTATTCACTGCCAACTTATTAGTTGGGTAATCATTTTATTCATAATGGTCCTGTGTTTACTCTCTTCTCCATATATTTTAGAAACTTTTTCTAAGCCAAGTAAATATGCCTAGATTCTTCTATAATTAGCTAATTTGGAGTATAGTAAATTTTTTTGGTATAACCATCTCAATTTTTTAAAAAGTTGATCACAGAAGAATCTACCTATGACTCCCACTGGGACTCATTTTTCAAATCTGAATGATTAGATTTGAAGAAATGGAATAAAACATCAGTAGGAGGGTTTTGCAGTGAACTACAAAGATTTTTTGACAATGATTGTTGCTAAAGAAAGGACTGAGTTGCTAACTGTGGAATCGGGAGGATTTTAAAAAGAAATATATTGTTATCATGTATGATTTAGGTATGATTTTTTCCTAAGGACTAAAAGTAGACAAGATGCTTTCCTTTGATTCATTCCAGCCTTATGACTCTTTGATGAGAACAAACACTGTTATTAAACTATAAACTCTAAATCGGGTATAAAACTATATTAAAGAGGGACTTCTATATATAAAGAGGCTAAAAAGCCTCTAAAATAAAAACGTATTTGGTATTTCTCTTAAATAACTCTAATAAAAATTTTCCTGAGTCTCACTTTCACCTGTTGAAAAGAATGTTTTCAATTTTTTGAAAAATATTCAGCCTTTAGGAAACAAAGTGCCTTCCCAAGTTCCTGTACATTCCTATGTACTGTATTATGTACTATCTGTATTATGTACTATCTTTGTATAGCCACTACTTTCACTTGTGATGGAAGACTGTTCCCATGAAAACAGAATGACTCCACATTGGTAGCTACACTGCTCCTTTACAATGCTGATCTTTAAACTTGAGCAGGAAAATCATTGGACACATCAGAGATAGAACTGCTAGTGGTACATGACTTTAGACATTTAGCAGGTTACAAAATAAGACAGTGTTTTCCTTTTGATTTCCAGAAAAACACGACTAATCATGCTTGTGGATGGAAAAGGAAGAATACATTTCCTAAAGCACAGGTCTGATCATGTAACTCCCACTGTCAAAAATATTATTTGCTTTCTCTTTGCTTTTCACATAAAATTCAAAATTCTCAGTTTGATGTTTAAGAACCACCACAAAGTGAGTTCTTAACCTGGGGTTCATGAATTTGTTTCTTTTTGGTTTTAATATTTTAAATTTATTTCAATTTAATTGACTTCATTTTAATCCTATTCATTTTATTTTATACATTTAAAAACATTATTGTGAGGTGTCATAGGTTTCATCAGACTGCCAAAGGAGTCAATGATGGAAAAAAGAAGTTTAATAATACTTTCTTTACAACCTGGTTTTGTTCATTCTTTTTGATTTTGATTCATATTAATTCCTAATTTTTTATTCATATAAACTGAACTGTGAGTGATTCCCAAACTCAATATTTCATCTCCTACTTTTGTGCATTTGCACAAATGATAAGCAATTCTTGGAATAAATTATTTTATTAATTTTCATCTCTCAGAATTCTTGTATATGCTTAAGTCTCAGCATAGGTACAGCCACAAAGACTTTTTCTAAGTCATTAATTCATAAAATTATTAGTAACTGGAAAAATTGTTATCCTTCCTTAAATTATCTTCTATATACTTACCTTTGTACATTGCACATCATGCAGTAATAAAAGTAGCAGTTGACATCTGATAGCAATTGGGGATGGAGGGGACATAAAGGAAGGGAATAGACCAGGTCTATGTTAAGTGCTTTAAAAATATTGTCTTCTTTTATTATCTCATCTCATTTGACATTTATAGCAACCCTATAAAGCAGATGCTGTTATCATCCTCATTTTACAGATGATGAAACTGAGGCAGAAGTTGTGACCTATCCAGGATTGCACACAGGTAAGTGTCTGAAGCCAGACAGATTTGAACTCAGGTCTTCCTAATTCCAGTCACAGCACTCTATCACACTACCTAGCTGTTTTCATTAAGTTAGTTTTCTGCATCGCTGTAACAGTATCTTACACACAGCAGACATTTAAATACTTGTTGTAATGAATAAAAAAAGAGACAAATATATAGCCTAACCTGGAGTTGTGAATAATATTTCTGGAACATAAAGTGAAACTGCACAATCCTGCTGAAAGATTCTTGCTTTCTAATGCACCTTGGAATAATAATCGCTCCTTTCAAAAGTGTTCTTTCTCCCAATGAGTAGAACTGTAACAAACACACACACATACATACACACACAAAACCACACACACACACACTGCTTCAGAATAATGAAGCACCCTGTGCTGTAAATGTTTGCTTATTCTGTCTTTGATAGACTATTTTGCCAGAGGCATATTCATTTTTGACTCAGTTTGGGAAACAAAATAAATATATCAGTTTTTTCTTACCAAATGACATTTGGCAGTTTGCATTTTTTTTAAAATGTAAAACCAGAAATACTCCTGATAGAAGAAATCAGATATGACTCAAGTACAAATTATTTGTTTCAACTCAAATGCAGCAAGTTGAGGAAGTCTCCAGTCTTTGTTTAAAAAAATCATATATAGATATATATATATATATATCTATATATGGATATATAGATATATATATCCTTCAGAGACACCCTAAAAAAAATATATATCTAGACAGAGGCACATGCTCTCTTAGGGAGGTCACTACTGAATCACACAAATCAACGCTAAGAGGATTTATGCAGTAATAAAAGGAGAACAACATTGATTCAAAAAGAAGTGGTCTTGTAATAGATAAACAAATTATGGTATATGAAGGTAATGGAATAATATTGAGTCATAAGAAATGATGGACAGTTCAGAGTAAACTAGAAAGACCTGTATGAGTGGGTTTAAAGTGTAGTGAGCAGAAAGAACAATTTATACAATGAAAACAGCATTATAAAGAAAAACAACTTTGACAGGTTTTAGAATTCTGACCACTTCTGGGGTAAATCATGAATTCAAGATGACCTAAGGTGATCCCCACCCCACTCCCTGACAGAAGGATAATGATCTCAAAATGCAGACTGAGAAATATATTTTTGAAATTGCATATTGTCACAATGGTAGGGGCAGTTAAGTGACACAGTGGATAGAGGGTCAGGAAAAATCATCTTTCTTAGCTCAAACCTGGCCTTAGACTAGCTATGTGACTTTGGCCAAGTCCTTTAATTGTTTTTGCCTCTGTTTCCTCATATGTAAAATGGGATGGAGAAAGAAATGGCAACCACTCTAGCATCTTTGTCAAAAAAAAAAAACCCCAAAGAGGTCCTGAAGAATGAGACACAACGGAAAGGACTAAAGAACAACCATAGCTGGATTTGCTTTGCATATTTGTTTACAAAATTCCTTTTTTCTTCTCTTTTTTCTTTTTTGCTTCAATTGGGAAAGTGAGTGGGAAAGAAAATAAATGCCTGTTACTTAATAATAAAATAAATAAGAGGAGAAGAGAGTATTTGGACAATAACCGTCAGAAACACCAAAAAATATTTCAGGTAACTGCTTCATAATAAGACTAAGCAAACTGGTCTGATGGCTCAAACGTGCATCCAAACTTTACGTACAATGAAAACTCATAGTCTCATAGATTCAGAAATAGAATAGACAACCACAGTGGCCCCTTAGATGAACCTCTTTATTTTACATTTGAAGACAATGAAATTCAGATCACTTAAGCAACTTGACTATGGTCACAAATAGTAGCAGAGTTAGGAAAAAAGAACATGGGTGGTGAACTCTTTCCACTAACCCACACTAAATTGTCTACCAACCTGCATGCCACAGACGGAGCAGCATAAATTTTTCATCCACTTTGTTTTTCCATTGGATATAGTTAGACTAATTTCTTTCTAATTATAACAGATAGTACTGGGGAAGTTTCATAGTGTTACCACATAATCATGGAATCTCAGGGGTAGAAGGGACCCCAGAAGTCAACCTTTTTTTAATTTTAAAGCCTTCTCTGTTTATTTCAGTTGAACAGAACTGAATGTAGGGCTCAGCATTTCACTCATGGAAATGGTAAAGTATATCAGCAGAACCTTTGGTACATTATAGAAAACAACTTCTGGTATTACATATTGAGATCTGGGCTTCTGGCACTTTTTCTCTCCTATCTTAGTCTTCAAAAAGGAATTGCCACTAATATGGATCAAGGGCTTTTTATCTTTCCTAGCAGTCACTGTAACTGTGATATTTATGATGGGGAATAGCTAAAATGTTGGAAGCAAGAAAATTGCTAATTATAGGCAATCTATGTCATTTAAAATACATTAGGTTAGAAACTTATGAAAAAAGATGATTCTCTGTCTCCCAAGACAGGCAGTTGCCATAAAAAAGAGTAGCATCTATCATGTTTTAACTATTGCAACTTCATCAGAACAAAAATATGTGTCCCAGTGCAAATATTTCTATAATTCTTGTGATATCTTTTTTCTTAAATCAGAGAAAGAATTATCAAATTTTAGCAAATTTAAACTAAAATCACAATAGGACCCAAGTTTTCACATTTTGTGATACCCAAGTAATCACAAGATATTAAAAAGAATCAATATACAGATACCTTTTCACAACACCTGTTAAGAAGTTTAGTGACATCTTTCATTTTAAAATCATTGCCATTTCCCAATGTACCAACCTAAGGCAGCAAATTCCCTGAGAAAAGGCAAATAAAACAGCTTAGAAATCTCTGAGATTGTTCTCTTTCACCCCTCTAGATTTCCCATTGTATGTGAATACTGAGAAGAAATATGTTTTATCAGTCTCCACTTTCAACCAATTTTTAAAAAAAGACTAATAATAAAGACTAATTATTTTTAAAAAGATATGCACCATGCTAACTTTTTAAAAAAAAAAACTATGATATAATTTATCATGATTAAGTCCTGCAAAGTGAAGCATATTTGTAGAAGACTTGAACATAAAGGCCTTCCAAGACTGGAAGGTGAATTGCAATTAATGATGCAGTGTGACAGAACCTCCCCAAAGACTGTGGTCTTACATTAAATTGTCCTAAAGACATTTAATTCACAAAGTTTTCATTAGCAGTACAGAAATGAAAAAATAAATTGGTGAATTCTGATTCAAACCTGTACTCAATGACAAACATGTGACTAAGAAGCCTAATATTTTCTAAATAAAAGCTGGAAGACATTGTGGTCTTATTTCTGTCCAGCCATCGACTAAGCTAAAATCTCCAAAGCTGTGATAGTGTACCAATTTACTGTCATGCCACTTGGACTCAGTTCATTTGGAAGATACCCAATTTCATGAGTGGTTTCATTAATAACATCTACAAGTTGTATTCAACATTGGATGATATGATAACATCAGCAGCAATAAGGATGTAACCTCCAGACAAATGCTCAGAAATTCAATAACGTTTGCTGCCAACACAGTAAAGAACATTTGTGCAGAATGGATAATAGGAGATTACGCAATCAAGAGCTTCACAGGAAACCAAAGAAGGGAGACCACAAGTATATTAAGCAGGGGAAAATGCTATGAAATGAAAACAAAACTCTCCAAGAGATGTAGCATTTCTGGGAGGCCCTCAGGTACTGAGGGGGTGTAGTGAGTAGTAGAAAAATCAATCTGTCACAAAGGCAAAGTATCCTATGAATTAACTTGTTGTGTATTTTTAAAGATAATTTTATTGATAATTGTCTTCTTCTTATATCACCTCATTTATTCTTCTCCTTTGCTCTCCTGGAGAGCCATTCTATATGACAAATAGTATTTTTGGACAGGAAAAAAATTCAGCACAACTGATCGATAGATTGAAAAAGTCTGAAAATATGTAACAATTTTGAATCTCCCACCTCCAGGAAAGGGATAGGTTGCAGAGGACTACTCAAGTCTCTTCATTTGAGTTCCATTTGATATTTATAATTTTGTTGCATTTACTTTGGGGCTTTTTTGGTATACCATTCTTTCTATTTACACTATTATAGTTCCTGCTTATAGTGTTTTCTTGACTGTTTTTGCATTCTGCATCATAGATGTTTCTATAATTCTATGGCTTTGTTACACACACACACACACACACATATATATATATATATATATATATACATATATATATTATAAATTATACACATAATTTCTTATAGCACAGTAATATCCCCTTACATTCAAGTGTCCCCAATTTAGTCATTCCTCAATTAATTTCTACATAGTTTCCAAGTCTTAGGTATTGCAAAAGTACTGTTGTAAATATTTTTTCATCTCTTCCCCCTATCAATGGAAAACTATTTAGTTATTCTATTTTCATAATTCCAAGTTGCTTTCTAAAACAGCTGTAACATTTCACAGCTCTACCAACAGTGTATTTGTATACTTATCTCCCCCAAAACCCTCTTTTCAATGAAATATTGTCATTTCAGCCAATTTTCAGAGTATGAGGTGAAACCTCAGCTACTTCTCTTATTATTAGTGATTTGCAGCATTTTTCAAGTCATTGATTACTTTGCAGGGGGTTTTTTAGGATCATTTCTGTGTGTGTGTGTGTGTAATTGGCAATCTATATATAACAATTACATATAATATACATCATTTGTAGAATATATTACATATATATGTAATATATAACCCATATAAGTATTTGTGTATATAATTTATTATATAACCTTCATCAGAGAAATTTGATACAATAAATTTTCCCATTTGGCCACTTCCCTTCTTATTCTAGATGCATTAATGTTATCTGTGATAAGGCTTTTCAAAGTTTCCTCTTCTGCTGTAAACACAGAACAATGTTCCTTCAGTTACTTTATTTTTTTAAGGTGACCCTGTTCTCTCAATGGCTTTCTTTTTCTCACCCTGATTCTCGCTTTTCATTTAGTATCCCTGTCCCTTTAGGGTTTTGTTTGTAAGTTCCCTTTTCTCTCCTGCTATTATCTGGTTATATATTTCTTGTCCCTCTTTTTCTTCCTCTCACTTAGTCAAGTATTTCCTTTTTCCTCCCCTTTGGCTACTCCTGTTCCTTGGTTTTTAAATTTCATTTTTTGTTCCCATTTCCAAAAAGGATTTCAATTATTCTTTTCATTATTCCTCTTCTCTTTCTGTTCACTTTTACACCCTTATACTCTGATTCATGACCTCTCTAATTATCTGGTATCTCTTTTTTTCTGTATTCTTCATGCAATTCAAGCTTTCACGGTATAAATTCTAGGTTCTCTCTTCTAGGTGCTTTCTCCCATTGCCTTATTGGGTTTGCCTAATGATTTCCCTTTTCCATTGAGCCTGACTTCCAGAACAGTATCAATTATTGTAGGTGTCAAAGAGGAAACTGCTCCACAGTAGAGCCCTTACCTCAGCACACCCCTGATTATGCAGCCTATCACTGATCAATACCCTCTCTTGTTAATATTTATTTACCTGGAATATCCTTTCTGTGCTCATGCTCTCCCACTTCTTAAAGTGACCTCTGCATTTTGAATTCATCACCTACAAGGACAAGTAGTCATTTCAAGCACCCCAGGTCTCATCTACTGTAAGGTCCTCATCTCCTTTCACTTAGCCATCTCTCTTCACCCACAAGAGAATTCCTCAGTGGAGTATCCTCTTTGAGAATTAAGTATAAACAACAACACCCTCCCACCTACAAAGTAAGGCCTCCCTCTTCTTCCATTTCAATCTTTGCAGTCTTATCACCACCCATTTTCCTGTAGGCTCTTCTCTAAGACTATAGAGACTATTTTCTTTTCCTTGCTAGCCCTTATTCACTTCTCTCTAACCCTCTGTTCCCTGCACCCCCTTTATTTACCCTCTTGTGTTATAATGTAGTCCTACAAAAAAGCATTCACCTGTGGACAAGTTTCCAGGTTCAGTGCATAATGCCTACTGTTCATCTGTTCATAAGACTTCCCCTTTACACCTGCCTCCTTATGTACACTTAGAAATAAGTCTCTTACTTGTCTCTCTGTTGTCACTCTGGTGCTGTTACTGTCCTGTTCTTCCTTCATTTATTCAATCCTCCTGTATTTCTAGGTTTTGGTGTATGTGTGTGTGTGTGTGTGTGTAAGTGGCAAATCATCTTTTCAGTTCTAGTTTTCTGTCTAAGATTGTTTTAAACTCTGCTTTATTACTGAACATCTATTGCTTTTTTTTTGTTAAAAAAAGCTCATCTTTGCAGGGTAAGTCACCCTTGGTTGTATCCTGAACTCCACTGTTCTTCACAATACAACATTCCATTTCCCTTCTCCTTTTCTGTGGGTGCAGAATAGTCTTTGCATTGATCCAGTGTTCTTTCCTTTGTATTTTAATTTCTTTCTCCTGTTGGCAGGAAGAACTTGATTCTGAATCAAGTTGTTATTTTTAATCACTATGTACCTTGTAGTTTATAGTCTTGGGCTTTTTAAATAAGGTGATCTATTAATTATTTCAACTGGAATTTCATTTTCTAAATTTATGATTTCTGGATAATTGTCTTCTATCATAGTTTTGTTATGATGTTAAGCTTTTTTGTCTTGTCATGGTCTTCTGAGACATATATGATCTTTAGGCTGTCATTGAGCACTCTGTCTTTGAGTCAAGTATGTTTTGCTTGAATGGTGATATCTCTGGTAATATCCCTGTGCTTTATTTTTGTTCTTCTGGATTGTCCTTCACTTTGTGTATCTGTATCCCCAATGTCTTCTTCTCTTCATTGTTTCTTGGAGGCTGGCTATTAGAGATTCAATTTTTTCCTATTCTGTTCATTATTTTTGCTGTGTAGGAGACAGATTATATTCTCATCCCTCTCTTTAATCACTCAGGAATAATGTGTTTTAGTTTGATGTTCTTTCTCACTCTCTTTATCAGTTCTCTAGCCCAGTACTAGCAGTTCAGAGCCAGTTTTCTCTAGCACAGACAGTTTAGAGCTTTATAGCATTGGTACTTTCAGGTTGCTGCCCCTAGCAGATTCTTCTTTAATTTCTAATTAATGGAACATAACAAGCAATTCCATAACATAGTACAACAAAAAATACAATTGCCCATGAAACTGCAAATCTGCTACTCACAACTTGCTATTCCTTCGAAATATACAACCAAATCATCATGTAAATTGCTATTTTTCTTCCCTCCCCTCACCCTAGAGATGGCTATCATCAGACACAAAAATGTGTATGGATATGTGTGTGTGTGTACGTGCATGTGTTTTATATATGTGTGTGTGTGCGTGCAAAATCATCCTATATACATTTCTATTCATCAGTTCTTTTGAGGCTGATAGTGTCTTTCCTCATATGTCTTTTATATTTAATTTGGGTATTAATAAGTGAAAATAACTTATTTGCTCAAAATTTTTCTTAAAACAATATTGCTGCTACCATAAACAATGTTGCCTTGGTTCTACTGATTTTGCTCATTATTTCATGCAAGCCTCTCCATGTTTTTTCTAAAATCATTGAGCTCGAAATTTCTAATAGCACAGTAGTATTCCATCACAATTATATATCACACTTGTTCAGTCCTTCCTCTATTAATTGGCATCCCTGCAATTTCTAGCAGGCATTGCCCCTGAAGGGCTGTGGCCAACTTAGGTGTTAAGTCCTGGGCAAACTTCTACACCCTGGAGCCAGGGGTCTCCACAGCACTGAAGAGAGGGATGCAGGACTGAGGTGAAAGGATGAGTTTTGATGTAAGCCTGTGTCATGTCCTTGAGTCTACTAGTGAAAACTCAGGGATAGTGTGGGAGGTAGGGAAACAGTGTGGAATAAGTCCAGGATCAGTGTAAGTTTCAGGGTTTATTTTTTTAAAACCCTCTTTGGATCCTGATTATCCTAGGAGACAGGTTGAAGCTACTTTATCTTTGAAGCATAATTTCTAATTTGGAGATGTATGAGAGGTTATGGGGATCAGAGGAAGTACCCAGTCTGTCACCTTGTCACTCACATGACCCCAAATTGTGGTGCTGACTTAGTTTAACTAATGACAATTTACAAAGTAGCAAAAAAAAGTAGAACAATGGAAATCATAAAGGCATACAAATTTTGACAATAGCCAGAAGTTATGATCACAGTGCTTTTGCCAGGCTAACTCTATTCTGGGCAGATCACTGCTATGATAAATTCTAGATAAGGCATTTTAAGAATGGTTTTGATGAGCTGGAGTAGAGTGACCTAAGAAAGGCATACAGAATGGTGAGCAGTCTCAAGTTCATGCCATTTAAGAATGGGTTGAAGGAACTGGGAGTAGAGTGACCTAAGAAAGGCATACAGAATGGTGAGCAGTCTCAAGTTCATGCCATTTAAGAATGGGTTGAAGGAACTGGGGCTATAGCCTGGGTTATAGCCATTTCCAAATACTTTCAAGCCTTTCAAGGCTATGTAAGAGACATTAAACTTGTTTTACCTGGCTCCAGAAAGCATACTTAGGTGCAATGAGTAGAACTTCAAGAGAGACATATTTAGTCTTGATGTAAGGAAACATTTTATAATAATTTGAGCTACAAACTCTAATGGGATGCCTCTGGCAGCAGTAGATTTTCCTATTCTGGATGAATGACCACTTGTCAAAGATTTTGTAAAAAATATTCTTGTTTAGAGAGATGGCTTCCAAGGTCTATGATTCTGTTAAACAGAACTAGTATTCAACCTACACATATGGATAGCAGCATAAACAACAGCCTTTTCTATAACACAGATGCCATGTTATTACATAGAAGTTTTTGAATTCTCTTACTGCCCTATCTATTGTACATTAATTTACCTCACAACAGGGAAAATGTCATAGAAGAGGAAAAAAGCTCTATCTTTTAAATCTAAGGACTTCAGTGGAAGGCTATAAATAAAGCCAACAAACTTAACTCAGACTATGCTCTCTGGATATGTTTTTTTTTTCTTTTTAAGGAAACTAAAACATGAAAAAATAATGCTTCAAAAATCTAAGTACAAAGACAAAAATTTTGCTGGAGCATAGGCATGAATAAAATGCCCATGATGGGAAATAAAATATAGAAGAGCAGATTTTAAAGTACTTCTCGAGTATTCATGGAGTAGGGACATCATTTTAAAATGAGAATGGTCTACAGAAAAGGAAACAAAAGACATACAAAGCAGATGGTCACCTGAACTCCACGGTGAGTGAATTAAGTGCACTTTCTAGAGTCCATTTCTTGTCTCCAACTCTCTGAATAGACTGACCAGACAGGCCGACCTAGCCATTCTGACTCATCCTGATACATCCTCCTCCATATCTAGCTCTCTTAGTTCTGGTTTCAATTTATGCTTCTCAGATATTCTTTACAGGACACATTACTTCCCACCCCATCAATCCATCCTCATCCCTTCTTTACAACCCTTCTGTACAAACTGATCACATGAGAGACAACCCCCCAAAAAATGACAATGCTCTGAAAGTTATTCACTTATAATTCAGCTATAGACTTGCACCTGAATTAGCGATATGTGATAAGAAGTTATTTTATTTTATCAGTCTAAATATAGCCATAAATATTATATCTCCATGCTTTCAGGATCCATGTTACAAGGGTCCTATGGAATAAATAAATTACCATCTTAGACTCTTACTTCACCTCATTGTCAAATGCTGTGTCATACAACACACACCTAAATGGTGAAGTTAGTTTTAGGTTTTACCTCCTTAAGTCAATGGATCTGTAATCTCATCATTATGGATACTCTTTTCAAATGTGTACATCATAATCTATCCCTTCTCATTCCATGAAAATATATTCCATTGTATTTCCATATGTTTTCAAAAGAGAATCCACTCAGTGCACTAGTTTTTAGTCTGGATCTTTTAAAATCTAGGCAGCACCTTAGCTGCCCTGTTATCACTCACTTTTGCTAGTCTATTTACTTTTACTTCTTACTTCTGGTTACTTACCACTCTTCTTAGTCAAAAGTCACTATTTTTAACCCCCTGCAACCTACTTATATCCAACAAGTTTTTCAAGATATAGTCATATATGGAATCAGCAAAAGAACATTAATATGAAAAAAATGAGCTATTGTGGCAGTGAATAGTTTATGATCATTTAAAGTAACATATAGTTTCCCAACAGTTCCTCCTCCTTTTCAATTCTACATTGATCTTTGTCCCTCTGTGGTGCCATTCCAAAATAAGACGTGTATTTTAAAGGATCAATTCAAAATCAGCTCATCAAACACTGAATGTTGTAGTCTTTATAAATGTGTTATTTTTTCTCCAGCACATATGATTACACTGGCTTATTTCTTTTTTGAAAAAGAAAAAGATATATTTATTTTTAGTTTTTCAACATTTGCTTTTATAAAATTTTGAGTTCTAAATTTCCCCCCACCTCCACACATTTGTCTCCAAGAAAGCATGCAATCTGATATAGGCTAAACATGTATGATCATATTAAATTTGTTTCCACATTAGTTGTGTTGTGAAAGAAGAATCAGAATGAAAGGGAAAAGCATGAGAAAGAAACAACAAAAAACAATAAAAGAGAAAAACAATATGCCTCAATCTGCATTCTGACTCCATAGCTCTTCCTCTGGAAATGGATTGCATTTTCCATCATGAGGCTTTTGGGATTGTCTTAGATCATTGCATTGCTGAGAAGAGTTAAGTCTAACAAAGTTGGTCATCACACAAAGTGGCTGTTACTCTGTATAGTGTTTCCCTGATTCTACTCACTTCATTCAGTTCTGTATATATTTTAGAAATCAGGACTTTATCAGAGACACTGACTATAAAAACTTGTTTCCCAGCTTTCTGCTTCCCTTCTAATCTTGGTTGCACTGGCTTTGTGCAAAAACTTTTTAATTTAATGTAATCAACATTATCCATTTTGCATTTTATAATGTTCTCTACCTCTTGCTCGGTAATAAGTTCTTCCTTTCTACATAGATCTGACAGATAAACTATCCCTTTCTCTCCTAATTTGCTTATAGTATTACCCTCTAGGTCTAAATCATGTACTCATTTTGACCATGTTGGTCTATGCCTAGTTTCTGCACAGTTTTCTAGTTTCCCAGCACTTTTTGTCAAATAGTAAATTATTAACCCAAAATCTGGAGTCTATCAAACAGTAGATTACTATAGTAATCGACTACTGAGTCTTGTATACCAAATCTAATTCATTGACCCACCACTCTATCTCTTAGCTATGGACTGGCTTCTTTCAAAAGACTATGGATTTCATGGAGGCTACTTTATACAGTTCCAGAGTGTGATATAATGAGCACAATAATATCTGTGAATAGGAGTATTTGGAGAACCTTGCTTCCAGCATGGAATCCCTTTTCTTTTTAGACTGAACATAGCAGTCTTCCTAAGACTGGCATGTATTTTGAATAAATATACTATTGCTCACATTAAACTTCATTTGACCTTGATATGCAGTGGGCTTTTGAAGAAGTTAACTTGGTGGTCAATCACATCTGCCTTAGTGTTACATAATTTTGTCACATACATGGAAAATAACATGCTTGAGGACAGTTATTAGAGCTATATTTTGTTCTATCAAGTTAATTCTTTTTAAAAATCAATTAATAATAGTGTAGATAAAATTTAAAGTAGTAAATAAACATAATTATGTATAATTCTCTCTAACCTCTTATCCAGTTATATGACAATGGAGATGTAGTCCACTACAGAAAAAGCATCTATGAAAGGTTAATTCCTCCTTTCATATGCTTTTATAAAGAATAGTTCTGATGTGTGAATTAAACATTATCAAAGGTTTTATAGAAATCAGAACATAGAAATATATATATATATATATATATATATATATATATATATGTTTGCTGCTATCATTTAAGAGACTTGGTTTTGGTAAAATTTTCCATGAAAGGTAGAGTTGCATGGTGGATAAAGAACTAATCTTTGAAGTCAAAAACCTGTGAATTCAAGTATCATTTCTAACATATACTGTGTGACCTTTGGTAAGTCATTTAACAAATCAATGTTCCCTAGCACCTAAGACTACAATTATTGAACATTATGATTATGATTCTGGTAGAACAATTATTGATACACATTGATAAAAGGAATTTCCTCACAGGGAGTTCCCTTCATTGAGCGAAATTATAGGTTGACAGAAAAAAATCATAGGTTGACAGAAAAAAAGATCATCTGTGACCTTTTCAACTTAGGGGCAAATAAGAAAAATTGTTCTTCTTTTATAAAATCCTAAAATTCATTTTGTGGGCCTTTTTAATGTCATGTCAGCTCAAGCATCAATTTATTTTGTTTAAATATGATCATGTCTATCTGTTCTTGTCAATTTCACATTAAATGCATCCCCTACTTAAAAACTAAAGAAAATAAGTTTCAATGTAGCAGTTTCACTATCATTGATCACTAATGAATATAGATTTTTTTAGAAAGAATGAAATATTTGTTCTATGACATATTCATTTTTTGTCTCCTTTCCACACTTATCACAAATTTTAGTAGGATGATTTGCATTAGCTGCCTCCCCCAGCAAGCTATCTGTAGTATCATTTTCTGATCAAATGATTTCCATTGCTTTTGCCAAAAATCCTTGCAATGTAAGTTAAAATAGATATTATAATTTGTAGCTACTCTACTAAATCTGGAATTTCTCTTCAGTATGGTGCAGAAATAAAAGAGTTGGCTTTGGAGTGAAAGGATATGAATTCTTTCTATGTGACTTTATGCAAATCACTTGACTTCTCTGCCCAGTTCTCACCTGTCAAAAAAGAGAAGCTGTGACTAGATGAAAGTAAAAGTCCCTTCTAGTTCTAAACCTATGAGTCTAGAAGCTATGAACCTCTGTCAACATAGCCTTAGAAAGAAGGGAGAGGGGGGAAGTAGAGGGACCCAACTTTCTAAAATTCAAGTTCTAAACAAAAACAACCAATAAATAGAAAGGGTCTATTCTCATGATAAGATGATTGGGTAATCCAAATATGACCTTCATCTCACTTTTATATTCTTTAATTGATTAAATGTATTAAAGAGATAATAAAGAATTAGTACTGTTATAGTTGCTAACTTAGTGTTATACCATAATGTAGAAAGAACAAAGGATCAGGATATATGCAAAGTATGGATTATGTTGCATTTAGGAATATCTGTACTTGAGCTATTACTCTGGTACTTTAAGGAAATATCAAAAACACAACTGGGAAAGGAATAAAATAACAACCTTTTAGGGATTTTAACAGAGTCCCACTATAGTGTAGGGGAGAGACAGCTAGCTAGCCTCAGAGTTTCTGGGAAGACCAAGGTTCAAGCTCTGCCTCTGAAATTTATTAACTGGGTGACCATGTACAAAACTATTAATCTCTAAGTGACCCCAGGCAATTTTCCAAGCTAATAAATTAATGAAGAGTTGTCAGTCTGCATCAGTGAAAGACATTTCCAAACCAAGAGTTGCAACATTAATGAAATGACAAGTTTAAACTAAACCTCAAAACTCCACCTCCCACCAGCAACAAATTTGATTAAATTATATCACTATAAGTCATATTATCATGATGAAACATATTGCTAAAAACACTTGAAGTGTTTAAAACGTCCTTCCTGCAATATCTTGAAACAATCTATCTTGACAAGTCAAACACTTGACTTTCTTTTAAAGAAACTGTAAACCTTTAAGTAGACCAAGCTTCACTCTGCTCTTTATACAGTAATCTTTGAAAGACCTGAAAGCTCATTGTAGTAAAGTAGAACTGGATACAAAGTAGCTATTCATTGATGGGGAAGGGCTAAACAAATTGTGCTATGTGGATGTAACAGAATACTATTCTTCTATAACCAATTCTGAACATTATATATACAAAGAAACATGAAAAAACTCTTATTAAACTGAGGCAAAATGAATAAAATAGAACTAAGAAAATAATGCACATGGTGACTATAAGAAAGTAAATGGAAAGAATAAAATGATCAAAACTGAATGTTGCAAAATTACATTGACCAGTCTTGGTCTCAAAGAAAAGATATGAGAAGATACTTTTCCCAGTTGCTTTGCAGAGATGGGAGTATAAGGATATAGAAATGTGTGTGTGTGTGTGTGTGTGTGTGTGTGTGTGTGTGCGCACACGCACACTGCAACTTATAAACAGCCACAGAGAGTTCTCTGGGGAATATTGAGAGATTAAGTGATTTGTTTAGGGTCACACAGCCTGTTATATTTTAGAGGAGAGATGTGAATACAGGGCTTCCTGACTAGGAGACTAGCCTGACACCATAATGTTTTTTTCCAATAGATTATATTTTGATAAATGTCAATTACATAGCACTTGAAAGTTTATAATATTATATTTACACAATGTATATTTGTACATATGTGAATACATGTATATATATATATATATATATATATATAATACTTATACATAGTTACTTCATAGGATTGTTCTGAGGCTTAAATAAAATTATATACATGCAATATGTAAATATATAAAATTACACATATATAGGATCAAATGAGATTATGTGTAATATGTTCATTTGTATATTTTATATTATAATTTTTATATTATAGATATTATATTGTAATATGTAAATATAAATTTACACACATAGACTCAAATGAGATTTTATATATAAATATCCCATTAACGTATATTTATATATTATAATTTATAATAAATATGTTTATCTGCACTTATATATACATACATACACATATATACATATACAAAATCTCACTTAAATCTTGAAAAGACCCTATGAGGTAGTTTTTATAGGTATTACTATTCCTATTGAACAGATAATGAAACTAGGCCTCAGAGAATGGAACTGAATTTCCAATGGGGATACAACTAACTGTTAGAATCAGTATTTCTCTGCAGCCCCCTCCTTTCTCCAAATTTTCTCCTTCCCATTATACTACACCGTCTTACTTACTCTTCAAAGTCTATTTTATGTTTTCCCCATAAGTATAATTATTAAATCAAGCATCCCACAAACTATGATTTTTTTAGTATGCTTTTTATCCTTTAAATACAATTGCCCACACACATAGAGATGACTTGCTTGTTAGTGAGAGCTAGTTAGAGAGCAGGGAACAGAAGATATCCATATGGCTTCTCCTTGTATTGGTGTAGAAATGGCTTCCATTATTCAAACACACTGATCACTAAACAGGATGCTTTGGGAAATGTGAGAATTAGGGTCGTAAGAACGAGATTCATATATTAGCTCTGTCAATTCCCACTTGGTGACTGGGCAAGTCACTAGATTTCTTTAGGGCTTCAGTTTTCTCAACTGGAAAATGAGGGAGTTGACTAGATATCTTTATGGCCTCTTTCAGTTATAATTCTACGATTTACTTTGATCATTAGTTTTTGTAACACCTCTGGCAATCTACTGGCAGCCTCTGTGAAGGAAGATATGTATACTCCTTAGCACAATGACTAGCACTTAGTAGGACCTTAAAAATGTACATTGTATTATGCTGTACAGTAATACATTCCATGGCACTGAAATGCACTGCACTCTACTATACTGTACGGGACCATGCTGTATTCAATTGTATTATGTTGTATTGTTCTCCCATGTGTATCACTATTTCCGAAAATTTGGCATAATTGAATTAAAATATAACTATCACTTCAGCAGTATTTTCTAGTAAGAGGTTTCAATTTGTAGCTCTTACCCTGTTGCTTGGGAACACCATGGTGCTCAGCAGTACAGAAGAGAAGTGACATTCAGAAAAAGCAAATGGGGACCCCAATTTTTTCTGTTTCTCTTTGCCTTTGAAGCTGTTGTGTTTAGGGAAAAAGGAGAGTTGGAGAGGGGAGTGGTAGTGAGGAAAACATGAGGAATACCTAAGAAGCAGAGATATTAAGAAAGGAATTTCTTCCGCTGTTCAGAAAGGAAAACTTATTCAAACCCTTTTTGGTTAAAATAAAAGAACTCACTGATGTATAATTCATTTAGATTTACACAAATGATTACACAAACTGAATGAAAAAGAAAGGGGGGTTGGGGAGTACTTGCAAATGATATTGCTCCCAAGCTGTTCTAGTATGTCAGTGTAGTGCTTATCACTGAGAAAAGGCTGAATGTTTCTCGTTTAAAGATCCACTTCAAGGCTCAGATTGTGGAAAATCAAAAAAGGAATACTTGTCCCTTGTTCAAAGAACTTTTGTGCCATTTATCCTGAAGCATGAGTATCACGCTGCTATTCCTCTTAAATCCCAGCGCCACCACAATAGGACATCTGTAGGCCATGAGCAAAATCACCTTCTTAGTTTCACCTCTCTCTTCCCACTACCAAAAAATGTTTCCAGGGCTGATTTATGTTTCTTTGCAAATGGTAGAATGACCAGAACTTAAGGCTAAAGAGAGCAAGCTATCAACAACCATAATTTTTAAAAAATGCTACAAATAACAATTAGAAAATGTAAATTAATGCAACATTGAAATTGTCCCTGGCACCTAACTGATTAGCAAAGTTAGCAGAGAAAGGAAAATGGTATTTTGGAAGAACCATAGGAAAATGGGCACATTAACACACAGTTTATAGGACTATGAATTGATCCAGTCATTCTGAAAAGCTACTTGGAATCATGGCCCCAAAAGTCAATAAATTGTATGCATCCTGTGACCCAGTAACTAGACCTATATTCTATAGAGATCAAAGAAAAAGAGAAGAGATCCAAAGGCACAAAATATTTATAGCAATTCTTTTTATGATGATCAAGAATTGGAATTTTAGGGAATTACAATCAACTGGGAATGGCTGAACAAATTATGGTACAGGAATGTAATCGAATGCTATTTTACTACAACAAATGATGAAGGAGATGATTTCAGAGAAACCTAAGAAGATTTGTATCAACTTATGCAGATTGAGGAGAATCAGGAGAAAACATATACAAAATTAACAACATTGTATCTGGAACAGTAATAGTACTCATGTTTCACTACTTCTACTACTGCTGCTACTGCTGATGACAATGATGATGATAACTAACATATGCAGCCCCTACTGTGTGCTGGGCACTGTACTAAGTACTTTCTAAATAGAAAGATTAGAAATATGGAAATATTTAAGTACTCTGATCAATACAATGAGAAACTATGATTGTAGAGGAGTGATGATGGAACTTATTATCCTGCTGGAGAGGTGAGAAGATTCATAGTAAAGACAGAGATATACATATGTGCATGCACACACACACACACACACACACACATAAATATATGTAATATGGACAACATGGGGATTTCTTTAGCTTGACTCTATGTGTTAGATGGTTTATTTTATTTTATTTTTGTTTCTTTTAAATGGGAGGATGGAATAAGGAGGAAAAAATAGATTTTTGTTCACTTTTGAAAACATTTTTAAAATAAAGCTGTCTTTGCTGCTTTTAAATGGGGGCAGGGGGAGAACAAGGACAACTTATTTCTTTGTTTGCTTAAAGCATTGTGAATATCACAGTATGTCATCATGATTCTCACTAATGCTTCCTCTGGGTCTGTCTGTTTGGTTATGACTGATTTTTTTTCTGTTAATATTAATATGTCAAAAGGGAAAATGGGAAGACTTGGGTTCAAATTTCGCCTCAGAGGCTTCCTAGAAGTTTCATGTAGAATCTTTTTAAAACCCGGCTTCCTCATCTATAAGCAAGGAGATAACAATAGCCACTCTGATACAGGTTGTTACAAGGACCAAATAAGACAGCACACGTAAAGCCTTATGCAGCTGTGGCTAGGCACCATTACAGCAGTTATTATTATTTTATCAGCATCATCATTATATGAACATTAGAAAGATTAAATTACTTGCCCATTGCCACCTAATCTACCAAATCAAAACAAACCAGAAAAAACTAGAACAAGCAAAATACTTTTTTTTCCATATCACAGCCTTTCTGATACTTAAAAATAACTGTCAAGTCCTCAATAAGTTTTCTCTTCCCTGGCTAACTGCTCTCAGTTCTTTATACAAGATTCTCATATATCATATAGTTCAACATTCTGGTTATTCACCTCTGGAAAATCTTATTTATCAAGGTCCTTGCTAAAGTAGGGTGCCAAGACATGAACATAATCCTCCAGGGGCTGGGGAGAACACAGAGAGACTATCATCCATTCTTTCCTATGCACCACACACCTACTGATGAAGTCTAAGATAGAATTAGCTTTCTGACTCCAACTCTGGTGCTTTTATGACAACAACCCCATGCTTTTCTGTCACCTTCTGCAAAAACATGATTCTTTTCTTTGGATGTATTTGGTTCTTAAATCTGGCAGAAGTGACAAGCAGAAAGAACTATAGAGAAGTATACATGTAACCAAATATCTTAACAAAACTATTTCAAAGCTATTCAAGAACTGTTCTGGAGCCAAGTGAAAGATGCTGGCAAACAGAGACCACAGTCTACTAGGAAGGGAAATATGTTCCCTGTATCTGCCTGGTTCTTGTCAAGATTATCAATTCACACTTTTGCAAGACCTACACATTTACCAGTTTCTTTTAAAATGTCATTTCTTTGGAATTCTCAACTAGTTCTATTTTTATTCTCCAAACACCTCTTGGCCATTATATCTTTCTGAGTGTGATAACTGACAAATGCCTCTTTTCCCAAGAGCCACTGTTATTGGATCTGTTAATAACAGAGATGAATAAGAGGTAATGCTGAGACCTTCCCTTCTGCATTATTTCTCATTCTCTTTGGGTCTAAAAGTATGATATAATGAGATGTCTTCCCTAAATCCAGGCTTTTCACTTGGTACAGAATTGTTTTACTAATGGACTAAAAGCCAGGCAGTCATCTATTTTTAAATGATGAAATTAATGTAATAAAAATATTATCTATCTATCATCAAACCACAGCAGTTCTTAATCATTTTCAATCTAAATCTTCCTGAAAAGTGCTCTGACTGATTTGTTACCATTTTAATGATACTTATTCCATCTCTTGAAATGAGATGGATTGCCATTGAAAAACACAGTTCATCCCAAATTCAACACAAGAGCTTTTATCATTGTTTTTAAAGAAAGGGAAATCTTAATATAAACATGGTGGGAGATTTGTAGTTATTAAAGATATAGGATGCTTACACATCAGTGTTTACTGATTTATAGATTATAATCTGTTTAAATGCTATTTCTACCACAAAGTATCTCTAGGTTTGGTCAAAGCTCTTAGCTTTTGGGATGCTTTGTTGGAGAATCTCTTCCCATCCCTTCCAGTTTTCTCTGTACTGGTATGATACTGGATCTCAGGTAAGAGACCTAGATACATCAATCAATCAATCAATATTTATCAGATGCTTAGTACGTGGCAGACACTGTGCTAAGGACTGGAGCTTGTGTCATTTGAATAGAAGTGATCATTAAATCCTTGGAGGCTTAGAAGAACATTAAGTGATGTGACAGAGGGAGAAAAAAGAGACCTAAGACAGAGCCTTGGTTGGTGGACACAAACTGGATAAAGAACCAGCAAAGGAGAGTGAGGAGGACTGGTCAGATAGTCAAGAAGAAAATCAGGAAAGGGAAGTGCCACAAAAACCAACGAAGAGATAGTGACAGCTAAGTAGCACAGTGAATAGCGCACTGGGCCTGGAGTGAGGAAGACCTAAATTCAAATACAGACTCAAAGATGTAAGAGGCAGATAATAAATAGCGTCTACCTCTTACAGTTGTTTTGAGGATGAAATGAGGCAAAAATTACAGTGTTTAGGACAGCGCCTGACATCTATCAAGTGCTATATAAAGTCAACTCTCACCATTATTACTATTAGTTATTGCAACAGAGAGGCTGCTAGGTGGCAGAGTGCTAGGCCTGAAGTCAAGAAGACTCATCTCCCTGAATTCCAATGTGGCCTCAAACACTAATTATGTGACCCTGTACAAGTCACTTAACCCTGTTTGCCTCAACTCTTCATGTATAAAATGAGCTGGGGAAGGAAATGACAAACTACTCCAGTATCTTTGCCAAGAAAATTCCAAATAGAAACATGAAGAATCAGATATGACCGAAATGACAGAACAGTAACAAAAAAATTACTAGAGAGATAGTATATAAGAAGAGAGGGCAATAGACAGTGTCAAAGGCTGAAGATAGGCTCAAGAATGTGTCAAGAGTGATAAGGATTGAGCAAGTCCATTAGGTTAGGCGATTAAGAATTCATTCAGTAACTGGAGAGAGCTGCTTCAATTGAATGATAAGGTTGGAAGTCAGATGGCAGAGGGCTGGGAAATGAGTTTAGGGAATGGTTATTGTGAACAGATAACAGGATGAAGACAATGGCAGAGACGGAAATCAGAGAAGTGGGAGCCAATAAATATCTACTTCATGCCAGACACTGGGCTAGAAAGTGGTGATACAAAGACAAAACCAAAAGAGTAAATTATAAGATAAGATCCTCGAGAGGAAATATGGGAGATGTAAAGCTAAAACACAAGCCAGTACAGACACACACACACACACACACACCCACACATGTTCTAGACTATGGCACAATGAACTATTGTTCAATTCAACAAATGGTTACTGAATACCTACTACGTGTAAGGCAATAGTGGTAAATACATAGGTGGGTAAGACATAATTCTTTTCTTCAAGAAGCTTATTATCTAATTGGGAGAGAAGGTAGTAAGGCAAATATTCAATTAAGTAAGACCACCCTCTCTTTAGCGTCAATTGTCATTTCAGAAATAGAAAAAGATACCATAGATTTTGAACCTCCCCAGGTGGAGGAAGGGGTAGAGTCTTCCAGCACAATAAATAATACCCAGTGTTGTTGCTGTTGCGATTGTTATTGCTTAAATTCTTTTCAATTAACAAATAATTGTTTTTTCTTTCTCAAAACCTGCCCCTTTGAGGAAGAAACAAGAAAAAAAAGAAAAGAAAAACTAAGCCCTGTAACAAATATGGAGTCAAGCAAAACACATTTCTACATCAGCAATTTCCAAAAATATATCTCATTCTGCAGCTCTAGTTCATCACTTATCTCTTTCCAGGTGGGCATCATTCTTTATCATCAGTTCTTTAGAAGGCTGAGTGGTCATTGCATTGATTAGAATTGTTTTCTGAAGGTTTTTTTCTGAAGTTTTTCATTTTTACAGGGTTGTTGTTACACTATAAAATGTTCTCCTGGTTGCAAAGAAATTAATTTATGCCATCAAAATAGTTGCTTTATTTTCATGAAATGTTTATCTTTAAATTTTAAAAGAAAAACAATGTAAAGTTCAAAAAATAAAATTTTTACACATTATACACAACACAGTTTGGCTAAACATGGTAACAATAGTTGGCCTTCATTTTCCTGGCCAGAAAACCAAACAGAAACCCAAAGGTTTTCTTACCCTTGTATGTAACAATTTGACTAAATTCCAAAATTATATTAGCCACATACATTTTATTGTCTGGAAGAATAATAAATTCTTATTTTTGCTCAGCAGTGAACACATTACAAAGTATTTTCACAGTCATTACTTTATTTGATACTCAAAAATACTTGATAAAGTAGATAGAGCAGATATTAACATCATTACGTGACAGATGCAACTGAGGCTCAAAGAATTTAAATTACTGGCCTAAATGTATATAGTTTGAGTTATTTGGAGCCAAGATTTGAATCCAGATTTAACTCTAGGGTCCAGTTTTGGAATTTAGAAGACAATTTCGCCTACCCTAAGTTAAAGGCCCCTGATCTAGAGGAACTCCTCAGCTGCACTTGCAGGGCCTCATTCTCTAAGGAAGTGGAAATTCAATTGAGAAATAAAAATAAATATATAAATCTAGAGCAAGCAATGATCAGATTTAAGGGCAACAAATTTCCTCTTCACTATCTTTGGAGCCCTGTCGTACATCAACATTACTATTGTCATTACTTGGCTTGACACCAGTCTTGCCCACAGTAACTAATGGCTTCTATAAAAAAAGAGGCTACTGCTGATTGGCCTAATGTGGAGGAGGATAGGAATTGTGAAAGCACTAGGTTTTGCTAAAGCATTTTTACAAATATATAATTAGCTAGCAGGAGGGGTGGCACCTATAATTAAATGGCATTCAGCCAAGAAAATGCTTCCTTTTTTTTCCATCACGCTCCCTCTGGTCATCATTTTTTTCCCTTTGTTTTCTTCTCTACTACGGTTTTAAATAATACTATGATGAGGAGACTGACATCTCACATTACAAATTTATTTTGTAAAAACAACACAGTGAAACAGCCCAAATAAATATGGAATATCTTTATCTACAATCAACAAACATTTACTATGTGCAGGACACTGGTATAGAACAGTGGTGTCAAATTCTCTACCCTTTATTGCATGCTGCTCACCCCCACCCCCACCCCAGTGCAGAATCAGATTAACATGTAATTGGGAAATATTTAACAAAATACATAAAAATACAATAGAACAAAGATAATGCTAATATGTGGTTTTCTCAGTCAGTATATGATCCTCACAGATCCTTTTGTAAGATTTAGTCCCTCTCATTTCTATTTGAGTTTGATACCATTGATGTAGAACATGAGCTAAAATTAGGGGTTTTCACCTATGACTAATAATACCACCTACTGGAAGCTGCCCTATGAGTGCTGAAAATTATAAACTTTCTACTGGTTCCAAAATGGTGAAAATTTAAAAAAGAAGAACACTTTCAACATTTTAAGGATATCAATAGTCTGATCCCAATGTCTCAGAATGATGTAGAAGGTCATTTGGGTTCCCAAGGGTTAGAAAAACAGAAAACAACTTGGGTGGTCCTATCAAATTGGAAAGGTTCTTCAGTTTATGGCTGTGTTGGAATAAATGTCCATCATATGAGGACCTCTCTCATTCCAAGAGGCTCATCACTAGATAGAAGGCTATGAAGGGTGTGTGTGTGTATGTGTGTGTGTATGTGCAGATGCACACATATATACATACATACTACAAACCTATGCATGTATATGTATATGTGTGTATATGTATAGTCTGCTACAGTAACTTCAAGAGACTATATACTAAGGAATAAATTTGAATCTCTGTTCTAACACTAAGCTGCCTGACAATGGGTAAACTTTTTAAGCCTCAGTTTCCTCATCTGAAAAATGAGTTTCATAATGCTTTCATACATACTTCTCAGGGTTGTTGGAAGGAAAATGTGTGTTTTATCCCCAATTGATAAATTCATATCACAGGATATGAACAGGCAGTTTTTGGATGAAGAAATAAAAGCCCTTTACAGCCATATAAAAATGCTCTAAGTCACTACTGATTAAAGAAATAAAATTAAAGCAACTCTGAGGCACCACCTCACACCTATTCAATTGGCTACTATGAAAATAAAAGGAAAATGATAAATGTTGGAGAAGATGTGGGAGATTGAAACACTAATGTATTGTTGGCTGAATTGTGAACTAATTCAACCATTCTGGAGAGCAATTTGGAGCAATATACTGAAAGGGCTATAAAGTGGTACATAACCTTTGATCTAGCAATAACACTACTAGGTCTGTATCCCAAAGAGATCATAAAATAGGGAAAATAATGCACATGTACAAAAATATTTATAGCAGCTCTTTTTGTGGCGGCCCAGAATTTGAAATTGAGGGGATGCCCACCAATTGGAGAATGGCTAGACAAGTTGTGATTTATGAATGTAATGGAATACTATTGTTCCATAAGAAATGATGAGCAGGCAGACTTCATAAAAACCTGGAAAGACTTACATGAACTGATGCTCAGTGAAGTGAGCAGAACCAGGAGAACATTGTACTCAGTAACAGCAACACTGCAATGACCAGCTTTGATAGACTTAGTTCTTTTCAGCAATACAATGATCTAAGACAATTCCAAAAGATTCACAATGGAAGATGTTGTCCACCTCCAAGGGACAGAACTATGGAATCTGAATGCAGATAGAAGCATACTGTTTTCTTTTTGTTGTTGTTTTTCCTTTCTCAACGTTTTGGTCTGATACTTCTTTCAAGTATTTCATGGAAATACGTTTAATATGACTGTACACATACAGCCTATATCAGACTGCAGGCTGTCTTGGGGAAGGAGCAGTGAGGGAGGGAAAAAAATTGGAACTCAAAACCTTATTAAAGTTAAGGTTGAAAACTAAAAATAAATAAATAAAATTTTAAAAGAAGAAAATATGTATTGTAAATTTGAAAACTTCTATTAAACCTTACAAAATTTAAGCAAAGTAACAAAACGTACAAAAAGGAAGGACAAGTAAAATCCTGTAGTTTAATTTGCAAATCTGCATCAGATTTTCTGAGGGTAAAATAAGTATTTGTTTTCCTTGGACTGGATCCTTGCTAGTTCTAGAATTTTTTTGCTTTGTTTTGTTTTGTTTTTACCAAGCAATAAAAGTTTGTACACAGAGGAAAGTCATAAAACAGCGTATAGGCAGTTATACGGTCTACTGAAACACAATCTTTGCCCCGATGTCCCATCTCTACATGTCTCAATTTTGGTAGTCATTTACAAGTTATATAAAATAAGCATTGTGTTACTCTCTGGTAACTTCTAAATGTAAGGTCATCTCAGGCTACCAGACGTAATACAAAGTGGAAGGAACAAAGCTTTCTGTTTAGTTAGTTAACAATAACCTCAGATTCTTGTATGATTAGCTGAAATGCATCTGTGTGGATTCAATGGTCTGGCCAAGTCCCTTGCACACACTTCACTTTCTGATGTAGAGCACTTGATTGTGTGCACATCTTTCCCTCACTGGAGAGTTAACTCTTAAATTTCAGAGCCTGAGTCACATTTATATCTGGATCCTTACATAGGAAGGGGTTTAATAAACATATGCAGATCTGAGATGAGTATAAATATGACCCATATCTTCAGTATTGTGAAGTGGTCAATTACTTCCCAAAAAACAGGTACAATATAGATCACAAATCTCCATGATCTCAAATATTATTTTCCCTTCATTTGTCTCTTTAATTCACAGTTTGATTTTTATGTTCATTTTGGTCATAATGTTAACTCTTCTACTGCCTTCCTTTTATATAAGCAAAATGAAAATACTTTATAAACACATTTGAATATGAAAACACTACCATAAAACAATATTAATAATTAAATATTCAATCTGTAGCATGGAGTGCTATCTGCTTGACTCTTACTGGCTATTTAGACTTGTAAGTGATGCTGGGGAAAGTATCCTTTGAAAAAAGCAGACAGTAAGCTAAGTGGAAGGGGTGAGGGGAGAAGGGAAAGACAGAGATAGACAAAAAACAGAGAGAGACTGAGAATGACAAAGAGACAGAGAGAAAAAAAGATAGACAAAGAATCCTATTCCCCTGTAAATCCAAAACATCTTTTCCCCCCACAACAGATATTTATGTTCCTTGTACTTATTTTAGACCTGAATTATATAGAATATGTACCATATCACTTTTTAAGATCCCTATATAAGCAAAAAGTGTAACAAAGGCAGCAGTCCAGATACAGTAAATAGTCAGGACCCTGAGGTTTATAATTGTCTACCAGAATTCTTAAGTTCAGATTCTTACTGAGGAGTGGGCATCATTTAGCCTCTAAATGGCCCCCATCTACTTGATCAAGTTCTTTTCCTTTGCTTTTCCTTTGTGTTGCTTTTTTTATCTATCTTTACTCAAGATTATAATCTCAATACAGGATTTAAGTAGATCCTTAATATATGGCAGAAGCAGAAACATAAATCACATATTTCACTGGACCCTGAATCCAGCCCTTCTCAAAACACAAAGGTATTTTAGACTGGAGTCCTTCTCCTCTCCAATCTCCTAGCCACAACAGGAGAAGCACGAAAGAAAATTAACTGGAGATTTGGTTTCTTATAATTAACCTACCATGTCCCATGAAACAGGAGCTTGACACAATTACTTAACTTACAACTGGATTAGAGAGTGCTATAGAAACTTCTTTGAATCTCAAGGTCACTGCATGGGCAAACAGAAAGACAAGATCAATTGTCTAAGAACCAAGTATTCTACTCTTGCAGAGTCAAGAAACTCCGCTCCCAGGCCTGTTCATGCATCTGTTTTCACTACAAACTTAGTGTTACTCAAATACACTAGAAGGGAATGTTAATAGAGCAATGCGTGTTAGAAATTTTACAGAAGGTCAAGGGGCATAATACACCTCAACTGCCAACATGTCAATCTTTGCCTTTCACTTTCAAAACTCCCATGAAGAGTTACATCTGACATCACCTCCTTCCTCTAAGAAACATGATTCTCAAAAGCAGAGGAAAAGTGTTGGGATAGGTTACAGTAGACAAAGTTATTTCAGCATGCCATAGTCCTTGCAGTGAGTTCAGATGCCCACTTCATGTAGACACAGCCTATGAGCATTTCAGTTACCCTTAAGGTTTTGGGTAGAACAGTGAAAAACGATACATAAGTTATCAAGATCATCTCACATTTCTACCATGTTTTCTTTTTCACAAAGTGCCTTCACATTAGTGCATTCATTTGATCCTCATCACAATTCTGTGATGCAGGCAGGACAGTCATTACTATCCTCATTTTACAGATGAGAAAACTGAGACCTGAGAGATGGCTTACCTAAGACCACACAGCTAGTAAACATTAGAATCGTGGCTCAAGCCCAGGGCTTCAAGTGGCAAAGACAGTGTCCTTGCTGATATACCATGTTGCCTTTTCACAAAATCGGGCAGTAAATATCTACCAATATCTGCTATGTACAAGAAACTGGGGGTGGTACTGTTAAGAGATGACAAAAATATTCACAACTCAGATAACCAACTACCAGATAATAAAGAATTGGATGATTTTGCTTAGAACCATGTCATTCTGAAATCACAAGGAATATTTTTAGTATTAGATTTTTTTAACATAGAAGTTTTTAAAAGGGTGAGGAAAATTTTATTAAAATCTAAAATCTTATTATAATGGTCACTTCCTTTCTGCTATTTTGATAAAGCACTATTATTACAGCTGAGTAAATCATAATGCATGAAATAAAGGAGTAACATGCTCATTTCAAATCTGCAGTGCTACTAGTGCCATCCTCAGCCTTCAGCTGTTGACTCATAATCTGCTTCATGAGTTAATTCTGGGGCTGGCACAGCTTTCTACTTTTAAAAGCTGACTTACTGTTGTCACTTTGATACTTCCTTACTGGAAGTGCATTCTAATTAATTATCCTAATGGTATGGAACATTTCTGAATGCACGTCAAGAATATCCAATCTGTCCAATCACACACTGCTTTATTAGAATGGTTTTCCCTTATTATTCTACATTTCTTTAAACATAGGGGAGCAATATTAAAAGTGAATTTGCGCTGCATTTTTTAAACTGATTCTAAAAGTTTTAATGAAGAGAGTCAACCCAACATAAAAATTAGGTCAGATTGTTAAGCACTTATGTTCTAGAGGCACAGATTTCAGTAAACACCAACTTCTGCAAATCAGCCAACTTTGCTAGGTCTCAACATTCCTTTAATTAGGCTAGACAGAAAGTAGTATACACTAATATGTGTCCTGGATAAATTCCAGCTTTGGATAATTGCAATCTGGACTGTCTAATTTTCCACTGGTTTTAGGAGTACAGTGTTCTTTTCCCTTCCCTGTCTTTGTTTTATCTTGTAGTGATGTTTTATGATATGTGTACAGGTTGAAAGTACCTGCTTTTCACATGGATCACTGAAGATAGCACTCATTATAAGTCACCTAATTATTTCAGCACCTACTATGTGCGGGAGAGTATTGAACCAAACAACCCTGCCTTTCCTTTCTCCTACCTAAAAAGGTACAGTGCTCCTGTCTACCATTATGGGTGTGCACAAGAACAACTTTTATAAAATACTGATCTGTCTCAGTTGGATAATTTAGGATGATAAGGGAAATAGAAGGATCTGCTTTCAAGATCCTTGTACTATATAATCATTGAATTTCAGAGTTTGGTGTGACCTTAGAAATGATCTAGTTAAGGCAGCTCTTTTAACAAGTGAGGAAACTGAGACCCAGAGTAGTTTAATGATTTGATCAGATCAAAAAAAAGTGCCTAACCTCAATTATGGATAATTTGATGTTTCTCTTACCTTGTTAAATGTATACCATAATCTCATCTGAACTATTTTTGCTAAGGAAAACTGAATCAAAGTGATTTGTGCAATGATCTATATACAATATAATGCTACTGAAGCACCTTTTCACCTATTTCTCAAGTGAATCAAAATTTTACAATACAAGACTAGTGGTTTGTTCTCAAGGATCTAAGTAGTTAATTCACTTCTAGGCATGTAAATTAGAATGGACCTGTAGGTCTAAGGCAAGCAGAGAAGGGGCAGAAGGAATACTGCCTCAGTAAAATTATACAAAAAGAATGAACAGCTGAAACAAAAATTGAAAATACAATGCACAAACGTACTCTACACTTTTTTTTTTTGGACAAGCATGCTTTCAAATACAATTCTACAAGTCTGCCTGGTGAACATTGTTATGGACAGATTTTTTTTAATATTTCCTAAGAGAATGACCTAAATCACTAAAGAAAGCAAGTATCTTGAACACTACATGCTCCTTATGTGCAGGTACAGTGTCTTCTGATTTTCTAGCATCCCTCCTTAACACCTGGACGGCCACCGGACACCCAGATGATACGTGACAAATATTTGTTATTTAACTAACAAGACCATTCTTTCTTAATTCTGATTTCAATCTCATATTTGCAACATAAAACGACTAAAGATGGAACCCCTGGTGCCCTCCAAAGTAAAGCATACCCTTCATGTGTACAATTACGATTCTATCTTATCATAATAATATCTTTTCCTGGTACTACCGTGCTGGTGCCAGTAAGCTTCAATCAATCTCCTTCATGAAGAGATATAGATAATCTTTATTTTGTACAGAAATACATTTTGTAAACAAAGTTCATACATAAATACATAAGTATTCTATTTTAGACAAAGATAAGCTGTTAAATGTACAATTACAATATTCACTGATACAAAAAGCCAAGTGTCATTCCACAGGTTCCAAAGAAAACCTATTTGGCTCAAATTTCTCTGAGAGAAAAATCTCTGAAACATATCAATGATAGAGTTGAACAATGAGGGGTATTAAGAAAAAGAACTTTTCAAATATACCTAGGTTCAATATTACTTCTAGATTCTCCATTATTACATTACCTACTCAGCACCTCCCTTCTCTATCACTAATATGTGCCTCTAATCTGCTTTCTTAATACATTTTATCTACTAATTTAAGTTTGAGTGGCAATCTACCCCATTCCCCCTTATTCCTTACATTAATATCCAACTTAGTACTATTCTACCCCATTCATACTCCCTGCCCTTTCAACTGTATGCCAGGAATTTCTGTTGTGCCCTATAGAACCCCATATTCTAGTAATTCTTTCATGTTAGCATAAGATCTACTTTCACCTCCTTGCCTATTTTCCTGTGACTATACTACTTCATTCATAGACCTCTTAGTCATTCAAAATGACTGGACTCACAGCTTAAGCAACCATTAAGATTTTGTAGTATAATCATTTTACATTAGAACCAGAGTACTTAAGTGGCCAAAATTTGAACCCTACTGAATGGCAATATAGTGAACTTTCCATTTTTCTTTCCTTTTTTCATCCTTCCTTTCTTTCCTTCCTCCTTTCTTTTCTTTTTCCTTCTACCTTCTCTTACTTCCTTTTTTCTTCTACCCACCCTGTTTGTCTTCCTTCCTTCTTTCCTCCCTCCCTCTCTGCCTCCCACTCCCTCTCTTCTTTCTTCCCTTCCTTCCTTCCTTCCTTCCTCCCTCTCTCTCTCCCTCCCTTCCTTCCTTCTATAGATAAGTGAATTCCTACTCTATGGAAGGCACTGTGTTATACGTTACATCTTTTTCTAATTTTTTTCCCTCCAAATCATAGGGGAAGGAGAAAAGGGCTTACCCATTCCTTATTTTCATTATCATTTGAAAATATTTATTCCAATCCTATTACTAAACAACCTTTTTAAAAAATTTTTAATGTCCATACAATCATGCTAGAAGAGTTCATTCCCTTGATCTTTACCATGCCCATCTTATGAAAGCCTTAACACTAAACCCTTCCCTCCCTCTCACACTTACTGTCCATTTTCTATAAATATATTCCTGGGTATTATAGTGTAGGCCTATTTCAGAACTACTTCTGGTGCTTCAGATTCAGAATTTGAATTTAATCATAACCCTCATAAGTCAGCCAATAAATAACAAAAGGAGGTTTACTTAGCCACGGTAGGAAAAAGAGATTCGGCAAGGATATATTATTGATTTGGCTGGTTCAATTTTTAGAAGCCTGAGGGGGCTCATGATGCCTTCTCAGCTAGCTTTTCTAATTGGCTCACCAGGAAGCTACATGAATGATTCAAGCCTTATCCCCCTGGGTCACTTAAGTCTCAAGGACAATGATTTTTAAGGAAATACTAGTCTAGTCTACATATAAGCCTTAGAAAATTATTCTCATCATAATTTATTTCTGCATTGCCAGAGAAACAAAACAACAACAACTGTGGATTTGATCCATTAAAATATGTATCTCATATAACTTCAAATCGACCCTTACTGCTTACTTGGCAACATATTCATTATTGTTGAATTCCTGTCCCATCCTCACAAGGATAATTTCCAACCTTTTCCACTTTCCTTAAGACCTCAGCCTCCATCTTACTCTTATTACATGAACAGCCTGTCTTCTTTTCTGGTCATTCATGATTTGATGATGTCTTTTGCATGTAAGTAATCATTTGTAATGTGGCCAACTTGCACCCACTAAGGATATTTCCATTGACAATGAAAAGTTTGCTTTTATAGACATAAAGCAAAGCCTACTAAGAATATATTTCTTTCACTTTCACCCCCAAATTAAAGGTTTTCAAACTTCAAAAGTAATATGCCAATATTTTTACTCTAATTTTTGTAGGTAAGGAAGTTCACATTGACATACTTTCTTACTGTGGTAACTCTTCTTGAGCGAAAAAAATAAACAGCCTATTAACTCTTTATAGAGGTTGAAGAAAAACACAGCTCTGAGGAGCAAAGGAAGAGGTATTAATCGTTAATATCTCTTGAGAAAGGGAAAGGGAATGTTCCTGAATCCAGTCTCACATAGGGACAGCAGCTCCCACAAACAATGCAAGGGTGGCCCTCTAGGTCCCCAATTGGGGTCCTTTGACTGAATCCAAACTTAACAGAACAAATCCCCTTAATAAAAGAATTGGTTTTATAAAACTTGGACTCAGTCAAGAGGTTGCACCCAAAGACTTAGAAAGCCACATGTGGACTCATGGCCACAGGTTTCCCACCCCTGGAATAGCAATGTATCCCACCTGGTAGCAATGCGTCCCTGTGACTGTGTCCCTGAGAATCAATTTATTTCTTATTTTCCACATATGCATTAACATAACTCAGAACTGATGACCTCAACTTCTACCGAAAAGTCTGATGTCATCTGACCCAACTCTAACCCCTGTGCAAATGACTCCTGCATCTATGTTGCCAGCTCTATCCACTCTTCTGAGACTTAATCCTCCATTGCAAATAGCATGGTAGACATCACCACCTAGATACCTTGCCAGCACCTCACATTCAATGACAAATACAAAATCATATTACTACCTACGTTATTTTTTCACTTCAGTCCAGAATGTACATCATCTCAGATTACTCCTCCTATATCACAGCTTTGATTATATCATTCTTCTCTCAAAATGTCTTTCATGATTCCCTATTTTCTTACTGTCCAAATTTCTTGGGGTATTATTCAAGGATATCCATGATCTGCCTCCAATATACCTTTCTGGTCCTATCTTTCATCACCACCTGTATGACTACCCTATCAAACCGCCATCCCTCCAACACAAACCGTGTGTTTTTGTTTGCTTATAATGTTCCTTGGCTCAGTCTGAAATACCCTATCCATTTATTTTCAATAAACAACTGTTGAACTGATTTTAATTGAAAGTGTTTATGATCAAAGAGTCTAGAAAAATCAGAAGACAGAAGAAGCATCTAGAGACAGGTAGAGAAATGAACTAAAATAAAAGCAGTGAAGGAATACATGGAATTATTTATACTTTGATCAAAAAGGGCTCCATGAGTTTCCAAGCACCATTAGAGCATCTGCATTCAAAGTAAGTACATAGCTTTATTGTAGTAAACTTAAACTGAGTAAACTTAAACTGAGCTAAAATTTTATTTTGAAAAGGACCAGAATAACATATTTTGAATAAAAAGTCATGACATTTGCCCATGAGGTCTTATCAACACTTATTTCTCCTCAACATTTATCTTATCTACAGTAGGTGTGACTTTCATCAAAAGATTAAACAGAGGACAGTAAATCATTTTGAACTATGTAATACCAATACAGTCTTAAAATTTAATTTTTCTGAGGCAATTTACAGCTAACTTTTCAGTCATTAACACCACTATGATGTATATCAATTTACAAAAAAATAGTTATTCAATCATCTTCTCAGTTATATTTTTAGATGTTAATTTCCAAAGGAATAGGAACTGGATATGTTTAACTCAATTTGTTCAACACTGAGCAGTGCTGTGCATGTAAAGACACTTAATAAACACACTTTGACAATGCTGATTCAAGTCATTATTAAATATCGTCTTACTAAAAAATCCTTTTGATTCACTGAATCCTGAAATGATCCCTTAACAAGTTATTCTGTTCTGAGTTTTTCTTCCAACTTAGGTGAGAGAGGTACTTTCTCCTGTTTCTTCTTCCCGTTCATAGAGAAATCAAGCACAACTCTTGTCAGATAGTTATTTGTTTTGTTTTATCTGTTTTACTAGACCTTCTGTTTCAATGGCATAGGGAGCTTGTAGTGAGTGACTTTCTCTAAAATAAAATGACACCAATTATACAACTGCCAGTCCTAGGGAACTGTCTATGTCACTGAGAAATTCAATGATTTGCTTAGGATCAATGGGTCAGCATATATTCGAGGAGGTACCAGATTATGTCTGAATCCAAAGCCAGCTTTCAATCCATAGTACAAGCTTAGAAGGTGCCTGATTATTTATTAGCAGTTGAGCAACAAAACCATTCAATAAAGAAAACTTCCTTAGTTTTCCTTTAAAAATATCCCAAGAGGATTCCCATGACTAACAAAATATTTTAGTTTCTCGAGATTATTTTTCAATTAAAACACCCACTCATTTCTTGAAATATAGATTCCATGCCTTTAGTTCAAGTCCTTTTTTAATTTTCTCTTCAATGACTCAATGACACATGACAGGAATCTCTATTACCATGGACAGAAAGTTCAGTGAGTTTGTTTAGGACAATATGTACCTTCCAGTTGCAAGCACACAACAAAGCTGGTTTTGTATGCATCAATTTTATTAAAATATATCTGGCCTCTATTCCTCTTTCCCTGACTCAAAGCCAGGTAATGAGGTAAGTGACTCAATTTAGGAGACAAATTAGCTTTTCAGGTCAAGGATGTACTGGTTAGTGACCTCTAATAGTAATGTTTAAAAATGTAATTCTAGTAACTGAATAGCCTTAATAGTTCAAGGTGCAGTTAATGAAATAAGAGGTTCAGGATTAAGTATGTATCATAAATGATACAGGTGTTACAAAAGTAAGTCTGCCACCTCTTAGTTCCTTATGAAAGTCAAAAGGGCATTCTTAGCTCATGGCAGAGAGAGAGAGAGAGACAGAGAGATGAGACAGAGAAGCAGAGAGAGACAGAGACAGAGAGACAGAGAGAGAGACAGAGAGAGAGAGAGAGAGAGAGAGAAAGTTGAGATGAAAAAGCTGATACATACAAAGTACTTGTATTCTACTTCTATGATTTTAATGACAGCTTACAATAATTAAAATGAAGTAAAATATACTCTTTCAAATTATTTGAAAGCGTTAAGAGTTATCTCTAAAAATCTAACATTTTATTTTATCAGGGAGTGGCTTATATGTAGTAGAAAACTTGGATTCAGATAAACATTTTTTTTCTCAAGACATCTCCTTGCTACCCATCCACTTTCACAAGATTTCATCACAAAATAGTGGTAAAATCGCATCTTTTTTTAATAATCAGAACAGCTTTTGCTTATTTCTCAACCATTTATATACTATAAATCAGGGTTTCTCCCTGGAGAGAGAGGGAAAAAAGGGGGTCTATACTGGGAAGAGAGGAAGGGAAGGAGACTATACCATCAGCTTCAGGTAATATAACATGTTCATATATGTTATTTTTTTAAAAAACTGTGATTTTTTCAGTCCTTCCGGAATATGAAATGATGCTTCATTCAAAGTAAAACAACTCTCACTAAGCTGTATTAATTCCTGCTGCTAAGGATAAAAAATGCTTACACTTAGGAAGAACACCCAATAGTTTAAGAAACCAAAAGTTACATCTCCATTATCGGTTGGTATGCTGTAATTCAAGAGCATATGTAGTGCTCAATCCTGCCAGTTTATGTGGAGGGTGGTGGTGGTTTCCAAGCCACATAAAAAGCTTTGATCAATATAGCATAGCTTGTTGAGGACCTGAGACATCTGAGAAGTCCCAGTAACAGCAAACAGCAAGAGTTCTATCAACCAAAACTGGAAGTAAGGGGTGAGAGTGCAGGACTATCAACTGAAGCCCTTGTAGAAGTAACTGATTGCCCTCCACAGTTGGTGGGACAAGCAGTAACAATGAAATCACACTTCTGTAAAACCAGGGTGATAATACTCCTACCTACCTCAAAAAGTTTTTAGATGGAGAGGGATTAGAAGCTAGGGGGATTGGGAAAGACCTCCTGGAAAATGTGGGATTTGAACTGAGTCTTGAAAGAAGTTAGGCAAACTGAGAATTAGAAGGGATGGTATCTTCTCTAAACTTCCTCTCTTGCTCAAGTTTTTGGTTCTATATGTAACATGCATTCAATGAATACTGTTGTTGTTTGGTGGTGGGTCCCCTCTTTGGCTCTGAAGTGGAGGAACTATTATCCCAAAAGATCCACTCAAGGGTACTCCCTTCCCATCAAGGAAGACACTTAACAGCTTCTTAACGATGCTTGTCTCTTTGTTTTTAATCGAAAGGTGACCAAAGATTCTTAGAGGTTCCTACCTACATACTTCCTACAGTTACAAATAGTCCTTAATGGCAGAGTAGTGACACTCCTTTACACTCAGCAGATTCATTTCACATTAAATTCCTGTCACTAATAATTTTAGATATTTTACCTATATCATCTGATTATATTGACAGTCTTTAACAGTCGTTAATTTAACATAAAGTCTTCTGTTTTCTGTTTCCCACTTATCAATAGCCATAGATATCCACACAAAGAGTTTTGTTCAATCAGGGGAAGGCATGCATAGTTCCTGCTTTTGAAAAAAAAATTAAGTTACTAAGGCTCATTTGTTCTCATAAGAATATATCATTGTTCAGTTTTAAAATATGTCACTGTTTTATAATTTATGCATTGAGTAGAAAACAAAAGTATAAAAACCCTTTCTGTGTACAGTGTTTATCAACCTAATAGCTCATACAAATGTAAAAGTTTATTATACATATATACATATATATATATATATACATAAGTGAGCCTAATCTTAAATATAAATATACATGTAGGACATTTTAGGAGTTTCTTTTAAAATAACTGCTTCAGATGTTCTTCTGACATGTTTGACCAGGTAATGTTGCCCTCACTTCTGAACTCCAAGCCCCACATTTCCATCTGTTAGACATCACCATCTGGATATGCACAGGTCCTTCAAAACTCACTATACTCCAAACTTTCCCTATAAACCAATTTCTCCTTCTTACATTATTTACTTTTAAATGTCAATTAATAAACACTTATTAAATGTCTACTCCATGCCACTCTTTATACTATTTAATAACTCAGCATGTCCAGAACCAAGGTACTTCCTACACATGATATTGGCATTCACCCAAGTCCCCTCATTCAAAACTTGTAATCATCTTTAATTCTTCCTTCTTCCTCATTTTGATATCCAACTAAATACTGAGCTTTACCAACCATAGTACCATACTGTCTCTCTGGTACAATCTCTACTTTCACTACTCATTAAATTATGAGTTTCCTAAGAGATATTCTTAAGTCTACTCTTCCCACCTTCCAATCCATCTTTCATACCACTTCTAGATTAATTTTCCTTGTATGTCCATCTAGCCATATTGTGAAATTTAGGTGTGGTCTCTGCTCAAAAATTTTCAGTGCTGGACTATTTCCTACTGATTAAACATCAAACTATTTTGCCTACCATTCCTGGTCCTCTGGCTCCATCCTATTTTTCCAGCCTTAGATCACCATTCTCTTCACATACCCTATATTTCAGTTAAATTACAGCATTCTAGCCCTCCAAACATACCCTGCTCCTTCCCAAATCTTTGATTCTGCCCTTGATACTTATACTTGGGATGTCCTCTCTTCTCTGCTTTACATGTTCCATTTCTAACCATTCTTTAAAGTCTAATTAAATGTTACAATCTCCAAGAAGCCTTTCTTAGACCCCCCCCTCCCACAATTACTGATGATGACACATTATCCCTCAGACCATACATTGGTCTTAATCCAATTCAATAAACGAATCAATTTATTACTATATTTTGATATGTGTTAGGAGTATGGAAAAATAATGTGATATATATTTTTTATCTGAATTTCTAAAATTCTTACTTTAATGCCTGCCCATCCTGATCAAATGTGTGAGCTAAAGTTATGTAAGCCAAATACAATGCTTTATCTGTTCCAAATGATGTTTTTTCTTAATTTTATAATCTTTGTCTACACAGTCCTTAGAAAGTGGAGAGAGGAGATGGAAAAACACTGAAGTTGTCTTAATGATCAAGAAGTTTGCATGCTGAGATATCAATGACAATGTATTCTTTATTAATTGATACTGTTACTAAGAGCAGAACACTTTCCCACACCCAAACTTCTGACAATACAATATACAGAGAAAAGAAAAAAAATTTAAAAGCATGGTGATTGGATTAAGGCTATTCATTCAAAAACAGGATAATCTTTCTTGATGTTCTCTCCAGTTCTAAGTCCATTCCCCAATATTGTATGGTCAGTGCTAGCTGGAAATATGCCAGGTGTAATTTTGCTTCTAATTTCCCCTGGGGAAGAACATAGGAGAGACAAGCTAGCTCAGGAAACTTTTTTGACCAGTTCTCTAATGTTCAACTTCTGTCTAAACAAAAGAACATAAGACAAATTCAAACAGAAACTTGCTCAATCTCTTCCAGTCACACTAGAAGACAGTAGATTGGGGGTTCTTAACCTAGGCTTTATGGTATGAACTTGTATAGGTGATAGATAACTGTATTTCAATATAACTTATTTCCTTTATAGTCATATATGTCTTATTTTAAGAATTTTAAAATGCTATTCTAAGAAGAGATCATCAGCTTGACAAAACATGCATGACTCACAAAACGTTAAGAAGTCCTTTCTCTAGATCATCTCTTTCTATTGTGGGAATAGATGGGTGGCTCTGGCTCTAGTTAGAGATCTAAAGGAGGGGGAAAATAAATCATCTTGGGCAGGACATCCACTACCAAAATTTTATAATTTTATATGGTATATCTAGGATATACCATAACAAAGTCTATTTTCATTATAGCCCACAGTCAGAAGGGAGTTAGCACAGGTTATTCCAACCCTGCTAATTTCCACATGGTTTCAGTCTATATCTCTTACATAATAGCATCCTTAAAAACCAAAATTCTCAAGTGATAGAAAGAGAAACTTTGACCAGCAGAAGTGGAAAATCACCACTGACATAACGGCATGTGCAAATAGAAAGTGGTTCATTAAGTAGAAGGTGTAACGCTAATATTATGTAATTTTAATGACTAATCTTGGACAGAGAGAAGAGCTGAAAAAAATATATGCCTCCCATCTTTCATGGTAGAGGAGGGGTAGGCAGGAGGTGGGATATTGAGGGTACTTGCCTATGCAATTATCTGATATGGTGGATATGTTAGTTGATTTTGCTGAACTGTTTTTTAATTAATATTTTGTTGTTAAAATAGAAGGCTTGATTTGGGAAATGAATTTGATTTAAAAACAAAAGCTATATAAAACTTAAAAGAGAAAAAGATGACTCTACAACTTAAATATGCCCTTTATTAAAACCAATTCTTCCAGCACTGGCAATTCATGAGTCATCTTGTGGGAGAAGGAGCTATGAAGAAGGGTAGTGTGGCTCATGCTAAGATGCTCTGCACAGTGACACTAGATAAATTGGTCTCTATGATAAATTCCTTATGAGAGAATAATTAGGCCAACATGGAGACCTGAACTCATTTAATGCCCAAGAAAATGTCTTCAAATGTTCCTGAAAGTCCTAAGAAGGGCTATCAGAGCAACAAAAACCCTCAATCCATGAGCAAGTGTTTTATGACGCAACTCCTTTCTTTCCTTCCTGGACAGTCTTATTCTTAGGTCTCTCCCCGTTTTGACTTTTCTTCCTTTCCCTTTGCCCCCTTTGTTTTAATCATCATGTTTGGGCACTCAAATCTTTTGTTAGATTGGCTAGTCTAGTGACAGTTTAAACTGAGAAAAAATTCTGATAGGTAATGCAATTCTATCTTCTGAGAATGTCTTAATTTTAGAGAGGGGATTAAGTTTAAAAAAAAGTAAACTACCCATTTATGGATGCTATTTTCAGTTATTTCTCCATGCTTACATTATGCTAAGCATTTTCTCCAAATTCCCTGTACATTTAACTTAGTTCTGGGCTATTTAGAAAGAATTTTTTTCCCTCTTTAGGAAATTGGTCTATAATATTTAATTCAACAAACATTATATAACTGGTACATATGAGTTACCATTCTAGGCACTGGGGATGTAAAGACAAAACCAAAAAGTAGTACTTGTCTCAGGGAGATTATTTTTTATTGGGGGAGGGCGGCACAAAATATACATTAAGTAATAAGTTATTTCAGAAGGGAGAAATCATAGTACCTTCAGAAAATACAAAAGACCTGAGCTCTACTTTGAAACAGCGCAGGGATTCTGTGAGAAGAAAATACATATCTGATATGCAGGGGTACATAGGTGGATAGCAATTTGGTTTGGCAAATACACTGATGGAGATGAAAGACTGGCATGTCTTCACATCCAGGGAGTGCTGCTGGAATTTGCATGAAAGAAGAGTACTTTGTAGTTTAGTTCATTAGTAAAATTCTGCCACTCAATTGTTAAAAGTCCCTAAGAACTGGGAGGGGAGGTGGGAAGGAATTTTCTCAAAGTAGTTGGAGATCCCTTCCAAATTATGATGACTAATTTTTACAATGTTGATTAAAGGATAACATTTTTTCAAGCTAGGTCCATTAGTCAAATGACACAGCAATATATCCCCAGAGCTCCTCAGTTTCAGTACCAGTTTTTGACTGGTAGTTTGGAAAGATTAAATTGTCAGCGCCTAGCTCAAAGCATAGATCAAAAAACACACTCAATCTCTACTTCTGACTGCCTGAGAAGTGGTTGGAAGCTTAGAGGGGGGAACAGTCTAAGCGGGTTTTTGTTTCTGTTTTTTGAGTTTTTTGGTTTTTTCTTAAAGCAGAAGGCCTAAATCTAATCTTTGCAGGTGGCCCTTTCCCTGTGACCTCTTACTTTTTCTCTTCTGTCCCCCTTTTTGCATTAGTTCAATACTTTAATTAGTTTCTATATTGTTACTATTTTCATTTCTTAAGATGCTAGGCAGGGCAGAAACTACAATGAGAATGAGGCAAACTCATGTACTAAGAAAGCTTTTCCTTGCAGGCATTTCAGGGAGCAACTGGTCTCAGGGCAAATACCAAAATACAACAGCATCAATAAGAAAAGCCACAAAAACTGAGCAATGATCAGTGAATTTGCGGAAGCTAAGAGAACCTGCCATTTTTACCAGACAGGAGGTTGCCCCACCCAATCACCCAGATAACGGCCTCAGTTCTGCTGCACTTTGTCTGAATAAACACATATCCCCTTTACACTTTAAATAACTATCTCCCTGCTTAAATAGCTCAGGTTCCAACCAAAAAGCCTAGCTTTCACAATATATTCTTGCCTAAAATATTCTAGGACAAAACACCTGTTAATTCATTCTTGTGCCCCTAACTAGAGTCTCAGGGCCCTGAAGTAGATTAAAGTCTATCAATTATAGAAGTATGTCAATTAAGTACATATTCAGAGATACTTATTTGTTGTTTTAGTTTGTCCTTAGTTCTAAAAGAGGGCTAATGACATCAGAAGGGTGAAGTCTTGACTTGCAAGTGAGTTGGATTTAAATGAGGCAGGACTGTGCAAAGCCATCAGATTCCCTGTCTCCTTCAGGGTTACATGGCTGGCACTGACCCTGAATTCAGTGGGAGACCTTGGCCTTTTTATGCTAACATCTTTCCCTGGTCTCAGTTTGTCTGAGGCAACACCTATTCAGTAATTAAAGGCAAGGTACAAACTGAGACAAAAGATGACCTAGTTTGCCTTCACAAAAAGAATCAATCTGGGAGGGGAAAACCCACAGAGTTATGGAGAATGTCAGTGTACCTTTGAAAGTATCTAATCTAATCCCATGTTTTCATTTTACAGATGAGGAACCTGAGACCTACTTGTCCAAAGTTACTTAGCTAATAAATAGTATGCCAAAGCCTAGAATGGCCTCTGGGACTGGATAGTGAGGGTAGTAGAAAACATACCATAGGAGGACTAGTTAAAATAAACGGAAATATTGTTTAGGACAGAGGACATTGGCAGGGACTGGGGTGGTGGTAGAGGACTCACAATAGCTACCTTTAAGTATGTGAAGAGCTGTTCTATGTAATGGGGATACAAGTTATTCCTCTTGGCCTTGAATTAGAAACAGTGGGTGGAAGTTGCAGAGAGGCAGACTTAGGCTTGATTTAAGGCTAAACTGCCTAGCAATTAGAGCTATCTAAAATTGGAATGGACTGCTTCAGCAGGGAATGATGAGTAGACATCTTCAAAGAGAATCTTTGTAACTCCTGGTAGGGTATGTCATAGAAAGAATTCTTACCCAGAAATGGGTTAAATGGATGTTCTCTGACCATTCCTTCAAACTCTGAGATTCTAGGATTCTGGGAAATTTCAGGTCCCACCCCTTCATGCTATAATTAAGTGGGCTTCTGGCCTTCAGGAATACACTTTTGCACTAAATCAAGTGACTTTTGATCCTCTGCTTCACAAATAAGAGATCTAGTATCACCTAATCCAAAAGGGAATGTCTCCCCAGAGAGTGGTGACATACTCTGCAGAAGACACATGAATAGAGGTCTTTTTCCCCCTAGACACAGTCAGAAGAACCCCAGGAAGCTACTGCCATCTCTCATAAATGGTAACTAGAGTGAAACTGCAGCAATTACCAACCATCCAGGGATATGGGCTTCCCCTTTCTACAATCACCTATTAGTAATACGAGACAACAGAATTTGAAAGTAGACTTGACTATGAGAGGGAAGGTTTCTCCTTTCATTATTTTGAGGATGGGGGGAAGAAGACAACACACTTGCCATCCAAGGAAAACGAGTTTACAAAGTTGGGTTTTTTGACTAATTTTTAAAGATTATACTTTATTCTCAGGTGTCTCCCAACCCAAATGCTTTTAACTGATATTCAGTTATGACAGTGTGGATATTCTTTTTGAATAGGGCTCAGAAGAGGGGGAAAAGAAGCAGTCATCCTGATGAATATCTGGTCACTGGACCCAGATTTCTCAGGAGGAGAAAGTGAAGTTGGCAACCTTGCACAGCCCTCCCTCCCTCAAAAAAAAAGTCAAGTACAAGTCATGACATCACCTCTCTGATATCATGGTCTTCTTCAAAAAGGAACACAAACTGTGAGTAGACTGAGCTGCCTGAATGTAGGTAGATCCAGCCAGTTGGGTAACCCAGCTCATTCTCTCCTTTCTATCTCCCTCTCCTCTACCTTTGGGGCTTACTGGTTAGATATTCTCCCTTCCTTCTATTTGTATCTAAGAGAAAGTCAGATAGATATATTTGTTTTAGTGTTACACATTTTATCTTTGTCCAGTCCTGTGATTTTATTAGGATAGGAACTTCTAGTAATAAAACTTCTTGTACCAAAGCAGATTTACAACCCTTTGGCAACATATTGCTTGTGGGAGTTGCCTGGGGCAACGAGAGATTAATTATTTTGCCAGGCAAATTGACACAGCCAGTTTGGGTCAGAGGTACAACAGGAGGTGCATCTTCCTGCCTTTGAAACAAGCTCACTTAAACACTATGCCATGCTTGCTGACTCTCATAATTAAAACAAATCCAACATAAATCTTGGTTTTATTGAAAGATCCTAGACGCTTAAGAAAACTTTAACTTTAAAGGCATCTTTGACTCTTCCTTCTCTCTCACCCATCACATCTTATCACATGCCAAGACATTCATTCTACCTTGTCAATTTCTCTAGCATGATATCCTCTTTACTCCCAATGTAGCCACCCAAGTTTGAGTTTAAGCCCCTATAACCGCTTGTCTCAACAACTTTAATCTGATCTTGCTTCCAAATTCTTCTCTCCAATCCATCCTTCACATAATATCGTACCAAATTATCTTCTTAATTCATCACTCCTTCATTCAAAATATCTGTGAGTCCTCACCTGACAACCCAGTCACTACATACAAGTTCACTCAAAATAAGATTCTAACCTTTTGTCCAACCTTCTCTCACACAATTTCCTACTCCCTTTATAAAATTCTCTATATGACAGTCAACTAGACCACTTTGTAAAAACATTCACATCCTGACCTCTGACCTAGCCATCCCTCACTCATATCAATCTTTACCTGGATTGTTCTCCTTCTCCACTTCTAGTCTATACTTTGTGAAGTATGAACCAGTCTGGTAGAAATGAACTCTCTCTCTTCAGATTATTCATAGCACTTTGTCAAAACTCCTTTTAACTTATTGCATTCTATCTTACATTACAATTACATGTGCATGTAAATGATAAATTCTTGTAAGGGCAGTACCTATATATAATTCTATATCTTTAATCCCAATAGCTACTAGACTGATTTGCACAATGTAGTACCTTCTTAGTTCATCTCTGTTGAATTCAATGTAAAAAAAATACAAAAGTATAAAATTAGGCAGGCACAAAAATACTTTAAAAGAGGTCGCTAAGTGGCAAAGTGGGTAGAACACTATGACAAAGAGGAAAGTATGGGTTCAAATTCAGTCTAACATATTTACTAGTTGTGTCACCCTGGGAAAGTTCTTTAAAAGCTGCTTCAGGTTCCTCATCTGGAAAATAGGTATAACAATAGCACCTACTTCCCAGGGATACAGTGAATTTAAAATGATAGAATATTTTAAAGCATTTTGCAGACCTTAAAAGCATTATATAAAATACCTAGCATTTACATAGAGCTTTAATAGCTTCATATATAAAACTACATAAATGCTTTCATTATAGCAAAATAGCATTTTTAAAAACATGTCCACAGAAATCTTCTTTTTACATAAACAGATTTACTGAATATTTTAGAAAATGTGCGTAGAAATTAAATGTAAAATAAGATCCATACATAAGTATAAAACTTATAACTTGTTGCTCACAGAATACTTTATTATTTTGATAATAAACTACTCTCATGCAAAGGTGGAAGAAAACAATTTCCATTATTTAAATTAGATGAAATTTGAGATAATCTCATGTGTGTGAACTATGAGAAGGAAATATTTAATTTAGGAGGGAAAAACAGTCCTTTTCAACTAAAAAAAGACCTTCTTATATCTCAACATTCTTTCTATCATATATACATACATACATAAAGACTATAAATACAGAAAGACCAATTAATGTATGTTTATATAGATATAAAGATAGATAAGATATAGAGCCATAGAGACAGAGTTAGAAATGGAGACAGAAAGTTGAAATATGAAAGGAATATATATTAACAGAAAATACAACATTTGCAGGAAACCCAGTTGTCAAATTACAGTGCATCATCAAACATCTTATAACCAGTCAAGAGGAAAAAGTTGATATAACATTTTTTATTCCCTTTGAGATTAACAGAGCATATTTCAACTATTTCTTTTGATGGGCAAGAAAAAATGTTTTCAACCACACTTATAAAACTAATTTCTGTTAAAAAGCATTTCTTTTTAACTTGCTTAAAATAAAAACTATATTCATTACAGAAAAGCTTTCTGGTCAACTATAGACAACTAACACGTAATTTTACTGAATATCACAACAAAGAAAAAAATGTCACAAGTTAACAATAAAAAGAAGAAAAAGGAGAAAGCAGTCACTGTATTAGACGATGCAAATTTAAATGCAAAATTCTCTTCTAAATTTTGAAAAATCTATATGCCCATGCAAGTTACCATGTTAATTCTATTAATATTAGATTCACAAATTGCTTAAGGGGATAATATTTGATTGTTTGAAAATTGTGCTTTCATTATGTCTAAGTATATAGTTCAATTCATACTTTGGAATTTCAGTTGTAAATCAAAATAGCAGCAATAATCTACAGTAAAAAAACAGTTTTAAGCATATGCAAAGTACCTTCATTAGAACAACTATAAAGTAGGCATTATGGTCTTTCTTCCACACATGAGGCTAGGAGGGGGTTAAATTACTTGCTCAAGATCACATGTAACTTAAATATTCTGTTTGAAATATATAGCTGTGCACCTATTACCATCCTATTCTTTCAGTTTTTTTCTTACAGAATACAAAAAGATCAAAGCTAAGCCAAAAACTAAAACAAAAATCAAAAACAAAATAAAAAAACCCTTGTATTGTAACTAGCCATTATTATTCATGGTTCTAATATATGTTTGATTTTTGGTATAAAACTTTCATTATTACTACCAAGATTAACTCACAATAATCTTATTAAATAGGCAATGACAATATTTTTGTCCTTTATTTCCAAAAAGCAACCAAGAATCTGACAGACTCTGTGTCTTGCCCATGCCCATACAACAGCTATTAAATGTTATATTGGGAATCTGAAACCAGGTCTTATGACTCCAAGTGTTCTTTCTACCACATCAGTTTCAACTTCAGCAAAGCCAAAACTTATGTAGAATTTAAAGCTAAGGCTTACAAAGATCACACAATTGTAATATATCCCTCTATGGTCCAGTCAATGCTCATAAACATAATTGGTCCTCTAGTAAAGCCTATGCTGCAGTGTTAAATGCTTTTTCTGAGAATGCTGAGGAGATAAATGCATATAGGTGGCACTCTTCAATACTGGGTAAGTAGAAAAGAAGGAGCTGTTGGATGTGCAAATAAGAAATTCTATCAGTCAGTGAAAGGGTGTTTCCCTTTAAGTATAAACTTTTACTTGATACTTATCACTCTCTGAAGCATGAGTTGGAGCAAACTATTACTGGATCTTTAAAAGAAAAGAACTACAAAACTGCTAGACAAAGATAAAAATGTAACAGGAAGCCAAGAAAATCAATCAACAAGCAACTCATTTATAAGTAGTACTTTAAGAATAGTAGAGTACTTTATACACAACAGTTATAAGATATGTAGTGCAATTATTTTCCCTGTTTTAGAGATGAAGAAATCAAGGCTTTGAGAGGTCAAATGACTTGGTCATAATCATGCAGCTGGGAAGGATGCTCAGTGTAAGCTGAACTAGATCTGGTAACCAGAAAGAAGAGCAACGTGTAGCTTTCAAACTTGCAAAGGACTTTACAAGATCCTCCCAAGAACCCTGTGATACAGGTACTATTATTATATCCATTTTATAAGTGAGGAAACTCAGGCTGAGAGATGTTAAGTGATTTGCCCAGAGTCACATAATAAGGAAGTATCTGAGGTAAGATTTGAACTGGTGTTTTTGACTCAGAATCAAGCATACTTTCCGTCTCTATTTCACCAAGCTTCTTCAGATTTTCAATCCATCATGCTGCTTCATGGTTAGCCCAATTTTTCAACAAGTATAGTGCATTCCATTGAGGGTCTTGTCCTATTTGTTTAATATTTTGTCATTGAATTAACATTTATAGCCCCACTTTACCATGGCTGTTGCATTTTATGCATTTGATAACTGAAAAAAATAATGGAACCTACACAAAATCATTTTTAGTAAGACATCTATGCTTTAGGTGACTAAGTTGCAAACTTGCCAAAACTTACTTAGTAAATATATATTTTCTTTCTATATTTTCAAGGAATTTAATTTGAAGGTCTTATTTTCAAAACAGCAGTTAAATGTCACACAATTAAGAACACTGCATTTTATCACCAGAAGCACCAATGAAATACTGCATAATTATAATAAATCTGTGTTGTTGTTTTCCAGTCTGTCCATATAGTCATGGCCTACTTCTTCTACAAATGTGTGTACCTCTAGAAGTGCTTAGTAATTGTGCAGTGGATGGCAACTGATGATTCTTAATTAAGTTTCAAATGTGCTTCCTCACACAGCTGCACACACATGTGCACCGAGCTAATCGTTAGTTGCACCTGCTCCAAGTTGGAAATATTTCATAGTGCACATGGCAAGAATGGCATTTTCTAGTGTTAATTTGTTGAATGTAAATCAATATATTTTTTTCAATACTTGATGGCACATGCTTCTTGATAATTGCCATTTATATACACCAAATTTGAAATATAGAAGTTGACTGGTTTGAGTTGCTGACCTGAAATGGCAGTGACATTTTAGATATCAAAAAAAATTGTTTTTAATATTGGAAAACTCCTCATCCCTCTCTACTACCTCTACCCACCCCACACAAAATTTAATTTGAATTATATGAGGGATTTTTCAAAATGTATATAAGAAAAGTGTTTCCTTCTAATCAGATACTAAGCGTTCTAGTGAAACTTTTTTTTCTACTTAAAGCCCTAAAAAACAAAATGGAAAAAAAAAAGTAGTTTCTGCTGCTAAGTCCACTACAACAAATGCAATGATGATTTCTGTCTCTATCTGAAATCTTCAGTTATAGAGCATTAAGGGCAGAAATGATAAAAAAAATTACCTTCTTGAGATTATGAGCTTAAACTTAAACAGATTCTGCAAATGCAGCAAACCTGGTTCTAAAGATCACATCTGTTTCCTTAAGAATCACCCAAAAATCTGAAGTTAACCCAACCACACAGCTGCAGAGATTTTAATTTGTGATGAAGGAGAACATTTCCTTTTACTCGAAATGAAAGTTTTTCACAATCTCTCTGGAATGGATTTCAGTATCAACTACATTCCCTCTTTTTTGGGGGGTAGGGGGATGGAGAGCATAATGGTAGCAATTACCAAATGCTGTTAAACACCACACAATAGGCATATAACTTAATTGAGTGAAGCTGAGGAATCATGAAATAAACATTTAATACTTATTTTTGTCAAAATAATAACCTTGATCCAACAGCATCAGGGATGATATATACTTCTAGGTGAAAACAAAATCTATTTCTTCCTCAAGCAAAACAAATGAACTAAACATACCTTTTCTCAAGTTCAGATAATGTTCAAATTATGAAGCTTTCAGGTACTTGCCTGATTTGGAATTTTGATTTTCCGAAATTCAATGAATAAAAAGACAGACTAAGTAACTCCTAGGTACTAAGAATGTAAGCCTTTGGCGAAAGCCATATGACAGCAGATCATCTTAAGCACTTGAGGAGTAAATCAACAAACCTGCGTGAACTTTGGTGTCAATCAAAAGTACACAGGAATAACACTCATTCTGAAAACTTAGTTTATAATATTCCTTTCTCTTAATTTAACATTCCATAGGTAACAAAACTAATCTACAAAAATACAAGGGACATAAATGTATCTTTTTTGTTAACCTATGTGCTTCATTCACTTTTAATATTTTAAGATATCTAACAAAAGTTTATAATATTTTTAAAAGCAACTGTGATCAAGAATTGGAAATATTTGTGCCCTTTTAAAGTGTGTCATTATCTCATCATATCAGACCAACTGGCTTTTCTTCATCCTTTGTTTTTGTTCTGCATCTGCATTAACATGGCTGCTAATTATATTAGTCTGGTGGCTCATAAAGTCTGGATGGGAAACTCACATGATTCTAAGTGAAAGTATCCTTTGACACCCAAATACATGTTTGATGGAACTGACCACTCCTATTTTAAAGTGCTCTGTATGTAGCTTGTTAAGATACTGAGTTGATATTTCTACTATTTCATAGGCAATATGACAGCTCAGCCATCCATGCACACACAAATACACACACAAAGAAGCTTTTAGCCTGATGTCTCTATGCATATTTAATTCCACATTTTTTTCAAATCACTCTATAATCAATTTGAAAGTTTGAGTTTTTTTATTCAGAATATTACATATACTGTTTGCAATTACACATAACTAACTTCCATCAGCGCCCTACTAAGTTAAATGTTTCAAAGTTAAATCACCATTAAACAAAATTCTGTATAAATGCTCCTAACCACCCACTCATTCTCACAGTTCCATGCTTTTTTTTTTTTTTTACACAATGAGTTGGCAAATGTGTTGCTTTTCTTAACAGTCCTTCCAAATGAGAATGTTCGAAGATTCTCCTTATCTTCTACCACTTGTATATAATTTAGATTGTTCAAAGACATTCTTTTGCACAGATAATGTAAACTTTCTCATTTCTTTTTTTGTCTCTATCGGTAAGGAAAGGAGATATTTGACATGAACTGATAAAACTAGAGTCAAAGAAATAAATATACTTAAATAGTATTCAAAAAAAGAGAGTTACACTCTTAAATTTTTATATGTTGTCCTCACTTTCTTTAAAGACCAACTACAAAGATAAGTTTTTACCAGATCAAAATATTCCTCACCACAAGTCACCAACTTGAGGGTGGGGGGAGGAGTGTTTACTAGGGTGGGGAATGAAAAAAGTATACCAAACACAGAAGCATGTATAGAAAATACAGCCAAGCATAAGAATGAAAAATGTGCATTTGGTTACGATTGATATACAGTAAAGTACAGTTAAAGTATTTTGGTGTCAGTTCTAATAGTAATTTTTTTTTCCTGTAGGGATATCTTTGCTGATTTAACTCGCAGAAATATGTTTCCTTCCTGGATTTTCTTTAGCACCTGCCTTCTTGAAACAACTATTGAGAATGCTGATAGTCACTCATATCAAGTTATGGTTTCCAACCAAAGATATTTGTCATATTAGGGAAAAAAAATCAAATAGTATATGCTAACTTGCTGCTTCTTCCCCACAACAAATTAACTACTTAAAAACTATATTATTTATCTCTAAATTCCTTATCCCTCTTCAAATCTCTTTTTCCCTCCCTCTATTATTTATAATAGGGAACTGGAACTTAAAGATGTGACATATCCCTTTGTCAGGTATTTGACTCTGTACAATTGCATAAGATTCCTCACAAAGTCCATAATCCAACATCTTATGTGGACAGAAAACTATCTAAATGAGGAACCTTTATTCAGACAATATAAGATAATACTATCCCCCAAAATGTTTTTGGGCAGGACCTAATTTAGAATGCTACTGCTTCAGTATATGGCAAATGTTTTTGTTAAGTTTCTCTCTTCTTTTAAGAATTTCTTAATTTTAGTATGCACACTTTTAAAATACAATGCAGTTCATTGGATAGCTGTCAATACACAATTTGTCCCACATAGGTGCATGTTCCCTGTGTTTTACTTCTGTAATCCTTAAGGTTAGCATATAGATATATCTAACTATATGAAAAGAAATATCAACAGGAAAAGGCAAGATTTACACATTTCACTGGTTTAACACTTGTACAACAAACTGTTTGTGCTTGGCATTACTGTTCTATATTTATACTAACAAAAACATGTAAGCCATAAATGAATAGACAAGAAATATCAGTTTGCTTAAAGAAATGAAAGCCAACAAGTTTAACCCATACCTTTCGGAATGGAATTCAGAGGGGTGTAAGGAATGGGTGGAGTAGGTAAGAGAGTGACTATTGGAGGGTGGTCTACCCCTCCTGTACAATACAGCAAATCTACCTGAAATAATTTCAGATATAGGCAATATTTTTTCCACCTTTCTTTTTTTCTCTCATTCTTTCCTTCTGATCAACAGTAGACCTTTCATTGTACTCCCCTGTCTACTATCACCGAGGCACATTAGAGAACAAGAGGACCCAAGTGTCACTTACCAGTTGCATGCCACAGATAAAGATAAGCGTGCACCTGCCACTGCAATAACCCATGGTTTCCAAGACCCCTGCCACAGCCAGACTGTCCCACGTCGGCCACCGTCGAGCCCCCACTTTATCCAATCAGATCGCGGGGAAGGACAGGCAAACCTGCGGAGGGCTCAGGGGCTCCTGTTTGCTGCTGCCAGCGTCCTGGGAAGTGACAGGCATTAGGACCTGCTGGAGCGGCTCTGTGTCAGCAGCAGCAGCGGCAGCGGCAGCGGCAGCAACAACAGCGGCGGCAGCAGTAGCAGCCGCTCCAGCAACACATACCTTCACTCCCTCTGTGCAAACAGCGCTCCTCCGGCTGCGCCTGCGGGGGAAATGCGCCAGGTACCCGGAGCCGGAGCAGCAGCAGCAGCAGCAGCCTCCACGCAGTGCTGAGGAACCCACAGTCATCTGGGCTCCAAAGTTTCACCCCCTCCCTCCCTCCTGCTCCTGGCCCCACACCCACTCAAAGTGTCTGCGCTGCCGCCTGGGCTCCCTCTCCAAACACCTCGCGGGGCTGCAGAGTCCGAGCCCGGCGGGTGCCGCGCGCGGGGCGCTCTGGAGGCGGGGGGACGCACGGGATGATGCCTGCCCAGCACTGCCACTCTCCAAGGTGGTGATGCTGCGAAGCTGCCTGCAGGAGGTGCGGGGTGGCGGTGGGGAGGAGGAGGGAGAGAGTCCTGGAGAGGGCGCCGAGGGCGGAGGCGTCCGGGCTCCTGTGTCCCGGCCGGGCGTCAGCAGCAGATGCTAACACAGCGATGCTCCTTCCAGCTCAGGCACCCCCCTCAAACCCCCGCCTCCCAGCACCGCCTCCCCCTTTCCTTCCACCACCCGCCCTCAGATGTGTTAATCCCTAGCTGACAACAAATCCCTTAACCCACCCCGTGCCTTGCCACCCCTCGATTTCCCTCCCTCCCCTCTTCAAAGGCGTCAACTTCTCGGGGCTGGTGCTGTGCTGCTGCTGCTACTGCTGCGGGTGCTGCGGGTGCCAGTCACAATGCAGGAGGGGAAAGGAAAGAGAGGGAGGCGACGATGGTGCTGGTGCTGGCGTCGGCAGCAGCAGCAGGGAGAAAGGAACCCAGGAAGCATGTCAGTCTGTCCGTGTGCAGGCTCTGACTGTCTCGGTCCTGCTCCTGCAGCCCAGCCTGGATCACAACACGCGCGTGGCTCGTGTGTCAATGTCCTCCAGAGTGGGGTGGGTAGAAGGGATGCGGAGAGAAGCTAGGCAAAGAGGGATAGATGGGTGAAAAGAGGGTGCCGCACCAGCGTCCCAAGTGCTCAGGCACATGCAAAACTGGTCCTCTCTGGTGCAACCACTGGCCTGAGAAAGTGGAGAAAGAGAAACCGCCAGCTACCGTCAGTATTGCTGCCTCAGCTCTGCTCTTGTAGTGCTGCCTCCATTCCTTTTCGTGAGTGGGGGACGGGAGTAGCAGGGGTAGGGACCACTCCTGGGGTGCGCCGCAAGTGAGAGGTAAAGAGGATGGGGGAGGACCCCCTTTTTTTTGGAGTGGGTAGATTGAGTTACTACACACTTCTGTTGTCACTTTTTTTTAACGACCCAGGAATTGGCACCACAAAGCTGACACCAAAAAGCTGCACAAAAGTGCCATAATAAGAGTCTGGGTGTCTGTTCACATTGTCAAGTACTGGAGACTGCCCCTAGAACTGGACTTGGTGCCAAAAGGCGCTCCAGCTATTTTAAGTAGCGTAATACTGAAAGCTTCAGAGCCCTCTGCTGCCCCCTGCTGGCCATGAGCTGAAGGGCCTGGCTGAGCTCTGCATGGGGGCGGTCGATCCCCGAGGACACGAGTGCTTCGTGGGTGTTAGGGATACTCTTCGAAAATGACAGAAAAACTCCCCTCTGAGAAGCGCAATAAACAGTGAACATCCCATTCATTTTTTCCCCCGGCGAATTAAAGAACAGTGACTAAATATCCCCGGGAATTGAGTAGATAGAAATAAGCAGGGATTTGCCAAATATTGAGTTAGAAGAATGAGAAAAAGAAAACTTCAGAATGATCCATGATAATAAGTGATAGAAGTCTTTGACCAAGATGAAAGCTTGAGCACTATAAGGACTTTATTGGGGGAGACCAAACTGTGCCTGTGTAGAAGCTGCTCCTCAACTACCAAGTTAGCTTAATTTTGAAGTGTTTCCCACTGTTAATATAAAGTTACTTTCACTAAATTTGGATTTCTGTGGGATACAACAGAGCCCGAATATTTAAGTAGTAATGATGCCAAACGAGTACTTTGTTTGAATGAAAATTGTTGTGTACTAGGATAAGTGAAAATAGAGGAAGATATCAAACACCTGGTATCTTTTTGAAGCCTAGGACTGAACTTTCAGAAACAATTTTCATTGCAAAGTATAAATCTTATAAAACACAGTTTGGAAAATAACTTCCCTGAACCTCAGTTTCCTCCTATATAAAATGGGGATCCTAATATCTCTAACGCTTTCTTTGTAGGATTGTTCTAAGGATCAAATGTGATGATATCTATAAACTACTTTGTAATTATAAAGTAATATAACATAAAAATGAAAACTCTTATTATTAAACAGCAAAATTGTAAAAGTGTAAAGTTGGGGAAAGTGTCCTGATATTTTTGAATACATGGACATGGGCAGAATATTAAAGGGTGGATATGAATAGTGATAGTGCATCAGTTCACAATTTTATTTTGACAGTTGTTTGCTTTTGAAATATAGAACAGGAAGACCCTGGGATATTCTGCATTACTATATCAATTATAGTCATATGCTCCCTGTGAAACAACAATATGATTCCATACAGAAGTGGGCAAAAATCATCACATGGGTTTGAATTTTAGTACCATATACTAATTAGATCAATATTCTATGCATCATACATGGTGCCTATGCACTTGTTATCCCTTTGCACAATCAATTTCTATTGTAGACCCCTTTTGGACAAATAGCCAATCCCAAAATTTATGGCCACTTGATTTACAAATGTTTCTTTACCATAGAGGGGTGTGCTCTGCCTCATCATTTGTTTCCAACACAGTCAGTTCTAATCACTTTATTTATGTTGTGTTTCAGAAAGTTGAGAATTGTATATACAGAATATTTGAAGAGAACATAAGGGAAACACATCCCAACAATATTGTTTCATTTTAAATGTAGCTAGAATGATTTTCAAATTAAGGCATTTATGAGATACTTCTCTCCTTACCCCTCTCCCCCTGAAAATAACATCAAAAAAGTAAAAATTATTATACTCATCAAAGCAATAAATTAATTAATTAAACATTGTCCTTATTCTACCTTTCCAGAATTATACATTACTCTCCATGAATTTCGTAGTTCAGTCATACTAAGCTACTCCCTACCTCCTACCATGGCCCATCTTTCTTTTTTCCCTTTCTCTTTGTCTTTGCCTAAACTCTTTTGTATATTTCCAAATTCTTTAGTATGTCCCTCCCTCGAATAGGATTTTGAATGTAATTGTGGGGATAGTGATTATTTTTATGTTTGTCTTTGTATTCTCTTACTCAACATAGTCCCTTGCACATTGTTACTCAGTCATGTCTAACTCTTCCTGATCCTGTGAACCATAGCATGGGAAACTGTGGGGTTTTCTTAGAAAAGATACTAGAGTAGTTTGCCATTTCCTTCTCCAGTAGATTAAGGCAAACAAGTTAAGTAACTTGCCCAGGGTCAAATAGCCAGTAAGTATCTGAGGCCAAATTTGAACTCAGATCTTCCTAAGCCCAGGCTCAGTGCTCTATCCTTTGAGTAACCTAGCTGCCTCCTTTACACATAGTAAATGACACATCTTCAAACTCCTATGATACCCGAGTCAGTAAAGATTTGTTCCTGGAGTTTCATATAACATGATGTTATTTCTATGTACTTATATATTTTCATGTATAATAATTTGTGTATGTCATATAATTCTGCTAGACTGCAACTTTTTAAAACAACTTTTAAATTTGATTACATTTTTTTAAAAAAAAATCACAATTTCGGAAGAGCCGGCCCACCTTGCGGAGACTTCAGGGGGTCCGGGAACTTGGATGGGGGTACATAATCCTAGCTTCATTTCACTATGATGAGCTTTCTTTGTAATTTAAGCATCAGAAACATTCTGGGACAGGTCCCACACCACAAACACAGGAAAGAGCACCTGCACTGTCCGGTTCCCTTCCATGATTCCCTTAGCCGGGGCAGCCACTGATGAAGCAGCCCGAGTCCCCTTAGGGGCGTGGTTCGGCTTAGCGAATAAAATCCGAAAGCCCCGGCAAAAAAAAAAAAAATCACAATTTCCAAATATAATCTGCCAACACTAACAACAATTTTTAATAAAAAAATTAAGATAAACTGAAAATGTAATTAGTTCAGAAATTGTTTATACTATTCTCTACTTATAGTCACCTATCTTTCTACCAAAAAAATGCAATGTTTGTCATCTTTTTAACTCTCAGTCACCTATCAGTTATTAAGCACTTACCATGTGCTACGAAATATGTCATATGTTCATCCATTCACCAGAGATTGTACCTTATCCAAAGTTTATATCTCTCAGTAAGTAGAACACTGCTCTTCACACAATAGGGACTTTATCAACATTTGTTAAATTAAACTGTCTAGAATTATTCAGAATGAACAAATTCACTGATAATTGTATAAATTAAGGATGGGAATGCACTGGGTAAAGTCAAGTAAAAAGGTTTGCATTTACACAAATAAGTTCAAATATTTGGAGCAAATTGAGGCTCACATTTCTTCCAGGTGTTTTAGCCGTTAAGTAGAGTAAGTCTAAACAAATGATCTTAACCAATGCCTATAGTAATATGTTCACTATATCTTCTTTTCAACGTAGTTCAGATATATTATTCAACATTAAAGTATCTTTTAAGCTAATAGAGTTACTGTATAATCTCTTTGCTATATTTTTCTTGCTTATCCTTCTACAATCCAAATAAATACTATTTTAATAGAATATAAAAAATGACAAAGAAAAATATTAGGAAGGTAGATGCTATCTGTTCACTTATAATGGGATTAGTCAAAATTCCAACAGTGTTGTGTTTTGAGCTTCTGGAATAAAGAGATTCCACAAACCTATCTGTACCTGGTTTATGTCTATAAAGTGGAAATGCAGTTGAAAGCTGGAAGAGACTTTTGATATCATCTAAACCAACTCTCTCATTTTACAGATGAAGACTTTGACAGCAAGAGAGGTTTAATAATTTATGCAAGGTTGCACAGAAAGCAGCAGATACAGGATTCAAACTATTTTTTTCCTTTTAAAAAAAGTTATTGGAATGGAAATGACTAAAGAACTTTTGTGGCTCCAGCTCCTACAATTAAATAAAACCAGAGTGGAAAATAATGAGGTTTGTCCCTTCTGGGTCCATCTTTGCCTGTCCTGAATTGAGACCAAAAATCATGATTCTAACCTTCTTTTCTGTAGGTCATGTCACTTGAGGCAGTACAAAAGTGGTGTGGAGAAACTAAGAAGTTTCTTTTTTTCTTTCTTAGCAGTTCCTTTTAAAAACAATTCTAATTATTTATTTTTAGTTTTCAACATTCATTTCGGTAAGATTTTGAGTTCCAAATTTCCTCCCCATCTGTCCCCTCCCCCACCCCAGGATACCAAGCATTCTGACTACCTCTTCCCTCAATCTGCCATCCCTCGTATCACACCCCTCCCTTCTCTTATCCCCATCCCCTCTATTTTCTTGTAGGGAAAGATAGATTTCTATACCCTATTGCCTGTATTTTTTATTCCCCAGTTGCATGTAAAAACAATTTTTAACATTCATTTTTAAAAGTTTGAATTCCATCTTCTCTCCCTTTCTCCCTCCCCACCTCTCCCCACTGAGAGGGCAAGCAATTCAATATATGTTATACATGTGTATAACATGCAAAATACTTCCATAAAAGTCATGTTGTGAATTTCCCCTATATTTCCCCTCATCCTATCCTGCCCCTATTTATTCTATTCTCTCTTTTGACCCCATCCCTTCTCAAAGGTATTTACTTCTAATTACACCCTCCTCCCATTTGCCCTCCTTCCTATCATTGCCCCCCACCCTTGCTAATCCCTTTCTCCTCTACTTTCCTGTAGTGTAAGATTAAATTTCATAGCATAGCAAATAGAGTATGCATGTTATTCCCTCTTTAAGCCATATGTGATGACAGCAAGATTCACTTTTTCCCTCTCACCTCCCCTCTCCCATTGAAAAAGCTTTTCCTTGCCTCTTTTATGTGGGAGATTGTTTTCACCACTCTATTTTTCCTTTTCTCCTCCCAGTAGTCCTCTCTTACCCCTAATTTTATTTTTTAGATATCATCCCTTCCTATTCAACTCACTATGTGCCCTCTGTCTTTATGTATATATAATCTCTCCAACTACCCTAGTACTGAGAAAATTCTCAAGAGTTATAAATATTATCTTTCCATATAGGGATGTAAATAGTTCAACTTCAGTAAGTCCCTTATGATTTCTCTTTCCTATTTACCTTTTCATTCTTTTCTTGATTCTTGTATCTGAAAGCTCTGATCTTTTGACCAAGAATGCTTGAAAGTCCTCTATTCATTGAATGTTTGTTTTTTCCCCTGACGTATTATGCTCAGTTTTGCTGGGTAGGTGATTCTTGATTTTAATCCTAGTTTCTTTGATTTCTGATATCATATTCCAAGCCCTGTGATCCCTTAATGTAGAAGTTGCTAGATCTTGTGTTATCCTGATTATGTTCCCACAATACTCAAATTGTTTCTTTCTGGTTGCTTGAAACATTTTCTCCTTGACCTGGGAACTCAGGAATTTGGCTACAATGTTCCTAGGTATTTTCCTTTTGGGATCTCTTTGAGGAGGTGATCAGTGCATTCTTTCATTATTTATTTTACCCTCTGGTTCTAGAATATCAGGGCAGTTTTCCTTGATAATGTCATGAAGGATGACGTCTAGGCTGTTTTTTTGATCATGGCTTTCAGGTAGTTGCATAATTTTTCAGTTGTCTCTCCTGGATCGATTTTCCGGGTCAGTTGTTTTTCCAATGAAATATTTCACATTATCTCCTATTTTTTCATTCCTTTGGTTTTTTTTTTTATAATTTCTTGATTTTCCATAAAGTCATTAGCTTCCATCTGCTCTATTCTAATCTTTAAGGAATTATTTTCCTCAGTGAAATTTTAGACCTCCTTTTCCATCTAGCCATTTCTGCTTTTTAGGGCATATCTCTCTTAATTACCTTTTTGGATCTCTTTTGTCATTTGGGTTAGTCTATTTTTTACAGTGTTATTTTCTTCAGCATTTTCTTGGGTGTCTTTTAGTAAGTTGTTGACTCACTTATCATGGTTTTCTTGCATCACTCTCATTTCTCTTCTCAATTTTTGCTCTACTTCTCTACTTGATTTTCAGAACCCTTTTTGAGCTCTTCCATGGCCTGAGACCAATTCATATTTTTCTTGGAGGCTTTAAATGGAGGACCTTTGACTTTATTGTCTTCTTTTTGCATGTTTTGGTCTTCCTTGTCACCAAAGTAAGATTCTATAGTCTGATTCTTTTTTCAGTTTTTGCTCATTTCCCAAGCCATTTACTTGACTTTTCAGCTCTTTGTTAAGCTCGATTTCTGCTTCCAGTGGGGGTGGGGAGTGTATGGTCAGCTGCTTGATTCTTCCACAATCTATGGGTCTAGACCTCCAGAAACAGTCACCGTCTCTGCCCCTGCTGCTGCTCTGGCTTCTACAGTTTCCTCTGTCCCCTTCCCCCTCTGCTGCCCTGGGACTGGGGTTGGACTACTCCACTCTCCCACACTGATCCCACAGGCTTTTTCCACTGACCTTCCAATTGGTCCTCAGTGTCTTGGGGTCCTGAAGTCTGGAAATGAACACAGGTATGAGAGATTCGATCTCCCCAAGGCCTGCTCAGGTCCTGTCTGTGCCAGCACGGCCCACACAGCCCGTGCTGGACTGTGCCCTGCCCCCTCTGTGGCACGATAGACACTTCCTAGCAAATTTCCAGGATGTCTTGGACTGGACATTTGCTTCAGTCCATTATTCTGTTGGTTCTGCAGCTCCAGAATTTGTTTAGAAGCATTTATTACAGGTATCTGGCTGGGCTTGGGGTCAATGCTCTGGAAAGTGCATGCTTTTACTCTGCCATCTTGGCTCCACCCCCAAGAAGTTTCCAATGGACTTTTGTTTCTTTGTTTAATCTTTGTGTCTTGTTAGAAACAATCAGCAGTCCTTCCCAATCTTTGTTTGTTGTATGTTTGGGGAAGCAAATGACTGATAATTGCAATCTTCCTTTCCCTCTTTTTCTCCCTATCCTCATTTCTCTCCTCACCAACATCTTGCATTCCTGCTCCAGCTTGTTCAAATTTAATAAGACATTATTATCAAGACTAGTGTCAAATCATATAATAAAATTGCAATTCATCATTTACACTTCATAGTAGTAATTACCTTTTTAAAATGTTTAAATATTTGTAAGCTATAGCTTTCTTAACCAGTTTGGGTATTAAACTGTTATTGCTCTTCCTAAAAAGAAATGTGCATAAAATTTAATGCAAATTAAAGTTAATTTTATTTTTTTGAAGTTTATGACATCCCATGTAATAATTAAAGACACCTGGAAGGTAAAACCAGTGTGGGAAATCGCTGCTGTTTGTAGCATGACTGATGATTCATCAGATAATGGTATTTGTTAGGTCACTTTTTCAATTTTTTCTTAATTTCTACTTGCACTTTAATTTATTTCAACTCCTATGTCTGGACAATTTTTTTATGCTTGATTTAGTATTCTCTTAAACCTTAGATAACTAGTTCAATAATTTGAAGTCTAAGAATAAAAGATTCTTCTTCCTAACATTTGTTACAGTCAGATATTTAGTAGCATATTTAGATCTTACCTCCCAAATCACTTCTATAGTATACCTACTATAATTGACACTTTTGAATAGTTATCACTCTCTGCATTATGACATTCATGTTATTATACATGTAAACATACGTTCACACACACACATATATATATATTATATATATATATATATATATATATATATATATATATAATTTCACTGAATCCAAGCATATTATTGTACTCAAAAATAACTGTTTAAATAGATATATGGTAAAGTTGCCTAAGTTTCCAATTGTATCCTCTATGCTGCCATTAGAATGTTCATTTATTTAGTCAACAAGCATTTATTAAGTGCCTTCTATTTGCCATGCACTCTTATAGACTGAAAGTATTATTTGTATTTAAATAACATACTTGTTAACCAATAATTTATGGTTATGTGGAGCTAAGGGAAATCAATTTCAAGGAGACAAAAAGATGTTATAACATGTTTTTAATTAATTCATTGTCTAAAGTTATTGGAGAAATTAATTGATTCACCCTAGAAACATTACAGAAATCTTGAAATTATTTTTATGATATACCTACTACAGATATTGAATACTAAGTATTTCTTCTTTCTTCTACAGGTCTTCAAGTCTTGGTTTCTCAAATGACAGTTTACACATCTTACTCTCACAAACTTTTGTGAAATGCCATAAAGTGATGCACATTTTACATAATAGCAAAGTCAGATTGTCATACAGTGTCAAGTTTGAAATCCTTTAAATAAGAGTGACTTCTACTAAGAGTATTATTAAAAAGATTTTAAGTTGGTAAGTTTCTTAAGCAAAACTTCCCTTAAACCTAATGGGAAATCCAACGGAATTTATCTAAGAATTTACTTTCTCTTTGCTAGTAGAAGAACAGCACAATGTTAAAAATTATTTGGGTGTTCAGATGGGAGAAATGATAGACATTGTTAATTCTTAATTAATAAAAAGTGGTATCCATTAATTGTATTGCGAAAGCACAGAAATATTTTTTTTATATTGTCTCTTCAATGTTAAGCATTCTAAAATTTTGTAAATTTTTGAAAACTATAAATCTTGAGGTTTTAAAAATTATCCAAGGGATAACTCAAATTTTAATGAATAGGCATTTCACTGAGGCAAGAAATCTCTATTATTTAAATATATTTTTGTTGCTAGAATATGAAAAATACTCTTCATGATTTCTTTAGTCCCTGCAAGAAACAAGGCTTTCCTCATATAAGCAACAAAACTTTTCATTTTCCTTTCACCATCTTACATGGTTGTTTATTGCTTTTGGGATGACTTCCGGATTTGACACAACTATCACAACTTATAGAGAAACAATTAAGATCTCTGAAATACATAATACACATGGATACATATCAAATATATATGTACATGTAATGTTATATCATAATGTAGCATACATGATCATCTTTTATATTTCATCACATTTTGTTATATGTTATATTATTGTATTTAACACTATGTTGCATTAAAGCTGAAAATATACTGTATCATATTATATTGGATTCTCTATTATATATTGTACCAAAACTATAAAAATGTTAACAGTAACCCAATACTACATGAATGGGCCTATATATACATTGACATTGCTTCCTCTTGAATTGTATACCAGATTAATTTTGCTCATTTTAGTGATTTGTGTAATCATAAATATTTGCTACATGTTTAAATGGTACATAGTAAACCATCCTAATTTTTTCACTCCTACTGCCACAACTTTAATTTATGGCCTCTTTATAAATATTTTGGACTACAAGCCTCTTAACTGGTCTTCCAGTCTTCCAACTCTATCTATAATCCATTCTCCCATTGTCAATTATCTTCCTCCCAATGTCCGAAGAGCTGATAATACCATTTCTCTGCTACAAGACCTTCAGTGATGTCCACTATCTGTGAAGCAAAACAGGAGAGCCCTCTACAATCTAACTCCAAATTTTGTTTCCAGCCTTATTTCACTCTGCTGCCCTTTATTTATTCTTATATTCCTATCAAACTGAAATAATAGACTTCATCTAGCCTGATCTTGACTTCCATCTTGCCTCCATGAATTATGTTTATTTTTAAACAAAATAATTTCTGGTACAATTTATTTATTTTTGCATTACCTAAAATTCTACTTGGATTTCTCCCAATTTCCATTTCAAGGGAATTATCTTATATAACAAATAAACACATTAATCATAATTATAATAAAGAGAAACAGTAAAATACAATAAATACATTGAAAGTACATAAAACGCAATTGAAATACATGTATACATAAATACAATCTAAAATATGTACAATAAATACATTTTAAAAAATCTAATGATATGGCAGTCTTTGCCACCTTTGACAGCCTCTATCAAGTAGCAACTTCTCATAATTTCTTTGTGGTCATGTTAATCCTTTGTAATTTTCAGCATTTATTTTTTATTTCCTTGTGGTTGTTTTTCTTTTCATTTATATTGTTCTACTTATTGTATATGTTGTTTTTTGCTCTGTTTACTTCACTTTGTATCAGTTCACATAAGTCTTTCCATTCTTCTCTACATTAATCATATTAATCTTACATTACTATTATATGTTCCATATTTTGTTTAGCCATTCCCCCATCTGATAGATATAGACTTTGTTTCTAATTCTTTCCCACCACAAAAGTCTTGCCAAAATGTTTTGATATATACTTCATGGTTTTTCAGACTGTTCTCCATGATTGTACCATTTCTTGTCCCATTACCGTTATTGCTTAAATTTTGAAATTCTACCAAATTATCTTCCTATTGTAATTGAGTTAGAGAGGCTGGAATTGTCTTCCACAATGGCATCAAATTCTAGACTCATCCATATTTTCTTCAATCTTGGGGGAACTTGACCTCTCTAAGAGGTCAGGTTCTTTCTCAGTGTCTGAGAATCTTTATGTACCCAAACCAGAAATGGAAAAATAGTTAAAGCTTAAGTGTTACTCATATCGAGGATTTCCTCCCACAAGGAACAGAAAGGCCCTCAAATATAATGTAGATAGGATAACTATTTATTTATTCTATACTAAATAAACTTATAATGCAAAAGATTTATAAGCTTACACTGACAAAAATTAAAACATGAAATAGTAACCCATAACTCCCATTATACCATCTCTGAAAGTTGGTACTTAAAATATTAAAGCATAAAGCAATTAGTGAATCTTCCAAACACTCTATTTTAACCTCTCATCAGCTCTGCATTTTCCAAATAATTTCCTCAATATTTAAATCTTCTGACAAACCAGGTTGTGAGTCTGGGCTCATCTACCTGTCAGTGGTCATCTGCCTGGAAAATAGTGACATCATAGAAAATATGCTGACACCAATAAGGAAACTATAAATTCACAAACTTCTGAGGTTAACAGCTTATATCCACATTCACATCTGGAAATATGTGTCAGGATCACTGTTTGATCACTTTCACAAAGGAGAAGCAGCACAACTGGAAAACAATAGTACCTAAGGTCAAGCAGGGCTCATTCTCACTCAGGAAGTGCATAAAACTGCTGATGTCTCCAAGTTGCCACCACGGCTGATGGGAGGATAGGAACTCCTCTCCAACAAGATTCAAAGAAAGAATTCAAAACTACGTATTTGGAGGGAGCAGGGGAAGGATGAAGTCTACAAGAGCAGAGGTTCTCTATCCCTTCAAACTTTGCTGTGTGGGGCCCTACTTTCTGACTTAGTGGCCAATCCTCTTTGATATAGTGTCCTCTTTTGCTGTGTCACAGGCACCAAGGGAAGTGATCAAGGAAACTTAGCTCAGATCTACATATGCTCCATGGAGTGTATTCATTATAATTCAATTAAATTCACTAATTCAGTTCAACAGATTGATATTGTGTTTAATATACTTAAGGCTTAATAAGGCAATCGCAAATGCATATTTTATATGTACCCCAAAAAGTAAATTCTAAGATGATACAGCATGAAAACAGTAAAATAAATACAAGTTCATTTGAGAAGAAAGAGATCCTAAAGAGCTGCCAGCATCTTAAATGTGCTCCAGTAGGAACTCAAATAGTACCCGATTTGAACCTTGAAAGAAACAAAAGATTCAAAGAGGAAGAGGTAGTGAAAGAATGTGTTCTAATATGTAGTATTATACAGTGCCACAGAAACCGAAGATAGAATGCTGCATTTGAAGGGCTAGACTATGAAGTACATGAAAGGGAATAATTAAAGCCTCAGAAACAAAGTTTTAGAGCTCAGCTCAGGTGCTTCTTCAACCATGACTCTTTCCTCATTTCCTAACTCAAAGTAACTTCTTTCCAATCTCATATCCATCTCTGTTTGACTTAACTCCAACTATATTCTCCTTATTAATGTGTACCTTCCTACTAGACTATAAGCTCTGTAAAGGCAGGAATATATAATTTGTTTATATTTATGCATCCAATACAGTGCAGAGAGTATAATGTACTTAGCAATGTTCAATAAATGTGTATTTTATTAAATTCTTATTTGTCATAACAATCCTACAAATTACATTATTGTTCTCCTTCCCTTCCCTCTTTGCCCCTCTTTCTGAGATCAGAAACTGTGTTAGTCACAAATAACAATACTAAAAATGCCTCTATATAGCAGTCATAATGCTGCTTGGTGATTCAATATTATTATTTAATAATAAAAAATGTAGCATAGAAAATACAGATTGCATCCAGCTTCAAGCACACCAGATATGTGATTCAGAAAATGGAAGGGAACCTAGAGCCCATCTAGCCCAACTTATCTTTACAAAGGGAAAGTGAGGCCAAAATCATTCACTTTGCTGAAGTGAGAGGAATCCTCCAATAAGTGGTAGTAGAGCTATAACTCAAACCCACCTTTGAGGTTTGACCCTTCACCTGGTGATCTTTCTTCTGGGCAATGCTGAATACCTGTGTGTGAATCAGTCCATAAGTATATATTTAGTGCATTCAGATTTCATACATCATAAACCTTTGATAGAGATGACTTCAGAAGCGACAGAGCTCTTTTTTCATGATCCCAAACCTCTCAGAAACAATGACCATTTTATAAAAATAACATTTCTCTATCAGTGTTTGAATCATGGGGCAATAGTTTCTGAAAAATAAAAAAAGATAATCATGTGGAGGATAAGAGAGAGGTACATGATACATAAATATATACAGACATAGCAGGCTCCAGCATATAATAAAAAAGAAATTCCCAAGATAACATGGAATAATCAGGGAAGAATCATTGGGAAAATATATAACCGAAAAGAAGATGGGTGAGGTACATGACAAGGGCAAGGGATAAATTACTGCATGCTCCTCTGACATTGTGATATCAGGAGAAAGTTAGGAAGGTCTCCACTACATTTGGTAGATCTTTTATGGGGAACCTATGGGAGCATATGGACCACAGTACTCTAGGATGGCCAGGTATGAATGGTTTATGATTCATATCACTGATGGGAACAATCAAGCTTATTAGATCACAAATCCATTTGAATGAACTTTAGGAGGTAATATTAGCTTTACAAAAGAATTCACCTTAAGATTTCTTTTAATGGTGAATCACCTGATTGTGATGTAATTTATCATAAATTAACTTACACATAATTTTGCAGTAACACATGTACGGTATTATATTTATACTTGTGAAATGGAGTTAGGCCCTAGCCAAAATAAATTATGGAAAAAAACAATCTCTGTCTTTTTAGAATGCTAAATCCTCAGGTGACAGATTACTGTGAGAATCACACAGCATTCTTATCCAGGATCCATTCATTTCTCACTGTGTGAAAGGATAGGTAATAATTTCAGTTTTATTGAACATTCATATTCAAGTTCAGGAACAAAGACTTTCCCTCTGGTAAAGATGTATCTTATTTTATGCAATAGGGTAGTTTTCAAAAATCTGTAATCATTTGTAATCATTTAGACAATATTGAATAAAAACCATTTTAAGTGAATATCATTTATTTGAATTATTTTAAATGCCATGGAAAAGCAATGCATATATTTGAGAAGCAATAGAGATGTATAGTCACAGCCTCTTTTCTTGCTAAGGTGTTCTCTCTCTCATTTATACATACATATATCCATATGTATGTAGGCATATGTATACACACATATATACACATATATGTATATTTGTATGTATGAATATGATTATATATGTATACACACAGAGAGATATATAAGAATGTGTATATATCTTCCAGACTCATCACTCATAATTTCTATCTTAATTGTCAGTTTTAATAGCGCTTTCTCAATTTTCATCATTCCAGACCTTTTTGCCATCTGACATTATGGACTAAAGAGGTCACACGACCACAACATTCCGAAGTACACCTAAAACTAGATTAAAATGTAACCTGTAATTAAAATGTGAAATATCTTTTAAATATAAAAAAACCATAGATAATGTTAATATGTGGCTTTCTAAATCAATATGCAGAACACAGAGATCCTTTTGTAGAACTTATTGGCCCTGATTTCTATTTGATTTTGACATCATTGTTGTAGAGAACTCACCTTGTCTGATTATTCTTTGCTCCATAGTTTTTCATAACACTGCTCTACCTTTTTTCCCTTCTTATATGTTTGATTATTTCATGTCAGGCTTCTGTGCTGGATCATCACCCACATCACACCCAGTAACTATGGGGGAAACATTGGTTCAGTGTAGAAACTCTGTCTGCATTCTCTTTTTATTTGTCACTATAGCATTTTATATAATGACCTTACCAACTCCCATGGGTTCAATTAATGTTTCTAATGAGGTAATTCATATAGACACATGTGTCTTTATGCATATATTTGTATATTTATCTGTCTATCTATCTATCTATCTGTCTATCTATCTATCTATCTACCTATCTATCTCCTGTGTTATAGTCCCACATAACAAATTGAGGATTTCTTTTTAGAAATGTAAGGGCAAAGAGAAGCATGAAAGAAGAGATAGGATTGATGGTTGATATGGTATGGAAAAGATAATGTTTAGAGAAAAAGAAAATGATAAGCCCTTACTATGTCTCAGACACTGTGATAAATACGGTGGATACAAAGAAGGGCAAAACTGTAGGCACTATCCTAAGAAAACTCACATTCTAATGAGGAACAATAGAAAAAAAGATAGCTATTCAAATTCTATTTTTTTCTTTCAAAAAATGATCTTTGAACTAGAAAGGAAATTTTTTTAAAATGGCTAACTGGGAGTAGGCACCTAGCATAATTATGGAGATGCTAATAGAGGACCTAGCTGCACTTACTCAGTTCAAGCCCCTAGGTCCAAAGGACCTACATACTTTCTCCTGGAAAATTTGGGAGATACAACTATGGAGCCATGTCAGTGACCTTGGATGGACTGGGAAATGAGATAGGAATCACCAAATTGGAGGACAAATACTCTAATTTTAAAAAAAATGAAACTTAAAAAATCTCAGTGTATATGTTTGATTTTGAGTCTTTTAAAAGTTCTGGAACACATATCAGATGATTAGATAATGAACCTCTAACAAACAATAATTACAAAAATTAACCAATATATATTAATTAAGTGCCTACTGTGTGCCAAGCACTCTACTAAATGCAAACTGTCAAGTCAGATTAATTTCACTTTCTTTTTTGTTGATAGGGTTACTAGATTGGCAGATCAGTGAAATGTTATAAATGTACTTTGCCTGAATTTTAGCAGAGCATTTGCCCCCTTACATGTTATAATTTTAGATAAAAGAAAAAACAAAAGCTTAATGGGAAGACCCAAAGAATAATCTTTTATGACTTAACATCCACTAGGAATGAATTCTCCTACAAATCCAAGATGACTGGAAAATCTGTGCTTGCCACTGTGTTATGAAACATTTTTTATCAGTTACTTGAATAAAGGTATAAATAGCAAGCTTATCAAATTAAAAGATGACACAATACAAGGCAATAGTATTAACAAATTGGATAAATACACTCAGGATTCAAAAAGATTTTTATAGGGCAAAACATTCTCCCGAATCTACAATTTTACATGAATTCCTTATTACAAACAAAATAAAATGCAGATGTAGTTTCATTCTACTATTATATCATGGACATGTAAAGGTACTTCTATTAATACTAACTTGATTTAGAGGATTGACCAGAAAATACCTGGAATTAGCATGTTTTCCTACCTTAAAATAGCTCTTTGTCAGTTGAGTGTGAGCTTTTGGACTGTATTTTGGAGTGTATCAGGAATACAGTTCATTGTTCTCTATTGCTGAGTCTACATAATTCTTTTAAAATGTCTGTTACTCAAAAAAATATAAAATGTACGCTACTCCAAGGAAATATGAATTTGTTTTAGCTCTTAATAAATATGCTTATAGTTATTTCAATGGATGCTGTTGTGTAGAAATCAAATATTTCAAGAATTATTCAAATCCACAATGAAACAAGACCAGTGTAAAGGAAAAGTCAAAAACAAAGGAAAAAGAACTTCAAGACCTAAAATACTCGATACAAAAAAAAAATTCTAATGAATCCTCAGAAAATAAATAAAGAGCTTCAGAAAGACTTGGTAAATGAGGATCTGTTATTCATTCCTATACATTGAAGGGTACAACACCTGAAGTTGGAAGAACAATAAGACTACGATTGCTCTGAATTTATATAGTTGTGTGTGTGTGTGTGTGTGTGTGTGTGTTTGTCATAGGCAAAACAACACAAAGACTGGAATACTAAAGATTGGGAAAAGGTGACAATGGTGGATGCAACTCATTTTTTCATTGAAGTTATGCTAAAATTATTGATAGAAGAAATTTATGTGAGCATATAAGAATTAGACATCTTAATTAACTATGAAATCTCCAACCCCCACCAAAAAGGTACTTTGGATTTTGTTAACATCCCATAGGTCTGAAAGTCTTGAACCCACAGGGTGAATGACAAAATATGATTTATATTGTGACATGTTGAACAGAATTATTCCCAAATTGTAGAAATTTATAAATTAAGATGGAATATACCATGAATTCACATCAAATATCACATATATCATCATATACCACATATCATAAAAGATAAAGAGTGTTTTATAGGACATGGAGTTAGTTTCAATGACTTGGGAGTCCACTTAATTCAGATAGCACTGACAAGCTATGTCTTAAAGCTAAACTGGGAAAAATGGACAGTTTTTAAAGGATGCATTTAATATCTTGTGTGATGTGTGCTTTCATAATGAAGAGTTAAAAAATATGTCAAAATTTGTGAGATCAATAGCAAGCAATATAAAGCAAGTCAGTGAAGGAAAATGAGATTAATATATATTGTATGTTTTTAAGAAGCAAAAAACTGTAAGGTTTATGGTATATATCACTAAATTGAATTATTCACCTTTGTCCCTAGTACACTGCATAGCACTCTGATAAGGTAATATTAAATAAGGATAAATGTAAAGCTTTGGTTCCAAAAAATCAATTCCAAGAACAGGTTGGGAGAGACTGAGTACATCTGAAAAAATATGTACAACGTCTAGTGTACCAAAATATCTTCAAGGTACTAGTGTACTAAAAGCTCAATATTAGCAATGTGATAGAGCAGACAAAAAATGCAATCAGACTACATTAAGAGATGCATGTTTTTCACAATGAATAAGGTGATAGGTTCATTGTAGCTGGTTGTCACAAGTGTAGTATTTTCATCAATTCTAGGTGAATTAGGAAAGACCGCTTGTTTAGTATATTGTAGAGAAGATTTTTTTTTTAGTAAGCACTTTCCTGTGAGAGCCGTTTTCTCTCAGGTCTCAAAAATTTCAATTTCTCCCCAAGTGCTTTTCTTTGAGTGGCTGTGTTTCTCAGAACTTTGTGTTTCTGCCCAAATCCATAAATAAAATGGGACAGTGCCTTACAATATTCAATAAGGGGTCTGGACAAAATGACCTCCAGCATCTCTTTCAGCTCTAGATTTATGACTTAGTTACTCCTCCTTTGAGAAATACTGCATGAGACTTGCTGATTTATCATTAACAATTCAATGTATGGTAGTAATAATTTCCAATATTTTACATAATAGATATGATCCATGTTAGAGCAAAAGAAGAAAATAAAATTTAAATGAAGGCAAATTTTACAACCATTTTCCTATCACTCCCAAAACATTTGCTTTCAAGTATGACAAAAATAGTTTGTTTAAGTTATATTGAACTCAAATGGGGTTTCCATTAGCAATATAGCCTCTTTAGTTAGAGGAAGAGAGAATTAAAGCAAAATCTTTAGTAATAACCATTTAGATGTCTATACTCAAGATATGTAAATAATAAGGAACTCTGAAATTCAGTCATAACAAGCAATCAGTTTTTCAATGAAGTAGAACTTTTTTTTGCATTTCAGTTGCTATAAAAATGCCTGCAGATACTACAATTTTATCACAAAACTTCTTTTAGTATTTTAATAGTAGCAAAGATGTTTACTTATCTCAGAAAGTTATGATTCCCCAACTGTCCTCAATGTTCTACCCATTCCATTGCATATTGAACAATTAAGCTGTTGTTTTTGTTGTTCAGTTGTTTCAGTTACTCTTTATGACTTCATTTGGGATTTTCTTGGCAAAGACACTTTCTTCCCCTCATTTTAGAGATGGGGAAACTGAGATAAACAGAGATTAAGTGACTTGACTAGTGGCTTGACAGCTAGTAGGTGCCTAAAGACAGATTTGAACTTTAGGAAATCTTGACTCCAGACACTAATTCCAGGTACTTAGGGTATATCAAATATTGTCTAGTCTAGAAAATGCTACTGCCTGGGAATTCGTTTTTCACTTCAGGATTCATAGTTGAAATCTGGAAGGTTTTGAGTTATGACCTTTTATGTTTTGATATATATCCATTCATTCTTTCAAAAGACCCATGTGACCAGTAGGAAGTCATTTATTAACCAAGGATACTGATGATTATGTAATTGTGATGGTTGAAGTAGTGGTGTGGGGAAATGGAAAGAGCATTGGAATCGCAGTCTGGAAGTCCTACATAAGTCACTTTGCCAAAGCTGTGATCTTGATGAAATCACTTCACTTTTTTCAGATTCCTTATATGTAAAATATAGAGAAAATAATTATGTGTTACCTATCTCAAAGGTAAAAGCTGTATCTGTTTGAAGATGTCTCAAGGAATCTTTTTATTTTAATATGTGTGGGAGGTACCTTGTTGGAGGACAGATTTTAAGGTATCATTTTGCTCTACCAAATAATTTTTTTAGTAGTTAAGAAAAAAATAAGCCCAGGAGGGTCTTCTATCTCCTATACTTTTGGGTCAATTCTCTAAATTGCAAAGATATGCTCTGCTACTGTTGTTGCTATTATTGCTACTGTTTTATGAATAATAACGACAGATGCCAGCATTTATGTAACACATTGAAATTTACAAAGGATTTTATGTGTTTTTAATAATGTTCTTTCTTTTTTAACTTGTTTTCTTTTTTTAATGTTTTTTATTTTATTATTTATTTTTAACACAGTTTATAACAGATGAAGCAATTCAAACTTTTGGTCAGGTGATACTTCTTTTTAAAGCATTTACAATATGGACCACAAAAGAATTTTTTTAAAAATACTAACCAACTGAGACACAAATAATATTTATGTTACTAACTTCACAAGCTCTTGATCTAATTGTCTCCACAGTATTACTAAGAATTAAAAGACCCTAAGTTATTGTTGCTGGTCTAAAGTCCTATGCCTAATTGCTTAATTTTAGACAACCTCAGATGTTCCACTACTCATAATCTATAATTGAATAGATCTGGCATTAAGCTTACAAAACTTTTGACTATAGGAAATTGCCACCAATAGTAAGGACATTGGAGGGGTACAATATCTCCCCAACTTCATGTTGACCCCAGGCAGGATTAGATTATCCACTTACATTCAGTCAGGCTTAAAGTCTGCCAGGTGTCAGTGGGGAAATTGAGTTAGGAGAATCCCACCTCAGCCCATGCTGAACAGCCGCTCTCTCACCCTTCCCTTGAGATCACCTATGCAGTTCATA
>CM053770.1:402417130-402443500 GCA_028658325.1 Potorous gilbertii | reverse complement strand
AATGGCAAGTTCCAATAACCAGGTTTCAAATATGATTATAGTTTCACTTTGGCTAAGGAACATCTTTTGAGGCAAGTCTTAAGTGGCTTACATGCCTTTCTATACATGTCCTAGTTCCTGATTAAATAGCAATCATAAAATCAAATTTACTATTAAAACCTTGACTTTTCCATCAATGCCAAATTTTACCCGAGGTTACCTTCCTCTAGGAAATTTAGACTGAAATTCTTTCTCCAAACTAAAGATGTCATTGATTTATTCTCAGTAATTAATTCAGTCTATTGTTTTCAGACTAATTGCTTTGATCTCACTTTGTAACATGTCCAATTTTTCTCCCCATCACTGCCCTCCCCCTACTTCCTAATACCTTGCATTCTGATTACTCCTTCCCTCAATGTACCCTCCCCTCCATCACCCCCACCACTCTCCTATCTCCATCTTCTCCCTTCTCTTGCAGGGCAAGATAAATTTCCATTTCCCTATCCCTGTAGTCTTATTTCCCAATTATATGCAAGAAAAATCTCAACATTCCTTTCTAATACTTTGAATCCCAACTTCTCTCCCTCCCCTCACCCTCCCCAGCCCGACTGAGAAGGCAAGCAATTCAATACAGTCTAAATACGTATTGTTTTGCAAAAGACTTCCATAATGATCATGTTGTGTAATATTAATTACATTGCCCTCTGACCTACCCTATCCTCCCTTATTTTTCCTCCCTACAATTGACCTTGCCCCTTCTCAAAAGGGTTTATTTCTAGTGACTCCTTTCTCCCATTTGCCCTCCCTGCTAACATTCCTCTCACTCCATTTGTTGCCTCCTCTCCTACTTTCCTGTGGTGTGATATAAATTTTCACATCAAATTTAGTGAGCATGTTATTCCCTCCTTCAGCCACACATGAGAAGAATAGCTTTATTTTTCCTCCTCTCCCCTTCTCCCTTATCTCCTCCATTGAATAAGATTTTTCTTATCTCTTTTATGAGTTATATCCAGCCCCATTCCATTACTTTTTTCTCTTCCCGGGATTTTCCTCCTTCACCCTTTAATTTTTATTTTATTTTATTTTCTCTTTTTGTGTGTGTGTAGATATCATCTCTTCTGATATAACACACCCTGTACTCTCTATCTATCTATGTGTATGTGTGTGCATGTGTGTGTACAATCTCTCCAACTACCCATATACTGAGAAGATATTCAAGTGTTAAAAATGTTTTCTTTCCATGTGGTACGGTAAACAGTTCAGCTTTAGAGAGTCTTTTATGATTTTTCTTTTCTGTTTACCTTTTCATGCTTCTCTTGATTCTTGTCTTGGGAAGTCAAGTTTTTAAATACAGATCTGGTCTTCTCCTCAACATGAATTCTTGAAAGTCTTCTATATCACTGAATGACCATTTTTTCCCTTGAAGTATTATATTCAGATTTGCTGGGTAGGTGATTCTTAGTTTCTACCCCAGTTCCTTTGACTTCTGAAATATCCTACTCCAAGCCCTTTGATCCCTTAATGTTGAAGCTGCCAGATCCTGTGTTATCCTGATTGTATTTCCATAGTACTCAAATTATTTCTTTCTAGCTGCTTGCAGTATTTGCTCCTTGATCTGGGAATTCTGAAATTTGGCCCCAATACTCCTAGGATTTTCTCTATTCGAATTTCTTTTAGGAGGTGATAGGTGAATTCTTTCACTATCCATTTTGCCCTCTGATTCTAGAACATCAGGGAAATTTTCCTTGATAATTTCATGGAAGATAATGTCTAGGCTCTTTTTTTGATCATGTCTTTCAGGTAGTCCAATAATTTTAAATTATTTCTCATAGATCTATTTTCTAGGTCAGCTGTTTTTCCAATGGGTTGTTTCACATTATCTTCTATTTTTTCAAATTTTGGGTTTTGCTTACTAACTTCTTGGTTTAACTCATAGTCATTTGTTTCCCTGAACTCAATTCTCTCTTACAATGAATTATTTTGTTCAGTGAGCTTTTGAACCTTCTTCTTCATTTGACTAATTCTGCTTTTTAAAACCTCTTTCTCTTCATTGGCTTTTTGGACCTCTTTTTCCAATTGAGTTAGCTTGTTTTTAAAGCTGTTATTTTCCTCAGCATTTTTTTGGTTCTCCTTTAGTAAGCTGCTAATTTGTTTTTTAAGGTCTTCTATTGCCTGAGTCCAATTTAGGTTCCCTTTTGAGGCAGAGGCCTTGACTTCCTCTGACAGTCTGCCTTGTTCTTCCTCATCTGAAAAGATGGGAGGAGACACTTGTTCCCCAAGAAAGTAACCTTCTATGATCTTATTTTTTTCCCCTTTTGGGGGCATTTTCCCAACCAGTTACTTGATTCTGAGTTTCTTCTCCACAACCTCCTGGCCTCCAATTCTGCCCAGCCAGTGCTTGGGGGCTGAGATTCAAATGAGCTGCTCCCTAGCCTCAGAGGGCTTTTGGCAGGATTGGGGCTGCTAATCAGTGTAAATTGAGTTCAGCTGCTCAGGTAGAGGCAGAGCAGCCACACAGGGCTCAATTCCCTCAAGGGGTTTACAAGGAGACCTTCAACAATGGATGCGGGCTACTGCAAGGGCTTTGGGAGCCCTTGTTTGCTGCTGCCTCTACTGCTGCCTCCCGAGGAGACCTGAGTTATGGGGACACCCAGCTCCCATCTCGGATAGCCAAAAAGACCCTCTTGCTGACCTTTGGCACCTGTGGGTTGAGGGACCTGTGCTGCCACTGGAGATTCTGTTCTTGAAGCCTGCCTGGATCTGCTCCTCTGAGTACCGTGTGGCCAAGGCAGGGCTGGGCTCTGTTCCTGGTCCAGTGCGCACCAGACCTTTCCCATCAGTCTTTCAGGTCTCTCTGGAACAGAAATCTCCTCCACTCCATTGTTCTGTAGCTTCTGCTGCTCCAGAATTTGTTGAAAGTTTTTCTTTGCTGGTGTTTTATGGGCTGTGGGGTAAGGGCTAAGCATATGTGCTTCTTTCTACTCTGCCGGGTTGGATCCTTAACTTGTTTTCAATAAAAATAATTTTCCTCTCACATGTCCCCAATGGGGAAAGAATTCTGCTCTAAAAAATATGTTTAATCAAGGAAAACATATTGTGTTGTCTGTGTCCAGAAATGTATATCATGATGGTTGTTGTTGTTCATTGTTGAGGAGGACCAAAATGACATCACCATGATAAAGTTCAGTTTCAACATGTCCAACTGTGGCTGATCACATCAATACAAGCTTGGAATACTCTACCACAGATTGGGCAGAGAGTCTGGAACATTTGGGGTGGATACTCCAAATTTGTATAGCCTATGTTTCTTTTGTACTGTTTCAATTCTGCTTTGCTCATAGAGCATAGCACCCTTGCTGATGTAGGCATGCCATGCTGCATAGTACTGTGCCAGTGTCTCCCATGTTACACAATCAAATCCAAAGTTCTTGAGAGCAACCTTGAGAGTGTCCTTGTATCACTTCTTCTTACCACCATGTGATCACCTGCCCCATGTGAGTTCTGCAAAAAATAGTCTTTTTGTCAAGTGTACATTTTACATTCAAACAATGTGGCCAGTCCATCAGAGCTGTGCCCTCTGAAGCATGATTTGAATGCTTGGCAGTTTAGTTTGAGCAAGGATGTCAATGTCTGGTACCTTATCCTGTCAGGTGATCTTCAGAATCTTCCTAAGACATTTCAAATAGAAATGATTCAGTTTCCTGGCATGGCATTGGTAGACTGTCTATACTTCATAGACATACAACAATGAGATCAGCACAGCGGCTCTGTAGACTTTCACTTTGGTAGTCAGTCTAATACCTCTTCTCTTCCAAACTTTTCTTCAGAGCCTCCCAAACACTGACCTATCTCTAACAATGCATTCATCAACCTTATTGTCGATGTGTACATCCATGGAAAGTATACTACCAAGTTAAGTGAACTTATCCACAGCATTCAAAACTACTCCATTTGTTGTAACCAAAGGTTCCACATATGGATGGTGTAGTAGTGGCTGATGGAGCATCTATGTTTTCTTGGTGTTAACTATTAGGCCAAAATTAGAATAGGCAGTAGAGAGTTGATTGGTACTTTGTTTTATCTCAGCTTCAGAGGCTGCATTGAGTGCACAATCATTTGCAGACAGAAAATCATGCACCAACACTCTTTCCAGTTTGGTCTTGGCTTTTAGCCTTTTCAGATTGAAGAACCTATCATCAGTATGGTAGTTGACCTTGATGCCATGTTCATTCTCATTGAAAGCATACGACAACATAGCTGAAAGCATCATGCTAAAAAGCATGGGAGCAAGCACATAGCCCTCTTTCACTCCTTTGGTGATGGGGAAGGCACAAGAGCATTATCCAGAACCCAGGCAAACATGCAGTCATGAAATTGATGCACAATATTGATGAACTTCTCTGGGCAACAAAATTTTGACAATTTTCCATAAACCCTTACAACTAACAGTGTTAAAGGCCTTGATCAGATCTACAAACACTGTTTACAGACCTATGTTCTTCTCCTGGCATTTCTTCTAGAGTTGATGGGCAGCAAACACCATATCAACTGTTCCTCAGCCCTTTCTGAAGCCACACTGGCTCTCAGGTATATGTCCATCTCCCAGGTGAAGGATCAGCCTACTAATGAGGACTCTAGCAGGAATCTTGGCAGCAATGACTAAGAGAGCAACCTTTCCCCCAAGACTGTCACAAGACAATCTATTCCCTTTACCTTTTTATAGGTGGACAATGGAGGCATCCTTGAACTCCTGGAGGATACATTCCTCTTGCCATATAACCTAGAAAATTTCAGTCAGCTTTTGTATGAACAGTGGTTCCCCTCCTTGTAAATCTCAACTGGAATAGAATCAGCACCAAGTGCTTTGACACATGAAAGGAGCCTAATTGTCCTCAAAACCTCTTCTTCAGTTGGAAGTTCAGCAAAGGAGGGATTGGCTTCAGCCTGAGGCAAACAGTCAATGGCCTCAGCATTGATTGATGATAGTCTGTTGAGAACACTATGGAAGTGTTCAAACCATCTCTCTAGGTTCATGTCCTTATCACAATCAATGAGGTTCCATCAGCACTGAGTAGTTGTGATGCACCATAGATTTTTGGTCAATAAATAGTTTTCAGGGAATCATAAAAGTGCTTTGGATTGCTACTATCAGCATAAACCTAGATTTTATCTGCCTTCTTACTGAGCCAGGAATCCTGCATCTCTCTAAGTTTTGCTTGTATTTTGCTTTTGGGAATTAAATGTTGTAAATCTTATGGAATTCTCGTTTTTCATTTAGCAGCTTCTGAATTTTCCCATCATTCTCATCAAGCCAGTCTTAGTGTTTGGGATTGTTCTGACGCAGATGAGCAAATGCAGTGCTGTACATGAATTCTCTGATAGCTGCCCACTCCTTTTCTACTCCACTGTTGCCTACTGTGTGTTGGCTCAACTTTCCCTCCAAGTTAGTAACAAACTGCTCACTCTCAGAGAAGAGCTCTAATTTGTTGATATTGATTCTTCTGGTGGTAATTTTGCTTTGGGGGCATACTGTATATTTAATTCATTACATCTCTGTCAAAAGGTAGATAGAGTTCTTCATCAATGGGTCTCTGGAACTGTGGTTGATTGTTGTATTTATCAGCATTCCGATATCTTTCAAAATTCTCTATTTTTCCAGTGTTGTTGCTTTGTTCATATTATTTTCTTATTTTCAGCTTATTTTGCTCTTCAACAATTCACACAATTCTTTTCAGGCTTTTCTGAAATACTCCCTTTCACTATTACTGACTTCATTACTAACACTTGTCTTGATGATCAGACAGAATCAGGGAATGGGCATGTGTTCTGATTCCCCTCCCACTCTATAATGTCTGCCATTTGAAGAATAAAGAACCTCTTTTCCCCTCCTTGGGGAGCTCATCTACTCAGCTTTGGAGTGAGTCCTAGGATAGAGCTTAACTGACCAGGCTGAAGGTGAGTACTTTTAAACATGTATCAGCATGTTTTGTGATTAAGAGAGTGGGCAGCTAGGTGGTGCAGTGGATAGAGCATCAGTGCAAGAGTCAGGAGGACTTGAGTTCAAATCTCACCTCAGACACTTGACACTCACTAGTTGTGTGACCTTAGGCAAGTCACTTAGCTTCAATTGCCTCATCCTGGGTCATCTCCAGTCATCCTGATGAATATCTGGTCACTGGATTCAGATGACCCTGGAGAAGAAGTGAGGCTGGTGACATGCACAGCCCTCCCTCACTCCAAAAAAAAAGTCAACTGCAAGTCATGTCATCATTTATCTGATGGCATGGTCTTCTTTGGCAAAGAAGGACAAATACACAAGTCTAATATTAAGAGAGTGCTTTTAGTATTAGTCCCTACTCTCCACTTAGGATATATTTTGTATATCATTTCTGTCTACTTATATGTCTATCAGACAATCAATGAGCATTTACAAGAGCTTACTATATGCTCCACACTGTGCTATGTGCTGAGATACAAAGAAGGGGAAAAAATCCTCTTCTCTGAAGCATCCCAAGTTCCTGAATACATGGGTATTCACCCCTAACTGAATATAAAGTCCTTGAGTGCAGGGACTATTTTGTGACTTACCCCTTTTGTTTAGCACTGTTGATAATAGTGGAAACTCAGTAAATACTTGCTTAATTGAAATGAATTAAATTTCATAGCCTTTTTTGAAAGAGCCATTTATACTCACTGCCTTTATTCCTCTTCCATTTTTCAGTCTGGCTTCTGTCTCATCAGAAACTATTCTTTGCAAGGTTATCAACAATTGATTAACTGCTATATGTAATATTCTTTTCTCAGTCCTCTTCCCATATTCTTCTTTAGAAGGATGACAACACCCTCTTCCTCAAATTGTCTATGACACTGCTCCATTTGTGGTTTCATTCTTTTGCATGGATTTAATTATTAAACCATAATCTCTCACCTGAGCTGGAATCTCCCATTGCCAACTGTCTGCTGCATTTCTCCAATAAATAGTTCATATTTCAACCTCTGGAAAATATCTTACCTTTTTCCCTAGTCCACAAGTCCTCCATACTTTCCCATTTCTGTTGAGAGCATCACCAGCTGCTAATTTGGTATCCTCCAAATTATCCTTGACTTTTCTCTCTCCCTTATGTCCCATGTCCACTTAACTGTCAAACTTTGATGTCACTTCAATATCTTCTCTCATATCTCTTAACCTTACACTAACCTGACCACCACCCAAGTTTTGATCACTGCTTTAAATGCCTATTGAAATAGTCTCCTAATTGGCCTCCATTTTTTCTAGCCTTTCCCTTCTCCAATCCACACAAATGCTAAAATAAATTCCTAAGGCACAGATTCATCAATGACATTTCACTTTGGAAAGTTCTTCACTGGTTCACTGATGGCTTTAGGTTGAAGCACAAACTCTTTAGCTTAGAATTTCTATGCCTTTACAACCTCTCTCTTATTAGAATAAGATTCTAATCTTATTTCAAAACATTGCTCTTCAGTATTCATGCCAGTCAAACTGTACTACAGTCTATTCCATGAAATTGGTTTTTCCTCTTTCATTCATTAATGATAAGAATTCATTGATTGAAATGATATTAAAGATGATGTTTTGCCATCTGTTTCACCTCTGCTCCTTAACACCATGAAATTTTTCCTTCTTGCTAATGGCTGAAATCTTCTCTGTGTTGTTTCAACTTTTTCTTTGGATTTCCGGTGCTGAGCCCAGCACTTTACATATAGTCATCCCTTCATAAATTTTTTTCATATATTTATCCATGTATCCATCCACTTGTCCATCTGTAATATAAGAATCTTCCCTACTAGGCTTTAGGTAGAGTCCATTAAGAGAAGTTTGATTAGGGGAGGCTTGTTTTGTAGGAAGGCTCACACCTTTTGTTAATTGTTAATGAGACAGTATGTCAAGAGGGTCGTGATACCCTCCAACTCTGCAAAGTGTATATATACTCTGAGGTAATGGTGTGCTTTGGGAGCTTACTCTTTGGAAGAAGGTTCATGTGCCAGATAAGAATAACCCTTCAGGAACCTCCCCACCTTGAAAACCTGGATGTTGGTGCTTCTCTCTCTGGTAACTATGTATGTATGTAACAGCCAGATGGTTGAATCTGTCTATTGATCCAAGCTTTTTCTGCTGGCCTTTATTTCTCTGCTTGTATTTTCTCTGTTGGTATATGTGATTAAAGAAGATTGTTGGCCCCTCAAAAGTTGCTTTCCTTTTAGAAAAGCATATCTAAAAATCTGTGTTAGCAGGCCACTCTGGATGTCTCAGGGTGCCTGCTGCTACACCATTCATCCGTTTGTCCATCCATCCATCTGTCCATTCATCCATCCATCAACCCATCCATTTATTGCTTCTGTTTCTCCATGCTTTTGCATAGGTCATTATCCCTTTCTAGAATATATTCCCTCCTTCTCAACCTATGGTAATTGATTTTCTCCCAAAAATAATTTTTAAAAAAGCTTAGAATATTTTATGAGTCCATATATTGCTGTATACTAATACTTTGCTACCTGTATATTTATTTGTATTTGTATCTCCCTTAAATCTTTATGTTTTTATTTTCTTTTGTGTTTTGATTGTTTCTCTACTATTTTATTTATTCCATCAGTTGATATTTTTGAAATAACACCATTCAAATATGCAATATTTGATTTCATGATTTAGATAATTTGTTGATAATTATACCTATAGATCCTTCTTATGTTTATTTTGTGGATTATTTTTAAATGGGATAATCTCCTCACCTGAGTTTTTTTTGAAAACCTTTAAATGTCTCACTTTTGGAATATTGATATATATATTTTTTCCCTGGATGAGAAAGCTCAGACTCTTAAGATATGGCATTTAGGACTGCAGTTTAGACTCTTCTTTTTTTAGCATTTGTTGTTTTCAGTTGTTTTCAATTATGTCTGACCTTCTATGACCCCATTTGGGGTTTTTTGGCAGTGATACCAGAGTGGTTTTCCATTTCCTTCTCCAGCTCATTTTACAAATGAGGAAACTGAGGAAAACAGGATTAAGTGACTTGCCCTTGGTCATACAACTAGTATGTATCTGAGATCAGATTTGAACTCAGGAAGATGAATCTTCCTGATGTAGACTCAGCAGTCTATCCACTGTGCTACCTAATGGCTCATAGGTAGGTTTTAGTATATACTATGACAGTTTCTACCATAATTTCTTATGACTATGAGATGTATTTTTCCTCTCAACTTTCCAAATTGTTTATTATTGTCATTCTTTAAAAATTAACCATTATGTGCCTTGAAACATGCTTTTTGCTGTTTTTATTTCAGCGACTATGTATTTTTTTTTCAATTGATGCTTTACTGTCTGTATTCTTATCTGAGTTTTGGTGTTTTTTTGATCTTCTGGGAAACCTGTAAACCTTAAGTTATATTTATATATCCTATCATCAAAAATCAGTTACTTTGTCATATAGAGATTGCATGTCTTTATTATTTTTTAGCCAGTACAGCCTTTTGTTTTTCTTCTACCAAGTTTTCCTCCAATTCAATTGTGTGTGTGTGAGATGAACATTTTGTTCTCTAAAAGTTCCTAACACTTTGGAGAGATTATTTATTGTTTATTATATTTTCTTACTTTACTAATCATGTTTTTAAAATTCTATATTGAGACTTCCAATTTATGACAATTTTTTCCTGATTTCATAAAAATGTAGTATCAGAGCTTTAGAACTGGAAGGAAACTTAGATGTCATTGAATCCAAGTTGCTACTCTTATAAAGTAACTGAAGCCAATGAAATTACATGACTTCAGGATCTCACAACTACTAAATGTCTGAGGCAGAATTCAAGCTTATGTCTTGACTCCAAGTACAATTTTCTTACTTCTATACCATACTATCTTCTTATACATATTTCTCTTTGGAAGCATTCTGGAATTTCTCACTATTACTCCATACCCTCTTCTACCAGTTTGTCCTTTATCAGGTAAAAATGGTTTACTTTCCTTCATATTATAAGGAATAATTATTTCATCTATTTTATCTTTTCTTTCAGGTTTTCTTCATTTTTTTTCTATTTTTAGGAACTTGTATGTTGTCACTCTGTTTTCATGCTAGACTTTTACCTTGTATTCCCAGGCACCCAGTCTTTGGTACTTCTTCCTCCATTGATTTACAGACCACAAGGCTGGGCAAATTCAACCTCCTTATGATGGGAGAACATGGGTGTTGCCAGTTCAGTATTCCTGCACTGGGTAACCTTTGGAGGTAAGAGGCAGATTTGTCACAATTCCCTTTTAGTAGGGACTACTACATGGTAATTGCCTCTAGAATATCACTGAATATTATGAGCTCTGATGCATTTTTATTACCATAACATGCAAAGCAATCACACCCAGGTAAAGCTGTCTAGGGAGATGGACTAACCCAAGCTGAGAGTAACAGAGAAGAATTAGAGACATCCATGAGTTTGAGGAATGTCTACCCCAAGAATATGAACACTTTCCCCTGGCGGAATGGACAGATGAGAACATGAAGGAGACCAAAGGAGGTACTGTGGAGCACTTAGAGCATTTGGTCAGACATTGCAGACACCAAAGTCATCAACTGTATCCCAGGACATTGCCAGTTTTCTTGACTTCTCTTGCCACTGAACTTCAACGACTTTGGAAGACAGAGTGATTCGGGTGACTTTGTGCTACCCTGCCTTACTTAAATCTAATTCATTGGTGAGTCAAGATATCACCCCAGGACATCACTGGTTCTCTTCAAAAATAAAGGACAAACAATAACCCACCATGGTCTTCTCTCCTCTCTCCTTCCTTCCTTCTTGTAGCTGTGTTGCATACAGTCTTCCAGTTCTTGAAAAGTTGAGAGGAGTTGAGTATTGGGACAACACATTACAGCCTCAAAAGACCCTATGGAGGTGAGGTGGGGAGGCGTGGGGAGGTCTTAAGGCACCAGCTTGACATTTTTCTAGTTCTTGCTGTGGTACGTTAGTGGAGGGGGTTGAAGGATAGGTGCCTAGAGCTCTAAGAATTAAAAATTGTCATGGGATTTTTACTTTATGCAATCCAGGGTTCTGTCTTATGTTATAAAGTCAGCTGTAATGATTCTGTTTCTGACACATAATTCCTTTCTTTTTGAGGTTGGATGGCTTGATCAGGCTAAACGAAAGATCACTTCTTCAGTTTACATTTTAGAAGAGAGGAGATACAACAAGTACAGAGATAAATAAATACAAAATAAATATAGTAATTTATGAGGTCAAGGCAAGACTAGTAGCTGGTCAAATCTAGGAAGATTTCATGGAATAGGGAGCAGTTGAATTGAGACTTGAAGAAAACAGAGTTTCTAAGAGGTGTGGGTGATGAGGAGAAAGCTTCAGCATGGAGGACAAGCTGGGCAAAACCCCAGAAATAGGAAATATCATATATGAGGAATGTCTTGTGTGAGAAACATCAAATAGGCTAGTTTGGCTAAAGGGTCATGTAGGTCAAGGGGATTCAAGAGTAATCACCTTGAAAAATAGGCTGGAGCCATATTGTACCAAGCTTTAAAGGTTAAACCAAGAGTGTGCATTTTAGCCTGCAGACTCCAGGAGGCCACTGAAAAGGGGAGTGGTGTGGTTCAACAACATATGTGTTATGAATGTAGTATTAAATTTATCAAGGATGGATTGGTGAGGTGAAAGAATTGATCCTTAGAAACAAATTCAATAAATCAACATGAATCTATTAATTGCCTACGATGTGCCAGGCATTGTGCTAAGCACTGACCAGTTAGAAGGCTATTGACATAATGTGGGTGACTCTCTCTCTCTCTCCCTACCTCTCTCTCTCTCTGTCTCTGTTTCTGTCTCTGTCTCTCTCTTCTCCTGCTCCTTTTCTCCTCTTTCTCTCTCTCCCCATATATTTCTCTCTTTCTTTTATCTATTTGTGTGTATGTGCTTGTGAATATCAGTCTCTCAAATAGAATTTTTGCAGTACTGAAAGATAAATAAAATAGGTTCTTATTTATTATGGCTAATCTAGAGGTAGCTTGGCCTGAAGGTATGTAAAATAAGCATATGATTTTTCAAGGTATCTTCAATTCCCATGATTTTGTGGATTGTGTGACTAGTTTTGAATTAGTAACAGAGTAGTTCCTGAGGTCACAAACTGAAGATATGTAAATATGAATTTCTTAGCATTTAGATTTTGGACAATTTTTGGACTTTTTGCAGAACATGTCTGTAGCATTTTTACCTAACACTATCAAAGCAAAAATCTCCATACATTGACAAGATTCATTATTTTCTACTGCTACTACTTCCAGTAATGTGCTAAGACAAAACACAATATAGATCTGAAGGCAATCTTTGCTCAGTCAATGGGGAATTTGAATCAGAATCAATCAGATTGAATTAGGATAGCACTAGAAAACAGAGTCAAAGTTCAAAGTCATTGGGATGTTTGTAAGTTATTATAGCCTTCTTTCCAGAATTCTATGAAGATACATTGATGCTTCAGAGAGGACCTTTCACAAATAGTTAATTATACAAAAAAGTAATCCTTAATTATTCTTATAAATTACACTAGTTAACAACTTCTATCAGACAAACCAAGACAAACCAAGTGCAGGTTTGGTTTCCTGAGAGGAGAGAAAATTAAAAGGTACATTCCATCTAGACAAGTGGTTTTTAATCTGGGGTTTATGGACTTGTTTTCTTTTTAAATATATTTTATGATATTTCAATATAATTGGTTTTCTTTGTAATCCTTATTCTGAGAAGTGGCTCATAGGCTTCAATTGTGTTGGAGCCAGCTCAAAATGGCTTTCAGGAACCTACTGTTAAATTTTCAGTGTGAGCACTTAAAGAACAGAGATTGTCAAATACTACAAATCAGCACTTGATTTATTGTTTGATTGATTGTCTAGACTAAAAGAGAGTGATGGAGAAAATGTTAAGACAGAATAAACTTAAAAGTGTGTCCTGTGTACAGTTTTCCCCCATTTTGATCCATTTCTTTGTACTAGGCAACTTGATATTACAGTAGATAGAACACTGATCCTGCAGTCAGGAAGACCTCAGCCTCAGACACTAGTTGTGTGATCCTGAGGAAGTCATTTAACTTCTGTTTACCTCAGTTTCTTCATCTGTAAAATGGGGGTAATAACAGTACCTTTCTCTGAAGTCTGTTGTGAGTAGCAAATGAGATGATTATGAAGTGCTTACCACAGTGCCTGGAACATATATGGTAGGTGGTATATGAACGTTAACTATTAACATATTGTTATTTCTGTGACCTCAGCATGATGCCAGGATTATTCTGTGACTACAAACGTATAGCATGAGGGCTATTCATCTTTGCTTCTGTAAGTCAACATGCCCATACTCCCTATTAAATTAGGGTAGGGTGACCAAGCTGCCTTGATCCCAGCTCTTCCTCCTGATTCTTATAAAATATTTAGTCTCTCTCTCTCAGAGATGCTACCTAATTATTCCTCCCTAATTCTATCTTGTCCTATCTACCAGTCCATCCACATGGTTAAGACTGGTGAGGAAGAAATGAAGAAAAAAGTCCCAAAGCATGTGAGAAAAATCCCAGTGGTCTCTGTCCCTGGATTCCTCACCTTTGTATCAAGGAGAACATTGAAAAGATCACTGAAGGCATATCGTTTCTGCCATATGGCTCTGTGAATCTGTATATAACATGTTTCTGGATTTGAAGAAGGACAATCTTTTTCAACAAACTCAACATGCTTGAAACTGGCTCCATATCAGCCAAATTGTTAAAGCTCCATTGAGAGTTTCTAGCCCAGGTTACAGAGACTAAATTGTAATTTAAATAGATAACATATAAGCAAATGCTCCACTGGAGGAAAACAATATGTTGGATTTTAGATAACTTAGTTTTACTATTTTGAGAACAAAAATCATACTTTAAAAACCACAAAGGCTTTTAGAATGTTAGTCCTTCATTCATTTGAAAAGCAATTACTAAGCATCTACTCTATAACAGAGTGTGAGATCCCAACATAAGGACAAAATAGAAGCAAAACCCTGCCTTTGTAAACCTTAAATAATACTGTGGCAACATGGGTATAGGTAGAACAAAACAAACACATATTAACTGGGGAGTATGGGAGAATACTAACAACTGGGGAGATCAGGGTAAGCAGGCGAGAATACTTAAGGGAAAGACACTAAGGATTCTAAAATACAGAGATGAAAAGGGAATACAAGCCTGTCTTGGGGGAATTATTCAAGGACAGGAAATTGAATGTAGCATAATTTGTCAGAAGGACAGACTCCATGAGGTGGGAGAAGAGGGAGAGATATGCAATTAGCCTGGGAATGTAGCCTGGATCCATATTGGAACAGACTTGGAATAATTCACAGAGAAGTTTTTACTTTGTTCTAGAAGCATTAGGGGGAAAATGGAGTTTCTTGAGCAGGGATATGACATAGTAAGGCTGTGGTTTAGAAATATTCAGCTTGGTAACTATGTAGAGAATGGGATGAAGAAAAGAGATTTGCAGAATGCCAACAAATTAGCAGTATATTGCATTAGCTCAGGCAAGAGGCATCAAGGGCCTAAAATAAGGTGGTCTGGACATGAATACAGAGAAAGTAATGGATGGCAGAAGTTCTCTGGAGGTAGAATGTGTAATCTATTATTTATGGAATATGAAGGAAATTAAGTTTTATTCCCTCGAAAAAAATAAGTAAATTAGGGGTGGCTTGAGGTGAAAACAGTGGAACGTTGAGATTGAAATATCCATGCTAGGATATTCAGTTAGATAAATAATCTAGTCAGTTTGTGAAATTTTACTGGCATTTAAGAAAGAAACTTCGCTAGATGCAGAGATCATGGAATTACATGCATAGAGATAATAGTTGAACACATGGGAGGTTGTGTCATTTCCAAAAGAGTGAGTTTAATAAGAGGAAAGATCTAGGGCAGAACCTTGGGATACACCCAAATGTAGCTGCAGCAAAAGAGAATAAGGAAAGGTCAGACAGGTAGGAAGATGACCAAAAAAGAACAGTTTCACAAAAAAACAGGGAAGAGAGAATGTGTAGGAGGAGAGGATGGTTGAAAGTGTCAATGCTGCAGCTCATCTCAAAAAGGAAATCAATGATCCAAGAAAATTTCAAAGGACCCATGATGAAAAATGTTATCTACCTCCCGAAAGAGAACTAATGAGCTCAGAGTGAAGATTTAAGCATACTTCTTTTGCTTTATTTTTTCTTAGGGTGTGTGTGTGTGTGTGCATATGTGTGTGTGTATGTGCATGTGTGTGTGCAACATGGCTACTATGAAAATAGGTTTTGCAAGGCTTCACATGTCTAACTGACATCATATTGCTTGCCTTCTCAAGGGATAACGAAGAAGAGAATTTGGAACTCAAACTTTCAAAAAATCAGTGCTAATTTTTAAAAAAAATGTAATTAGGAAATATTTAATGAAACAAATACACACATCTATCTTTTAAAGAAGGATATGAATCAATTGACTAACAATTATTAAGGTTCTACTATGTACTGACCTCAAACTACTAGTAACTACTAGTTTTGTGAAGCTGGGCAAGTCATTTAACCTTGTCTACCTCAATTTCCTCACCTCTAAAATAAGCTGGAGAAGGAAATAGCAAACCACTCCAGTATCTTTGCCAAGAAAACTCCAAATGAGGGCACAAAACTTCTATCTCTCATTTAACTGAATGATTTAAATGATTGAAACAACAAAAAATACACCAGGCAGTATACTAAGCATTAGAAATGAAAAAAATAGTTGGATTAAAAATTAAAACATATTGGTATCTTCGGAGGGAATATTGTCAGATGAGTAATAAATATGGAGAAGAGATTGGAAAAGTTAAAGAAGTAAATGTGGAGAGGAAGTGATAGAAACAAGTATCAGCTGCTTTTGGGAGGGTGGGTGAAAGAGGGATCACTTAAGAGGATGGTAAAGTCGACTGAACGTATTTTTAAGCACAATAAAGATGTGTTATTGTTTGTAGATACCAGGGAAAGAGTCTATGAATAGAGAGAGACTGAATAATAGAAAGAGTGAGACAACATTTGAGGGAGCAGTCTGCTGGGGAAGATGGGAGGAGAAAGAATAAAGAGAATAAATAAAGATGTTGGCCTTCAGGAGAAGGGGAAGTTCTTCACCAGAGCCTGGAGAGAAGAAAAGAATGAAGTCTCCTGGTGTCAAGAGGTTTTAAGACATAGTACTGGGGAGAAGAGAGAGGCAGCGATCTCTATTTTCATAGTTAAATATGTCAAGTAAGACAGGGAAGACAGTGGTAGGTACTACACTTGAGGATAGAAGGAAAAGATTGAAATGTCTTAATCCTATTCTTTGATGATGAATAATAATAGCTCTAGCATGTGAATTTTCTGTATGCACAAATACAGAACTCTATTATGCTTTCTTATTTCTGACAGCAGAAGAATGTGTTCTATCACATCACAGGAAGAATCGGTGATCTTGAAAACTTCAGAAATTAACAACAACCACACTTTCATGCATAGAAGTCGTTCATTTCCTTTCCTGCAACAGACAGACAAGAGAGTTGAAGAGAAAGAGCAGTAGTGTCAGTAATCCACAATGTCTTAATTAGATATTAATCAGTTTATCAGGGACTTCTTAAACTGAAATAAAATACTAGTGAAGGGCAACTCAGAAGTCCAGTATTTCCTTCTAGTCCATAGTAAAAGCATTTTGTTTTGAAAGGTCAAAACTATCACCTTTTATATGTACACAATGTTGTCTTTTGTCCTTCATTCTTAAAAAAGGACCATGACATCAGGAAGGTGATGCAATGACTTGCAAGTGAATTGGATTCAAGTGAGGGAGGGCTGTGCAAAATCACCAGTCTCACTTTCTCCTCCAGTAGCAAAATATATATCAATATGACTAGAGAAGACCTCAGATGCAGTGGAAGACCTTAGCCTTTTTAAGCTTTAAGGTCTCAATTTGACTGAGGCAACACCCATTCAGTGATTATACTTAGGAAAGAAGTGAGACAAAGGATGGACTCCTTTACCAAGTCAAACAAAAATCAATTTGGGAGTGGAAGACCCTCAGAGGAGAGGACAGGAGAGGAGGATGGAACTATGTTGCCTGACTGGAACTGGACAGTTGGGTTCTCAGTGGGGTGGCTTCTACTACTCACAGGTTGAGGTTTGTCCTTTGTTTTTGAAGAGGACCATGACATCTGAAGCTGATGCCAAGACTTGCTAATGAATTGGATTTAAGTAGAGGGCTGTGTAAAGTCACTAGTCTCACTTTCTCCTTCAGAGAGTGTGGAAAGACACAGATCAGAATGACGTGAGATGGCCCCCTATGTACAGAATACTTAATATTAAAAGTTAGGGAGACTAAGGCATTTTCTCATATCAAATCAAGCACTATGGGGATTATGAGTCACATTTAATGGACTACGAGCTAAGTTTCTATTTTGTTTTTGATAAATATAATGAATTTTACCCTAAGAAATATAAGTATGGATTAAGCTCCAACCCTAAAGTCAGGAGGACCTGAGTTCAAATCTGACCTCAGACACTTACTAGCTGTGTGACCCTGGGCAAGTCATTTAACTCATTTGGAAGGAAGGAAGGAGAAAATAAACCAGTAAACCAGCTATTTAAGTAAACCACTTGAGTTTTTCATTTGTACTATCTTAGAAGTAGGGCTCACAAGTGGGCATATATGCAAATGAGGAGGAAACCATGAAACCACTGACACTTCAATCACCTTCTTATCTGAACTGGTCAAAGAAGTAAAGAATGAATACACATAGATGAGTACAGAAATAAATAGATTTTACTGAATGGGGTAAAGAAAAGAAAAGCAGACAAAGGGGAATGAGAGGGAGAGTTTAAGGGCAGATTAATCCTAAGCAAAATAGTCTAACTAAAACATATACACAAATATTTATAGGTCTTTTTGAGGTACTAAAGAATGGGAATCTGAGAGGTTTTCTACAAATTAAAAATGGCTGGACAAGTTTTAGAATTCAAATATAACAGAATATTATTATGCATTAAGAAGTGATAAAGAGGATAATTTCAGAGAAACCTCGGAAGATTTGTGTGAATTTATATAAAGTGAAGTAAACAGAACCAGAAGAAGAATAAATATACAATGAAAATAATGCAAAACCAAACAATCTGAAAGAATTAGGAACTGATCAACATAATGACCAACCAAAATTAAAGCAGACTAATGATGAAATATATTATTCATTTCCTTCTCACCCACAATAGAGAAGTGAAGGACTTATTATATAGAGAACAGATACAGATACAGATACACACACATATCAATATAAATGATGTCTATATAGTATATGAATGTTATATATAAAATATACCCTCTATATGAGTCATTTTATATATGTCTATTTATGAATACACACATATACATACACACACATATATACATGTTTGTATACACTCATGTATATGCGTTTTTAAATATGGTCAGCATGGAAGTTTACTTTCTATGACTATATATGTTTGTAACAAGATTTTTCTTTTTCTCAGTGCAGGGGGAGGTTAAAGGAAGAAAGAGAGAAGATGTATTTTTGCTGTTTGGAAAAATATATTTTTTAAAATAAAATGATGTCCTTTTCAAATACTTCAAGGGTCCATTTTTTGCATGGATATTTCCTCAATAAATACAAATTACAACTGAGCTACAATTTAGAAAATGGTCTTTGAGAGTTTCAGGCTTAAAAATAATAATCACCTTGCATTCAAACTGGTGACAGGCCTTCCAACTTTTGTTTTGTTGGTTCTAGAACAATATATAATCCATTGTAGACCTTATAGTTGAAACCCTATCACATCCTTAAAGGAGCTAGAAGAGCTGGGATAACATTGCAGAGCTCTGGGAAACCTAAATACCAGACTAAGGCATCAGAATATTACTTCAGTAGAAGAAGGAAAATGATATTTTGCTTTAATTATTGACTTTTCCTGATATGCACCAAAATTAAGACGGTCTGGTGATTTATATTTTTCTCATTATTCGTCTTTGGTCCCATAAAGAAGACAGTCAAGAAAGACACTATTCTAGTTTAATGAAGACCTGTCAAAGATAATGCTCAATAATTAATTTGTCTACCCATTACAAGAAGACATGAACAAATAGATACCTTGTCTAACACAGAAACTCTGATGAGCAAGGAAAGCAAATCAATTTATCTTCATTTTAATAAAATTTTTGATTCTATCACATGTGATGCTAATTTTTAAAAACTTGACAGATGAGATTTAGAATAACCAATCACTACTCTTTTTATTCAGTACAGTTTGATTCTTCTGTGTCTGAGAGTAATATCTTACCCATATTTCTAACAATGAATTTGGTAAATGTGAGTAATGTACAAACATAATATAGCTGGCAGAAAAATAGCAAGACTCAGATACAAAATTTTTCTATAAGAATGGGTCGCCAGTTAAATATTTCTCTGTATATAGAAGAAAGATAATGTAACAAAACATAGTGATTCAGAGCAGAGGATTATGGACAAGGTGAAAATTATTGAAGTTTGTGCTATGGAAGACAAAATGTAGAGGATAATTTCCATTCCCTGAAGGAATAGAATTCCATTCCATTGTTAATATTTCCTCTAAGAATTTTCGCTAAAAGATATATTAACTGAATGGCCAAAAAATATCTACACTAAATATTCAAGTATAAACAATCCGTGAGTAATCAATGAGTAAACAATCCAATGTAAATATATTCTGCTGGGAAATACAAAGGGATGAAGTCATTCACCTAGAGCATCTTCTTTTCCTCTGCTTCCCAGGTGATATTTTCCAGATATCTTCTGTTACTATCTTCATCTTAATCTCTTTCTTACCTGATGGTTTGCCCTTTTCCTTGCCAAAGAAAACTCTTTTAGTTTTGCATGGATGATCCCAATCCATAAGATCTTCTTGAGCAGATGTTCTCTCTGTCATCCCTACTAGTTGTCAATTTCTCCTTATTGACTGGCTACTTCTCTAGTTACCACAAACATGCTCATGTCTCCTCCTTGCTCAAAGAACTCTCATTTGATGCTCTCATTCCCCGCTAACTTATCTTCACTTTTCCCTCCTCTGTTTTGTAACAAAATTCCTTGAGTAGGTCTTCCATAATAGATACCTCCATTTCTTTCCGTGTGACTCCCTTTAGCTCTCTACAATCTGTGTTCTTAACCTCATCATTCAACTGAAACTGCTCTTAATGTTGTCTTAATTGCCAGAATGAATGACCCTTTTTCAGTCCTCATCCTTTTTGACATCTCAGTAACCTGTGGGATTATCCGTCATCCTCTTTGTCTTAATAGTTTCTCTTTTTCAGATTTTCATGACACTATTTTGTCCCTCTTCTCCTACCTATCTGTCCACTTGTTATCAGTCTCTTTTGATGGATCTTGATTTTGATGGATTTGATGGATCCAGTTCATACCCACTAAGTACTAGTGTCCCACCATCTGTCCTATATCATCTTCTCTCTTTCAACAGCTTCCATTGATTCAATTACTATTTCTACACAGATGATTTTCCAATCTACTTTTTCAGTTTTACCCTCCTTCCTGACCTCCAGTCTCATATCACTAATGAGCTATTTGACATCACAAAATCACTCAAAACCTTCCCTTCTTAAATACTATTTTATTTTTCCCCAATTATATGTCAAGAAAAATTTTAACATTCATTTTCACAAGAATTCGAGTTTCAAATTTTTCTTCTTCCCTCCTTCCACCTCTCTTTTAAAAATGATAGACAGTTTGATATCATTTATACATATGCTATCATGAAAACATATTTCTACATCAGTCACAGCTGTGAAAGAAGAAACAGATCAAAAGGAAAAAATGATGAGAAAGAATAAACTAAGTGAGAAAAATATGCTTCCATCTGCACTGAGTGTATCAGTTCTTTATCTGGATATAGAGAACATTTTCCTTCATGAGTCCTTTGTACTTGTCTTGGATCATCATGTTGCTAAGAAGAGCTGAGTGATTTATAGTTGATGATCACATAATGTTGCTAATATTATGTACAATGTTTTCTTGGTTCTTCTCATTTCACTTTGTTTCAATTTGTACAAGTCTTTCCGGTTTTTGCTGAAATCTGCCTGTTCATCATTTCTTATTGCATAATAGTATTCCATTACATTCATATATCACAGATTGTTCATTCCCCAATTGAGGGGTATCTGCTCAATTTAAATATTATACCACCACAAAAAGGGCTGCTACAATGTATTTGCATGTGTAAATTCTTTTCCCTTTTTGATGATCTCCTTGGGATATAGACCTCATAGTAATATTGCTGAATCCAGATGTATGTATAGTTACATTGCCCTTTGGAAATAATTCCAAATTGCTGTCCAGAACGGTTTCACCAGTTCTCTACACCATCAACAATGTAGTAGTGTTCCAATTTTCCCACGGCCTCTCCAACATTTATAATTTTCCCTTTTTGTCATGTTAGCCAATCTGATTGATGTGCCTCAGAGTTGTTTTAATTTGAATTTCTCTAATCAAAGGTGATTTAGAGCACTTTTCATGTACCTATACATAGCTTTGATTTCTTCCTCTAAAAATTGTCTGTTCATATCCTTTGACCATTTAGCAGCTAGGAAATGGCTTGCATTCTTAAAAATTGGAGTTAGTTCTCTATATATTTGAGAAATGAAGCCTTCATCAGAGTCACTTGTTGTAAAGATTGTTTCTCAAATTTCCTTTCCTTACAATCTTGGTTGCTTAGAATGTTGTTAGATTTTTTTTTTGGTACAAAGACTTCTTATTTTAATATAATCAAAACTACCTATTTTATATTTTACAAAGTTCTTTTTCTCTTGTTTGGTCATGAATTCTTCCCCCTCTTCATAGATATGAGAAGTAGACTATTCCTTGCTCTTCTAATCTGCTTGTGTTGTCACACTTTTGTCAGGTACACATTGTATGAGATGTTGGTCTGTATCTAATGTGTGTCCAATTGTTTTCCAGTTTTCCCAGTAGTTTTTGTCAAATAGAGTGTTCTTATCTCAAAAACTGGGGCCTTTGGTTTTGTCAAACATTAGGGCCTACTCTTCTTTTTTGTTTCAATTTCCTCATCTTTATATTTTTAAATTTATTTATTTTCAGTTTTCAACATTCACTTCCCCATAATTTTGAATTACAAATTTTATCACCATTTCCCCCTATCCCAAGACAGTATGTATTTTGATTACCCTTTTCTCTAATATTCTCTCCCTTCTCTTACCCACCCCACCCTGTTATGGAAGTGTTTTGCATGGCTACACACATATCACTTATATCAAATTGCTTGATATCTCAATGAGGGTGGTAGGTAAGGAGGAAGGGAGAGAATGCAGGGTAAGAAAGATTTCTATATTCCATTGCCTATATATCCTATTTCCTAGCTGCATGTAAAAACAATTATTAACATTCATTTTTAAAGCTTTGAGTTCCATGTTCTCTCCCTTCCTCCTTACCATTATCCCATGTAGGAATGTAAGCAGTTCAACTTTAATAAGTCCCTTATGGTTTCTCTTTCCTGTTTACCTTTTTATGCTCCTCTTCATTCTTATATTTAAAAGTCAAATTTTCTACTCAGCTCTGGTCTTTTCAATAAGAGTACTTGGAAGTCCTCTATTTCATTGAAGTTCCATTTCTTTCCCTCGACGTTTTTACTAAGTTTTGCTAGGTAGGTGATTCTTTGTTTTAATCCTATTTCCTTTGACCTCTGGAATATCATATTCCATGCCCTTCAATCCCTTAGTGTAGAAGCTGATAAATCCTGTGTTATCCTGATTGTGTTTCCATAATACTTGAATTGTTTCTTTGCTGGTTGCTTATAATATTTTCTGTTTGACTTGGGAACTCAAAAATTTGGCTATAATATTCTTAGGAGTTTCCTTTTGAGAATCTCTTTCAGGAGGTGATCAGTGGATCCTTTTCATTTCTATTTGAATATCAGAGCAATTTTCCTTGATAAATTCTTGAAAGATGATGTCTAGGATCTTATTTTGATCATAACTTTCAAATAATCTTATAATTTTTAAATTATCTCCTCTGATAATTTTCTCCTCTCCATTTTTCAGATCAATTATTTTTCCAATGAAATGCTTTACATTGTCTTCTATTTTTTTTCATTCTTTTTGTTTTGTTTAATAATTTCTTGATTTCTCATAAAGTCATTAACTTCCACTTGCTCCATTCTAATTCTGAAGGAATTATTTTCTTTAGTGACCTCTTTGACCTATTTTCTTCTTGGACCTCTTTTTCCATTTGACCCATTCTGTGTTTTAAGGTTGGACCTCTTTCATCATTTGGATTAGTCTAAATTTAAAGGCGTTATTTTCTTCATCACTCTCCTTTCTCTTCCCATTTTTTCTTTACTTCTCTTACTCCATTTTCAAGATCTTTTTGAGCTATTCCATGGCCTGAGATCAATTCATATTTTTCTTGGAAGCTTTGGATACAGGATACTTCTTTGGTTGTATGTTTTGATCTTCCCTTTCACCAATGGCATAAGAAAATATCTCTTCCCTGAGAAAGTAAGAATTTATAGTCTGTTTCTTCTCCCCCCCATTTGCTCATTTTTCCAGTCAATTATTTGACTTTTGAACTCTTATTAAGTGGAGGGCTCCACAGGCAGTTACCCAGCCAATTATTTGCCTTTTGAGCTCTTTATTACGTGAGGAGTTCCAGAAGCACCCTTCTTTTCAAAAATGGCTACTCCCACCCTGGGTCTGGGGCTGGATCATGCTCCCTTCTCAACTAGATGAGAGACCCTTCCCACTGACCTTCAAAGCTGTCTAGTGTTTGTGGGCTGAGAAATGAGGAAACTGCAACCACTGCCAGTGATTCAGTCCACTAAGGACTGTTCCAGCTCAGTCCATGTTCTCTGCTCTCAGCCCAGTGTGATAGACCCTTCCTGTAAACTTTCCAGCTTTTCTTGGGCTGGAAATTTACTTCAGTCTGCTATTTTGTGGATTCTGCTGCTTTAGAATTTGTTTAGTCATATTTTATAGGTTTTTTTGAGGAGTTTGGAGGGAGATATCTAGTAGGTCCCTGTTTCTACTCCACCATCTTGTCTCTGTTCCCAGGGCCTAGTCTTCTACCTGCTTCTGTTTTATTGGAGAGTTCATTCCATTCACACTCACATATGATTACTACCTGTGTATTTCCCTTCATCTTATTTTTTCTCCTCTCTCTCCTTTTTGTCCTCCTTTCTTCCTCACCAGTGTTTTGTTCCTGTCTACCCCCTCCTCTGATCTTCCCTCCCTTCTGTCAAGTCCCACTAGCTCTTTCCTTAATCTCCTCCTTTCCTACTTCCTGTCAGGTAAAATAGATTTCTATATTCAACTAATTATATATATTATTCCCTCTTTGAGCCAATACTGATGAGGGTAAGTTTCAAGTGATGCTCATCACCCACCCTCCTTTCTTCCCCTTCACTGTAATAGATCATTTGCACCTTTTCATGTGAAATAATCTACACCACTCTACCTCTTCCTTTCTTCTATACCCCTTGTACTCCTCTTTCTCATTCCTTAATATTTTTTGTCATTCCTGAAACTTCACCATATACCTATACCATCTGTCTATGTATATTCCTTCTAGCTGTACTATTAGTGATAAATTTTTAAGAATTAGAAGTATTGTCTTCCTAACGTAACCTGTTCATCTCCATTGGATCCCAAATGTTTTATTTTCCATTTTTGCCAGTTTATGCTTCTCTTGGGTCTTGCTATTGTTGATAAAATGTTTAGTTTAATTCTGAACCTCTCCTTATGAAAACTTACAATCCTATTTCATTAAGTGAGCATTTTTTTCCATAATATATTAGGCTTAATTTCAATGGGTAAGTGATTCTTGGTTTTAGGTCTTATTCCTTTGCCTTCCAGAGTATCACATTCCATGATCTCTAGTCTTTTAATGTTGCAGCTGCCAAGTACTGTGTAGTCCTGATTGTGGCTCCCTAATATTTGAATTGCTTCTTTCTGAAATGTTTTAATATTTTTTCCTTGACTGGATAGCTCTGAAATTTGGCTTTAATGTTCATTCGGGGTTTTTATTTTGAGTTCTCTTTCCTCAAGGGATAGGTGGATTACTTTAGTCTCTATTTTGCCCTCTTGTTCCAGGACATCAGGGCAGTTTTACTTGATAATTTCTTAAAAGAAACTGCTCTCCAGGTCATCCTTTATATTATGGCTTTCATGTAGTTCAAAGATTCTGATATTGTCTTTCTTGGATCTATTTTCTAGGTCAGTTGTTTTTCTCTTGAAGTATTTTACATTTTCTACCTTTCTTTATTCTTTTGAATTTGTTTGATTGATTCATGATGCCTCATAGAGTCATTAGCTTCCACTTGGCCAATTTGAACTTTTAAGGTGTTATTTTCCTCAATTAATTTTTGTACTGGGGGAGGAGCCAAGATGGCGGAGTAGAAAGATTCACATATGCTAGCTCCGAACCCACAGCCCATAAATTACCTGTAAAAACGAACTCTCAACAAATTCTGGGGCAGTGGAAGTCGCACAACAATGGAGTGGAGGAGATTCCTTTTCCAGAGAGCCCTGAAAAACCAACACCAAAGGTTCATTGCTTACCGGACCCGGAGCAGAGCCCAGCCCTGCCTTGTCTGTGCAGCACCAAGAGGAGCACATCCGACCAGGCTTCAGGGATGGAATCTCCAGTGGCTGAGAGTCCCTCCACCCACAGGTGCTACAGGTCAATGAGAGAGACTTCTGGGCTGGCTGAGAGGGGAGTGGGGTGTCTCCATAACTCAGGGCCCCTCAGGAGGCAACAGCCGGGGAATAAGTGGTCAGGGGCTCCCAAAGCAGGCAGGAGCTCGGATCCATTACTGAAGGTCTCCACATAAACCCCACATAAACTCCACATAAACTGAGACCTGTGAGGTGGCCCTGCCCTCACCTGAGCACCAGAACTTAATCTCACATTGAATAATACCACCACCCCCACTGAAAGCCCTGAGGCTGAGGAGCAGCATTTGAATCTCAGACCCAAAGCACTAGCTGGGTGGATCTGGGCTGGGTTGGAGAGGAATCTCAGAATTCAAGTAACTGGCTGGAAAAATGCCCGGAAAAGGGGGGAAAAAAATAAGACCATAGAAGGTTACTTTCTTGGTGACTAGATGTTTCCTCCTTTCCTTTCTGACGAAGAAGAACAATGCCAACTATCAGGTAAAGACATAGGAGTCAAGGCCTCTGTATCCCAAATATCTGAAATAGATATCTAATGGGCTCAGGCCATGGAAGAGCTCAAAAAAGGATTTTGAAAATCAAGTTAGACAGGTGGAGGAAAAACTGGGAAGAGAAATAAGAGAGATGCAAGAAAAGCATGAAAAATGGGTCAATACCTTGATAAAGGAGACCCAAAAAATTGCTGA
>CM053770.1:402367460-402416630 GCA_028658325.1 Potorous gilbertii | reverse complement strand
CAATTCAAAAATTATGGGACTACCTGAAAGCCATGATCAAAAAAAGAGCCTAGACATCATCCTTCATGAAATTATCAAGGAAAACTGCCCTGATATTCTAGAACCAGAGGGCAAAATAAGTATTCAAGGAATCCACCGATCACCACCTGAAAGAGATCCCAAAAGAGAAACTCCTAGGAACATTGTGGCCAAATTCCAGAATTCCCAGGTCAAGGAGAAAATATTGCAAGCAGCTAGAAAGAAACAATTCCAGTGTTGTGGAAACACAATCAGGATAACACAAGATCTAGCAGCTTCTACATTAAGGGATCAAAGGATGTGGATTAGGATATTCCAGAAGTCAAAGGAACTAGGACTAAAACCAAGAATCACCTACCCAGCAAAACTGAGTATAGATACTTAAGGAGAAAAAATGGTCCTTCAATGAACTAGAGAACTTTCAAGCATTCTTGATGAAAAGACCAGAGTTGAAAAGAAAATTTGACTTTCAAACCCAAGAATAAGAAGAGGCATGAAAAAGTAAACAGTAACGAGAAGTCATAAGGGACTTACTAATGTTGAACTGTTTACATTCCTACATGGAAAGACAATATTTGTAACTCTTGAAACTTTTCAGTATCTGAGTAGTTGGTGGGATTACACCCACACACATAGACACACACACACATGCACATGCACACACACACATATACACATGCATGCACACACAGAGACAGAGCACAGAGTGATTTGAATAGGATGGGATCATATCTTTAAGGTAAATGGTGAGAGAGAAATGTATTGTGAGGAGAGAGGATGAATTGGAATGGGGCAAATCATTTCTCATAGAAGAGGCAGGCATGAGACATTTTAGTGCAGGGAAAAAGAGGAGAGCTGAGAGAAAAACATGAAGTTTACTCTCATCACATTTGACTAAAGGAAAGAATAAAATGCACACTCACTTTGGTATGAAAACCTATCTACAATACAAAAGTGGGGGAGAAGGAGATAAGCAGGGTGGGGGTAATGATGGAGGGGAGGGAAATGGGAGGAGGGAGCAATTTGAAGTCAACACTCTTGGGGAAAGACAGGATCCAAAGAGAGAACAGAAGCAATGGGGGGCAGGATAGGAGGGAGGGAAACATAGTTAGCTTTACACAACACGACTATTATGGAAGTCATTTGCAAAACTACATAGATATTGTCTGTACTGAATTGCCTGCCTTCCCAAAGGTGGGAAGGGAGGGATGGGGAGAAGTTGGAACTCAAAGTTCTAGGAACAACTGTTGAGTATTGTTCTTTCATACAACTAGAAAATAAGATATACAGATAATGGGGAATAGAAAGTTATCTGGTCCTACAGGACCAAAGAGAAGATGGGGACAAGGGAAGGGAGGGATGATAGAAGAGAGGGCAGATTGGTGATAGGGGAAATTAGAATGCTCAGAGTATTGGTGTGGGGGAGGGGACAAATGGGGAGAAAATTTGGAACCCAAAATTTTGTGAAAATGAATGCAAAAAGTTAAATAAATACATTTATAAAAAATTAATTTTTGTACTTTCTTTTCCATTTGGATATTTCTACTTTTTAAGTAGTGGGGAAAACAGCCTTTTCCAAGCAGTTGATTCTTTCTTATAATCCTCTTGCATTATTCTCATATCATTTCCCCATTTTAGTTCTATCTCTCAGATGATTTTTAAGCTCCTTTTTGAGCTCTTCCCTGAGTTCTTTCTGAGCTTGAGATCATTTCTCATTTTTCTTTGGGGATTTGCCCATAGGTGTTTTGTCATTTTTGTCTTCTTCTGAGTTTGTGAATTGGTCTTCATTGTCACCGTAATAACTTTCTATGGTCAGATTCTTTTTTTTGTTGTTTTCTTGCTCATCTTTTTTTTGGTCCTTTTTCCTTTATTTCAAATTTGAGCTTTGCTCCCAGAGTGGAAGGGCATTGTCTCAGGCTTCTTGTGCCAGTGACTTAAGACTCTGATGGTTTACTTGGTACTGTACTGATATTGCCCTAGTGTTTAGTGCTTCACTGAAGGTTTTGGGTGAGGGGTGACTGGAGCTGCTGGAGACTGTAGGTTGAGGTCTGCCCATGGGCAGTATGTTGTACAGGCCTGTTTTGCATCCTCTGCATTTTTCACAGGCTGCCCAAAATCCTCTGATGATCCAGATATTGTGCAGACCTAGCGTAGCTGTTTGGCAATTTACTTGATGTGTGCTGAGGACCAGGGGGGCTCTTCTGTGTTTCTTTGGGGCTACACTGAAGTACATGATGTTCTGGCCTGTGGAGGCTGCTTGTTTGCCTGAGGTTAATTTGAAGCACATCACTATCTAGCCACTGAAAGTCACCTGTTTGCCTGGAGCTGTGCTGAAGGACATGAAAGTCTGTCCACTAGAGGATACATGAGTGTTCTGGTTACACTGAAACATATGGTACTTCTTGGAGCTGGACTCTGTTGATAATTCTGGCTGTAATAAGATGAGTGGAGACAGGGGTGGGAGGGGGAGGTTCCTGGTTTTCCAGGTGTTTTCCTGCTCCACCACACTGGGGCTTAGGAACTCCTGCTGGTTTGCTGAGGTAGGGCTTGCTGCTGACTTGTTGGGATGCTACCTGCTCTAGACTGAGCTCCCCTTTTACACAAGTGAGATGGACTTTTCTTACTGATCTTCCAAGTTTATTGGGCTAAAAGATGTTTTTCACCTCACTTTTTTGCTGGTTCTGCTGTTCCAGGATTTTGAGGGGGCACTATTTTATGGTTTTATTTATGTTTTGGAGGTGAATTTAGAAGAGTTACAGCAATTAACTGCTTCCTCTGCCATCTTGTCTTCCAGAATCTCCTCCCTGCTTTTTAACGTCCCTATTACTGTCATTTTTCCAGACACCCAAGCTAGCAACCTAAGTATTCTCCTTGACTTCTCATTATAGTACTTCCCACTCTCCTATATCTAATCTATTACTAAGTCCTCTTGGTTTTATCTCCATAATATTGCTCATCTTTCCCCCTTCTCTTCTCTGTTACCGTCAATACCCTGGTACAAGGTACTCACCAGCACATACAATCTGACTTTATCTTTACTCAATAGCTATAAAATATCTGATTAATGGATACTTACATACCATATTAGATGGTATTTTTATATAATCAATGAAATTGCCCCTGCATTCAAGATATACTATTTAGATATTATTTTATATTAGGAAACGTTATGAAACAATAGACAGTGAAAGACTATAAAACTCAATTCTTCGAAAACCGACAGAAAATCATACAACAATCGTAGTCTCATGCAAATAACTTCAGAGTGAATTTAACAAAAAAAATAATAAGACTTTGGATATGTGTCTCATACACTTTAAGTCAGCTGGAATTTCTCTTGAAAGGTTTTCACTAGAAATACTGCCATTTTTAATTTATTAAAAATACATCTTATATAAAAATTAAATATATGTCATTTCTCTGATATTTTAAGTGATGTTTTTTACTATTTCTAAATAATCTGTAGTTTTTTGTTTGTTCTAGTCACAAATTCTAGTATTATCCAAATCAGAACCATCAAGATTTACATACTAGTTATAATTCATATATGAACAACAGTGACCTCATGTGGTTAATGCTTTATGCCTGAACTTCTACTAGTTTAAGAAGAAAAGACAATACAACCTGGGCTGTTCATGATCTTTGGCATCAGGACAATTGGTTAGAAGTTTCTGCTTATGCCTCTCCACTCATTTTTATTTGCAAATAGACAATTATTACATTCTTATTACTCATAAACACAGGTAGGAAATTGTCATTGGAATGCTTATTACGCTATTTGTTTCAAAGCTAAATAATATGTTGAAAAAATAAAAGAAATGTACATCCATTAACTCAAGTCTCAAAAGTATTCATTTACTACAAAAGTATTTGATATGAATACTTACATAGCAACTTTAAAATTATATCACAATCTTAGGAGACATCATTTTTTAATCAAAAATACTATGAAGCACAATTTATTCTTTGTGAAGCTTTCCGTAAGTACTTTATTCAATGCTTGGTCAGAAGGAAATGATGTTTGAAGAGATTTGTACAATATCATGAAAAGAACCTTTCTAAGAATTCTCTTTCATCATCAAATAAAGTTTAATTATTAGTTATATATATATATAATTAAAGCACTGAAGCTATGAGGGATCTCATGGAGCATTTAGTCTTATCTCATTTTATGGATGAGGAAATGAGGTGCAGAGAGGTCAATGGATTTGCACAAGGTCACACAAGTCATTATTGTCAGAATTGAGATTTGAGCTTGTGTCCTTCAGAACCATGTGTTCTTCCACTATACAATGTGGTCTTCCTCAACTTTCTGAGGTTCTGAATGGATGTGTACTAGGTGATTCCTACAAATCAGTTTGGAGGGAGATCTTTGACTTCAATTCTCAGATAAATAGCATTTTCTATCTCTATAATCTCTTTCTCTTTTTCAATGGAATTGAATCTTTAGGGATTGGGGAGTTTCCCATTTTCCCAAGATTTTTTTGAGTTGTTTTCTGGTTTTTGTTGTTGTTGTTGTTGTTTTTGTAAATCTAGCTTTCCACTTGTCTCCCTGTTCCTTTTCTTTTCCTTTCTTGGTAGCTTATTGAAATACTCTTTGAGTACATTTACTAGTTAGGGTTGTTTACTATCACAACCAGTGGAACATAAAGATTGTTTCTGGGATTACTTTGCTAGTATGATATCATGCAATGTGCTTAGTCTGCTTAGGGAGTCAATGACTAAAATAAAGTAAATGCTTTTCTATTTTGTTCTTATTTGTCTTGACAGATACCTGCCACATGTATGCGTTGGATTAGAGGATTATAAATAATAAAATCATTGATTTAGAGGAAAAAGGAAGAAATCTTAGAAGTCATTTTAGCCTCATGATTCCAGACAAATTTAAAAAACAAACAAACCTGAAAAAATGGGAAATGAGCCACACTACATAGGCACTTAAAAAATCTGATTGCCATTCTACATTTAATGTGCTTATTTCTCTAAAACTATGAAACAAAAGTAACCCAAATTTCTATCTTCTTTTTATTTTTTTATTTTAAACAACTACTAAAATTTAAATACAGAAAAAATAAAAATAAACATTATAAACTTAAACATAGAATTAGAAAAGAAAAACAAAAGTCTTGCTCCCAACAGAACATAGGCGAGGATTCGAAATACATAGCAATAACTTATCATTTCAAGAAAACCTATATATTAAATACTGTATATTAAGTTGAAAGCTGTCTTTTCTTTGCTTCCTTGTAGGTTTTCTTTTGTTATTTTTTTCAGTTCACCTTTTACTTTTTTGTTTTTCCCCACTTACACTCCCCTACCCACCACTCCAAGGCTACAATTGAGCATGGATATATTTATATGTAAGTATTAATATTTTCATGTACATATATATATGTACCTGTATACATACATACCTAAACATACACTTTCCCTAAAAGATTCTACTCTTAATCTTGTTTTTATGTTTATGCATATCTTTTTTCCTTTTTCTCCTAACTTCTCTATTTTGTTTGTCCTTGCTACCTTGCCCTCCTATCACTTAACCTAACCCCACTCCTGCAATCCTTCCCTTACCCTCCCATTCCCCTAGATTTAAACACCCTTCTATAATCCCCTTTTAACCCATTCCTCACCCTCTCCTCTCAAGATCCCTCCTTTATTCTCTTCCCCCTCCTCACTATCCCCTTATAATTGTATTCCATTTTTTTTAAATTTAAAAGACTTTTATGCTCTTCTAGGTACATATATATTTTCCCCTCTTAAACCCATTCCTGATGAAAGTAGGTTTCCAGAACTAACAACTCCCTCCTCCAACAAATTTTTCTCTAATGGTTCTTCCTTTTGCATATCATTTGCATAAGAGAATTACTTTTTTTTTTTTGCTGTTCTTGAATGGTTTTACATTTTTAAAGTCATATTTTACTCAGGTCTACCCCAGTCTTTCTCATAATCTACCTAATTACTAGTAATAATCTTAGACATAGGTTTGGCATTTTTGATACATAAAAGGCAAACATCTATTCTCATTGAGTCCCATTGATATGCACCTTATATTTCTCTTGGGTCTTGCCTGTCAAATCTTCTATTGAATTCAGGGTTTTATTTAACAGTCCTGAAAGTATAATAGTTGACCAAATGCCCATTTTTTTTTCATTCAAAATTAAGCTTAGCTTTGCTGGGTATTATATTTTTGGTTGGAGGTCCAGTTCTTTTGTTCTTCAATATATACTATTCCAAGGCCTGTGATCTTTTAGTGTCACCAATGCTAGGGATTATGTGATTCTAATTCTCATACCATCATATATAAATTGTTTTTTTCTTGCTGCTCATAATATTTTGTCACTTATTGGTGGGATTCAGAATTTAACTATAATATTTCTATGAGTTTTCTTTGTAGGACCTATTTCTGGTGGTAATTGGTGGATTTTTTTCTATTTTTACTTTCCCTTCTTGTTTCAGGACAACTTTCTTTAATTATTTCTTAGGTTATTGTGTCGATTCTTTTTTTTAAAATCAGAACTTTCAGGTGGTCCAGTTATTCTTATGTTTTCTCTTCTTGATCTGTTGTCTAGATCCATTGTTTTTCTTTTGAGATGTTTTACATTCTCTTCCATTTTTTCATTATATATATATATATATATATTTGATATACATATACTATATATAATATCTATTTTATAGATATTATATATATTTAAATTTTTTCATCTCATAACTTCTCTGGCTTTCCCTTGCCCATTTATGATTTTCAAGGAGTCATTTCCTTCCTTAAAATCCTGGATCTCCTTTTCTAATTGGTTGACTTTCTTTTTACAATCCACTTGTTTTTCTTATACTATTCTTATTTTTCTTTTTAATTTTTCCTCCATTTATAATTTGATTTTTATAGTCTTTTTTTTTAAGTTTTTCAATGAATTCCCTTTGGGCAGGTGACCATTGCTATTACTCTCTGGGGTAGAACAAGATTTCTTTGAAGTATCTTCCTCAGAAAATGAACCCCTGTCTTCCCTGTTCCCATACTAGCTCTCTATGGCTGAATTCTTTCTCCTTTGCCTGTGCATTTTTTTATATTAATTTAGTTTTTATAACCAACTCTAGTCCTGGGGAATGGAGAGTGGTTCCTCTGCCTTCTGATCCTCTTCAGTTGATGTCTTCTTAATATTCACTCTCCTGTATAATCCTACCTCTCATAATTTCTACTTTAGTGCTAGACTCTGAAAAAACTAGTTAGTCAGTTTTGGAAAACAAACCCATAGTGTATAAAGAAAAATCCTATCAAATAACCCTAGCTATTCAAGGCCATATTTCATTAGTAGATGAAATGCATTTTAAAATTACATTTACTTCCTGAAATGTATTGTTAACAACATTATACAAAGAATACATTGTTTTTGTAATTCTGAGCACTTTTCCAGCAAATGTTCCCAAAACAACTTACCATTAAAAAAAAACCACTAATCAAATTTTCATTGCTCTTAAGACCACACATTCATGCCAAACTTAAAACACTTACATTTTAGTTTTATGCCAAGAAAGAAATAAATGATTAGTTCTCTGATAAGTTCTCTTTAAAGAAATAGAAAGTTTTTATTTTAAACTTTACAAAAATGTTTAATGGTGATCTGCTAGAACACAAATTAAAAAAATGATTAAGGAGGAATCTAAGACCAAACATTATATGAATAAAATGGATGCCGTCATTATTATTTGAGGTTTTGTTTGTGGATCTGTGATTTCATTTGCGAAGGAATATCCCTAGTGGGGAAACTTTCTTTACCAAATATTCAATGATTTACCGTTTTGGAGGATGATTTGGAGAACTGAGAAGTTAAGAGATTTTCCCACACACACAGACTTTTAGTATCAGAATGGATGAGCTTTGAACTTCAGTCTTTTTGATTCTATGTGAACTCCACTATGCAAAACTGTTAGGAATAACCACTACTCCTTGATTTATTTGAACTGATACTGAGTGAAAGAATAGGACCAGAACAACTTTGTACACAGTGTGAGAAGAATTTTTCTGGTAGACTTAGTCCTTCATAGCAATGCAAGGACCTAAAAAGTTCCCAATGGATCCTTCAGGCAAAATACCTTCCACTCCACATCCAGAGAAAGAACTATGCAATATGATCTCAGAATGAAGATCATTTTCTCTTGTGTTATGTTTTGTTTTGTTTTATGGTTTCTCCCATATATTTAAATTCTTTAGTGAAACATGAGTAAGGTGAAAAGGTATTTAACAAGAATGTATGTGTAGAACCTATGTCCTGGGGTTGGGGGGGGGGAAGGGAGGGAATAAGAAGGGGAAAGGAGGAGGAAATATCTATGATATATGGAAACAATTGTAGAAAACAAATAAAATAATTTGTAAAAACTGTTCAGAAAGAGGGGAATGAAAAGAAACAAATCTTCTCCAAGAAGTTGCTTTGTTCTGTTCTTAGATGATTATCTTTGGAATTATAGAATCTCAGAGTTGGAAGTGACACCAGAGGTCATCAATCCAACCCAAAATAGAAAAACAACCTCTACAACACCAAGTAGTCTTTTGACCCTTTTTTTGGAGATGTCTAATGAAGGGAATGTACCGCCTTCTGAAGTCAATTTAATCCCTGCTTTGGATAGTTCTTATTATTAGTTTTTATTTTCCTTACATCAAACCTAAATAAGTCTTTCTGCAATTTCTCTGTATTGTTTCTAGTTCTGTCCTTTCAAACAAAGAAGAAAAGTTTAATTACTCTTCCATGCGGTAGCCCCTCAGATGCTTCCACTGAGCTCTCTTGTCCTACAATATTTTTCTTCAATATGCTAGGTAGTCATAGATCCTATGAATGATCTTCATAAGGCATTATCTTGAGATCTTTCACCAATCCTAGATTCATTCCTCTGGAAATTTTCCATTCTTCCTAAAGTAGTTGATATGAGAGTTGAACATAGTACTTTACATGTGGTCTGAATAGGACTTGTTTCAAATGTTCAATTTCTTCTACTGCAACCTGAGATTAGATTAGCTTTTTTGTTTGTTTTTTACTTTCATGCTAAATTGAGGTCCATTCTTATCTCATAGTTCATTAAAACCTTCATATCATTTTCAGATGTATTGGTATTTAGGCAGAGCTCCCTTAGTTTTTACCTATGAAATTGATTTTTTTTAACTCGTGTAAGATGTTATATTATGCCAATCAATTCTCAAGTTATTCTATTTGGTCTACTCTTCTAGGTTGTCAGGTTATATATTGGAATGTGATTTATAGTGTTAGTAATTCCTTTCATCTTAGTCATCAGCAACTTTAATAAGGATGCTGTATATGCCTTTATTGAAGTTGTAAATCAAAATGTAAAATAACTCAGTGTCATTCTTGGGTGTCACTCAAAATTGGAACCCCCTTTTAAGGTGTCACACTGAATCATAAATGACCACTCTTTGTGTCTGGTTATTCAATCAGTTCTAAATTTACTGAAATATACTATGATGTACCTCATATTTGTTCATCTTTTCCACAAGAACACCATGAAAGACATGGTCAAATGTTTTCCTAAAATAAAAAAAAACAAGCTAAAACATTCTTTAACCTACCAGAATAATAATCCCATTCAGACAGGTAGAGGTGGTGTGGATAGAGTTCAGGTCTTGATCAGGAATCCTGGTTCAAAATTAGCCCCAACTACTTACTTGTAAACTTGAGCAAGTCACAATCTCTGTTTGCTTCAGTTTCCTTAATTGTAGAGTGGGGACCATAAAAGCATCTGCCTAGAGTTCCTGTCTTCATGTAGAACTTCATAATGAATTATTTTTGTCTTTGATCTTATTTGCCAACTTATTTGGTATACAGTGAGATAAGGGAATTATTTTTAATTTTTGTTTCTTCTTGTTATTAATGATTTGGAATTATCTTTCACATGATTTTCTATTCTTCTGAGAACTGTAAAATATTTTTTGGCAACTTTTCTATTGCTAATGGCTCTTGGTATTTTATGTATCTATGTGCTAGTTCTCTATAATTTGTTGTGCCTATTATTATTATTCATTTATTTGCCCCCGTTTTACTCCTTTCTTTCCCCTCTCAGTCAAGTATGATTTAACAATATCTGTCCCGCCAATTTCTTAACCCAAATTCTTAAATAATATCCTATTGTGAAATTCTTTTCTCAAAAAGAATTTGTTATGGTAGAGGTGATATCAAACTGATTGCAGTTTGATGCAGAAATATACTTTTTCACCTAATTTAATTTTCTTGCTTTTTTCTGCAACATTGCTAGGATGAAATGTTTTAATGATTTCACATGTGTAATTAGTATCACACTGCTTCCTTTCTCAATGGGTAAGGGAGAAAGTAGAAGGAGGGAGAGAATTTGGAATTCAAAAATTTAAAAACAAATGTAAAAATAAAGTGTTATTTTATTTTTTCCACCTAACAGTATTTAATTTTTTCCAATTATATGTAAAGATAGTGTTAAATAATTGCTTTTATAAGATTTTGAATTCTGAAATTTTTCTCCATCCCTGCCCTACCCCCTCCCCAATGTGATAAAGGCTATACATGTACAACTCTATTGGACATATTCCACATTAGTCTTGTTGTGAAATAATAAGAAAAAGAGGGAAAAAAACAGTAACTGTATTTCCTTCAATCCTAATTCTTCTCATTTACTCTATTCTTTCCTCTCCTTTCACCCTGTCCCTTGTCAAAAGTGTTTTGCTTCTGACAACTGCCCCCAAGCTACCGTCCCTTCTTTCATCCCACCCTCTTATTCCCTTCCTCTCTTACTTTCATATAGGGTGAGATAGATTTCTATACCCAATTGTCTGGGTATGTTATTCCCTCTTCGAGTCAATTTTGATGAAAGTAAGATTCACTCACTACTGCTCACTTCCTCCCTCATTCCCTTCACCCTACAAGCTTTCTCTTGCCCCTTTTAAGTGAGATAATTCACCCCATTATACCTTTCCTTTTCTCTTTCTCACAGTACATTGCTCTCTCAATCTTTAATTTTATTTTTTAGATATCATCCCTTCCTATTCAACACACACTTGTGCTCTCTGTCTATCTATATTCCTAACTAACCTAATACTCTGGTCTTTTCATCAAGAATGATTTAAAGTCCTCTAGTTCATTGAATGTTCATTCCCCTCCCCCCAGAGGATAATCCTCAGTCTTGCTAGATATGTGATTCCTGGTTGTAATCCTAGATCCTTTGTCCTACAAAACATATTCCAAGCTCTCTGATCCTTTAATGGATAAGTTGCTAAATCTTTTATTATCGTGACCATGAATCCACCATACTTGAATTGTTTCTTTCTGGCTCTCTTTAAGGAAGAAAGCAGTGTATTCTTTCAATTTCTAACTTACCTTCTTGTCTAAAGTATTAAGTCAATTTTCTTTGACAATTTCTTGAAAGACAATGTCTAGTCTCTTTTATTTTTATCATGGCTTTCAGGTAGTCCAATAATTTTTTTAAATTACCTCTTCTGGTTCTATTTTCCAGGTCAGTGGTTTCTCCAATGAAATATTCACATTGTCTTCTATGTTCTTTCTTTTTCTTCTTTCTTTCTTTGTTTTTTTTCTTTTCAACATTCAATTTTATAAGATTTTGAGTTCTAATTTCTTTCCCTACTCTCTCTTTCCCCTCCTCCCCAAGATTTCATGCAATCTGATATAGGTTATACATGTACATATTAAATATATTTACAAATTAGTCACATTGTGAAAGAAGAATCAGAGTAAAAGAGAAAAAAAACAAGAAAGAAGAATCAGAACAAAGGGGAAAAACCACAAGAAAGAAAAAGCAAAAATAAAAGAGAAAATACTATTTCAATCTGCATTCAGACGCCATAGTTCTTTCTCTGAATGTGGATAGAATTTTCCATCATGAGTCATTTGGAGTTGTCTTAGATTTTTGCATTGCTGAGAAGAGCTAAGTCTATTAAAGTTTCAGACTTTCTAGTTTGAAAGGACCTCCAGACATTGTTGAAGTCAACTTGTATCCGAACAATGATCCCTTCTCCAGCCATTCCGAGAAGTGATCACCCAGTGTTTGCTTAAAGACTTCTATTGATGGAGAGCTCAGTGTTGTCTAGGAAGAATTTCATTCCACTTTTAGACTGTTAAAATTGTGTTGTTTTATTCTATAATTTATTTTTCAGTTCTCAGTACTCACTTTCAGAAGAATTTGAATTCAAAATTTTCTCCCCATCTTTCCCCACCCCTCACCTCAGGAGAGCATGCACCCCATTCCCCCTTCCTCCAGTCTGTCCTCCATTCTATTATTCCCTCTCCTTCCATCCCCCTCCTCTCTATTGGAGCAAAATAGATTTCTATACCCCATTGGCCTATACATCTTATTTCCCAGTTGCATGCTAAAACAATTTTTAACATTCACTATTAAAACTTTGAGTTTCATATTCTCTCCCTTTTTCCCTCCTTACCACCCTCATTGAGAAATCAAGCAATTCAATGTAGGTCATAAATACGTAGCCATGCAAAATACTTCCATAATAGTTATGTTGAAAAAGACTAACCACATTTCCATCTGTCCTACCCTGTCCTCCATTTATTCCATTCTCTCACTTGACCTGTCCTCCCCTAAACAGTCTTTAATTCTGAGTATCCCTTTCCTCAATTTGCTGTCCTTTCTATTATGTTCCCTGTCCTTTCCCCTTCACCCCTGCCTTCCTGCAGAATAAAATATATTTTCATATCCAGTTGGGTGTTAGTTATTTCTCCTTAAGCCAAATCCCATGAGACTAAGGCTCACTTATATCCTTTCATCTCCCTCCCTCTTCACCTCCATTGTAAAATCTCTTGCCTCTTTTATGTGAGGTGATTTGCTACATTTTACCTTTCTCTTACTCCTAGTACATTCTACTCAACAGTAAATTTTGTTTTTTTAGGTATTCTCCCTTCATATTTGGCTCACCCTATGCCCTCTGTCTATATATGTATATATGCATGTACATACACACACATACACACGTACTCACATACATATCTACACATATGTAATATACACATACATACCTACATACAGTGTGTATGTATATATGTATATATATGTGTGTGTGCATACATATGTGTATATACATGTGTGTGTGTGTGTGTGTGTGTGTGTGTGTGTGTGTGTATATATATATATATATATATATATATATATATATATATTCATATACCACAACTTGTTCAGCCATTCCCCCATTACTGGGCATTCCTTGATTTCTAGTTCTTGGCCACCTCAAAAAGAGTTGCTATAAATACTTTTGTACATGTGGGACCTTTTCCCATTTCTGTGATGTCTTTGGGATAGAGTCCTAGAAGTGATATTGCTCGATCAAAGGGTGTGCACATCTTTGTAGCCCTTTGGGCATAGTTCTAAACTGCTCTCTAGAATGGTTGGATCAGCTCACAGGTCCACTAACAATGAGTTGATGTTCCAACCCTCCCACATCTTCTCCAACATTTATCATCTTTCTGTTTTGTCATGGTAGCCAATCTGATAGGTGTGATATGGTACCTCAGAGTTGTTTGCAAATAGTGTCTGTGATAAAAGCCTCATTTCTAAAATATATAGATAACTGAGTCAAATTTACAAGATATAAGTCATTCCTTAATTGTTAAAGGGTCAAAGGATATGAACAGGAAGTTTTCAAAGGATGAAATTAAAGCTACCTATAGTCATATGAAAAAATGTTCTAAATCACTATTGATGAGAGAGATTTTCTTGCATCACTTTAATTTCTCTTCCCAATTGTTCCTCTACTTTTCTTACTTGATTTTCAAAATCATTTTTGAAATCTTCCATATCCTGAGACCAATTCATACTTTTCTTGGAGGTTTTGGATCTAGACACTTTGACTTCATTGTCTTCTAACTGTATATTTTGATTTTCCTTGTCACCATAGTAACTTTCTTTAATCAGAGGGATTTTTTTCATTGTTTGTCCATTTTCCAACTTTTTCACTTGACTTTTAACTGTTTATTAAAGTAGAGTTCTGTTTCAAGGCTCAAGGGCCCCTGTATGGTCCCAAGTTTCAGGGATTTTGTGCAGCTATTTTCAGAGATACTTCTAGGGACCTATTCTTATAATTGGTATGATTAAACAAAAGGTATTTACTCTTCTTCCAGTCTGTTCTCTGGTCTGTAAGTGACCAGAAGTACTATTTTCTGTCCTGGAACTGTGAGGAGAGATCCCCCTCTATGGCGGCTGCAAGTTCAGTTAAGCTAATGCTCCTCTTCACCTTGGGACTGCCACCCACAACTGTGACATGAATTTGAGTATGGGTAAAGCAACAGAGGCCCACCTCAGTGCTAGCAAAAAGACCCTTATATTCTCCTTGTGATAGGTTGTTTAACTCCATTATCATCTGTGGTCTGAAAGCTCTGCAAGCAGTCATTGATGCTGTTGCTGCTGATTCAGTCACTCCCAAGGCCTGCTCCTGGCTTGCTATGACTGAGGGTGTTCTGGTGTGGCCTGGGCTGGATTGTGCTCAACTCTTACCCAGGCATGATAGACCTTTCCTGCTGACTTTCTAAGTTGTCTTTGACATCTGTGGGCTGAGAGCTTTGGAAATTGCCACGGTTTCCAGTGATTCAGTCTCCTCAAGGCCTGCTATGGGTTTGCTTGGGTCCGATCTGCACTAGTATGGCATATGCTGGATTGCACTCCTCTCTTACCCTGATGCAACAGACCTTTCTGACATACCTTCCAAATTGTCTTGAGCTGGACATTTGTTTCATTACATCTTTTTTTTGTGAGTTCTCCTACTCTATAATTTGTTTTGAGTCATTTTAAAGGTATTTGGAGGGGTTTGGGGGAGAGCCCAAGTGAGTCTCTACTTTTGCTTCCTAAAGTACCATTTTTACAAAAGAAGTTTTAAAATGGATAGTTTCAGATATAACTGAGAAGACATCTGTGAACTGAGACAGAATGAAGTGAGCAGAAATAGCAAACAATTTATATAATGATAACGTTATAAACAAAAAGCACTTTGAAAGACTTTAGATTGTGATCAATGCAATGATAAATCATTTTTCCAGAGGATTGATGATGGAGTATGCTACCTATTTCTTGACAAAGAGGTTATTGTTTCAAAATCTAGAATGAAATCTGAAATTCTAGTCATAGAAAATGTGAGAATTTGCCTCACTTGAAGGTTTATATTTACGTTGAAGATTTTATTTTCATTGTTATTGTTGTGGTGGTGGTGGTGATGGTGTTGGTTATGGTTATTGTTCAGGTGTGAGAAGAAAGTGAGAGGAAGAGAAAAATACCCATAAATTTGAAAAGGTAATCAAATAACACAAAATTATTGAAAACTTAAATAAAATAAAGTGGTTATTTACATTTTGAGACATTATGTAGATACCCGTTCTGTGATCTATAGGCACTTTTTTGAATTTATTTTATTCATCTCTTCACTGGAAATTTCAGTTCCACTTTCCTTTAAAGTAAAATACTTAGTCATTCTTATGTGGCCTACAAAAAATTTTCCTCCTTTTTGTCTTTATTCATCTCCCTTTTGACCTACCTGCTTTGGCTTGCTCCTAATCACTTTTCTTTTGATGTTTTTTTAATTCAGTCTTTTTCTCATATGCCTTGTAACTTACTTTTAATGTTTAATTCCTCATCTTCTACACTTGTAGGACACATTTTCTTTTGCACAGACTCCTGGATTTTATATCTTCAAGCTCTTCTAGTTTGAACTGTGGGATCTGAGTCCCCATTTATTGTAAATTCCATGGGGCTGGATTGATTGTATCAAGATTTCTAATTTCTCTTTCTCTTGGATATGAAAGTTCCTATATCATCTTTGATCATCATCTTCTCACCTCTACCTCCATATAGGGTTGCATTTCCTTTTCTTCTTGTACGTAGGGAAAAATCAATGTTTTCTGTCTCATATAGTATGTGCGGAAAGGGCTTTCAAACTGTGCCATTACATTGAGGGTACTGGACAGGAGCCGTCAGATTGGGTCTCTGAAATACAATCTTGTCAGGTTTTTTTTTTTAATACATGCTCCTTTAAGCCCTTAGTAGGTGTTGGCACAGAACAATATGAAAAGGAGATAAACATGTGAACTCTACAATGTTATTTCACAACATTATACATATATATGTATATTATAATGTTTTTCATAGAGCATTTAACAAAATTACAAAATGTTTGCCTTCTTATATTATTAATGAATTTGATTTTGCTATTTGGTTTTGATGAAGCCACAAAGAACCTTTGAGAACATTATTTCTGTTTTCTAGTTTTATTTTACTAGTAATCTTTTAAATATGATTTTATAGAATTTTTCCAGTTATTATTGAAACTTACTGGCCTAGCTATAATGTGCAGATTCCATTCACTTTTCTTTCTTGAAAATCGGGACATTTATTCTTCCCATCAGTTAGCATATTTCCTGTTTCCCATGATGTTTAAAGATCATCAATGATGACTTAGAAATCATATCCTTTATCTATGTCAGAACCTTAGTTTATAGTTCAATTGGATCAGGTAAATTGTATCTGCTAAGAAGAGTTTGATGCTCCCTTTGTGCCTCCTTACTTGTAAGAAGATTGGAGGCAGGTAGGTGGTGCAGTGAATAGAGCACCAGTGCAGGAGTCAGGAGGACCTGAGTTCAAATCTCACCTCAGACACTTGACACTCACTAGCTGTGTAACCTTGGGCAAGTCACCTAACCTCAATTGCCTCATCCTGGGTCATCTCCAGTCATTCTGATGAATATCTGGTCACTGGATTCAGTTGGTTCTGGAAGAGAAGTGAGGCTGGTGACCTTGCATAGCCCTCCATTCAAAACAAAGTCAAGAGGGGCAGAGGTAAGATGGTGGAGTAGAAAGATGCACATACACTAGCTCTTCCCCCACATCCCATAAATTACCTATAAAGAAGGACTGTCAACAAATTCTAGAGGAGCAGAAGCCACAGAATAATGGAGCGGAGGAGATTTCTAGCCCAGACTGACCTGAAAGACCTTTGGGAAAGCTCTGTTGCACTGGACACAGAGAAGAGTCCATCCCAGCCTTGGCTGTAAGGCACCAGGAGGAGTAGGACTGAGCAGGCTTCAGGGACAGATTCTCCAGTGGCAGCACAGATCCCACAACCCACAGGTGCTAAATGTCAGTGAAAGGGTTTTCTCAGCTGGCCAAGAAACTAGGAGGGAGTGCCATAACTCAGGCATCCTCAGGTGGCAGCATTGGAGGTAGCAGTGGACTGGGGCTCCCAAGGCAGGCAGCAGCCTGCATCCATTGTTGAAGGCCTCATTGTAAAGCCCCTGAGGGAACTGAGCCCTGTGTGGCAGCCCTGCCCCCACCTGAGCAACTGATCTTAATCTCACACTGAATAGCAGCCCTGCCCCTATCTAAAGCCCCTGGGGGATTGGAGCAGCTCATTTGAATCTCAGCCCCCAAGTACTGGCTGTGCAGAACTGGAGGCCAGAAGGTTGTAGAGAGGAAACTCAGAATACAAGTAACTGGTTGGGAAAATGCCCAAAAAAGGGAAAAAAAATAAGACCATAGAAGGTTACTTTCTTGGGGACCAGGTGTCTCCCCCTATCCTTTCTAATGAGGAAGAACAAGGCATACTGTCAGAGGAAGTCAAGGCCCCTGCCTTCAGGCAGAGCTTGAAAAGCATGTTAGCAGTTTGCTAAAAGAAACCCAAAAAAATGCTGAGGAAAATAACAGCTTTAAAAAGAAGCCAACTCACTTGGAAAAAGAAGTCCAAAACTCCAATGAGGAGAAAGAGGCTTTAAAAAAAGCAGAATTAGCCAAATGGAGGAGAAGGTTCACAAGCTCACTGAACAAAATAGTTCATTGAAAGAGAGAATTGAGTTCAGGGAAATGAATGACTATAAGATAAACCAAGCAATTAAAAAACAAAACCAAAAGTTTGAAAAAATAGAAGATAATGTGAAACAACTCTTTGGAAAAACAACTGACCTTGAAAATAGATCCAGGACAAATAATTTAAAAATTATGAGACTACCTGGAAGCCAGGATCAAAAAAAGAGCCTAGACATTATCTTCTATGAAATCATCAAGGAAAACTGCTTTGATATTCTAGAACCAGAGGGCAAAATAAATATTGAAAGAGTTCACTGATCACTTCCTGAAAGAAACCCAAAGAAAGAAACTCCTAGGAATATTGTAGTCAACTTTTAGAGTTTAAGGATCAAGGAGAAACTACTGCAAGCCGCTAGAAAGAAACAATTAGAGCACTGTGGAAACGCAATCAGGATAATTCAGGATCTGGCAGCTTCAACACTAAGGAATCAAAAAGGGCTTGGAATAGGATACTCCAGAAGTCAAAGGAACTGGGATTAAAACCAAGATTCACCTACCCAGCAAAACTGAGTATACTTCAAGGGAATAAATGGTCATTCAATGATATAGAGGACTTTGAAGCATTCATATTGATGAAAAGACCAGAACTGTATAGAAAATTTGACTTTCAGACACAAGAATCAAGAGAACTATGAAAAGGTAAATAGGAAAGAGAAATCATAAAAGACTTTCTAAAGCTGAATTGTTTACATTTTTACATAGAAAGAAAATATTTGTAACTCTTGAATCTTTTCTCAGTATTTGGGTAGGTGGAGGGATTGTACATACACACACACACACACACACACACACACACACACACTCATATGTATATATAGACAGAGAGTACAGGTTGTGTTGAATCAGAAGAGATGATATCCACACCCCAAAAAAATAAAAATTAAGAGGTGAGGGAGGAAAATACTGGGAGGAGAAAGGGAGAAATGGAATGGGGCAGGCTATAACTCATAAAAGATAAGAAAAATCTTGTTCAAAGGAGGAGAAAAGGGAGAAGAGGAGAGGGGGAAAAAGTGAAGCTGCTCTCTCCACATATGACTGAAGGAGGGAATAACATGCTCACTAAATTTGGTATGAAACTCTATCTTATACTACAGGAAAGTAGGGGAGGAGGTGACAAGTGGGGTGAGGGGAATGATAGAAAGGAGGGCAAATGGGAGAAGGGAGTCACTAGAAATAAACACTTTTGGGAAGGGACAAGGTCAAGTGAGGGAATAAAAAAATTTAAAAAAATAAGGGAAAAGTGTAAGATAGAGGGCAATATAATTAGTATTATACAATATGATTATTATGGAAATCTTTTGCAAAACAATACATATTTAGTCTATATTGAATTGCTTGCCTTCTCAATGGGGATGGGGAAGGAGGGAGGGAGAGAAGTTGGAATTTCAAGTATTGGAAATGAATGTTGAGAATTTTTATTGAGAATTGAGAATTATTATTTTATTTTATTATAACCAGGAAATAAGAAACACAGGGAATGAGGTATAGAAATTTATCTTGCCCTACAAAAAAAGAGAGACGATGGGGATAAGGGAAGGGTGGGGTGTGATAGAAGGCGGGGTACATTGAGGGAAGGGGTAATCAGAATGCAAAGTATTCGGAAGCAGGGGGAGGGGAGTGATGGGGAGAAAAATTGGACATGTTACAAAGTGATGTAAAAGTAATTCCTATGAAAACAATTGACTGAATTAATTACTGAGGGTAAATGAAAGACATCTTTAGTTTGGAGAAAAGAATTTTAGTCAAAATTTCCTAGAGGCAGATAACCTCGGGTAAATTTGGCATTGATGGAAAATTTCAGGTTCTAATGGTAAATTTGATTTTATGATTGCTATTTAATCAGAAAGTAGAACCTGCATAAAAAGGCATGTAAGCTACTTAAGACTTGCCTCAAAAAATGGTCCTTAGTCAAAGTGAAATTATAGTCATATTTGAAACCTAGTTAATGAAACTTTCTATTTTAAGATGCTATGGGACAATTAAAAGACTGTTCTTCTGAGTCTAACTCCAGGTATAAATAGCAAGAAAGGAGGTCTGAGCCTCCAATCCATGATGCCAGTAAGCCTGTGAGATGCTGGTATGAACTGAAAAATGTGATCTCATGGGAAGGATGGGAGAGCTGCTGTTCAAGCATGGGCTGAGGTAGGATTCTCCTGACTCAACTTCCCCACTGACACCTGGCAGATTTTAAGCCTGACTGAATGCAAATTGACAATCTACTCCTACCTGGAATTGACATGAAGTTGGGGAGGTATTGTTTCCCCACAATGTCTCTACTCTTAGTGGCAATTTCCTATAGTCAAAAAGTTTGTAAGCTTGATATCAGATTATTAAAATATAGGTTCTTGGTAGGGCAACATCCGAAGTTAAGTCTAAAATTAAGCTATTAGGCTTATTACTTTAGACCAGCAACAATAAGTGAGGGTCCTTTAATTTTTAGTAATACTGTGGAGACAATTAGGTGAAGGGCTTGTGAAATTAGTAACATAAATATTATTTGTGTCTCGGTTAATATCTAAAAAAAATTCTTTTGTAGTCTATATTGTAAATGCTTTAAAAAGAAGTATCAACTGAAAAAAATAAAGTTAAGTGCAAGTCATGTCATTATTTCTTTGATGGCATGATCTTCTTTGGCAAAGAAGGACAAACACACACAAAATAAAAACCTGAACTAGTACATTTCAGATTCCTAAAATCTTTTTTTTTAGTTGTGTTGTCTTTTTAAAATGAATGCTAATATGATCCTTTCTTTAACCATCTTTAGGCCATCTTTGATGAGCCAGAACTGAGCATGTGACGTCACAGTAAGGTAAAAATCATTTACCTAAAACAAAACAGAAATTAAAGAGTAAAATTTTAAATCAAACAACTAGCACTCCATTACCAATTTTGTATACCCTTGGAGGCTGAGTCCATTCATCTGCACTGCTTGTGGTGTCTCATTAGATTGCACACTGAGTGACCAAAATGGTATGAATTCTCTCAGCACTGCCATTGTGAAGCCTCAGAACCCCCCATCACCATTTCCTAGTATGGAAGTGGTAAAGCTTCCAGCATTATCTTTAGTCACGGTCTGAACGAATGGTGATCTCTTGATGTTCCAAATGAGCTGCTGTTTAAATATGTGAATGTGTTGGCACTACAGTAGTGAAGGAAAGCCAAGTACTAGCTCCAATAGAAATGATTCAAAACTCAAGTTGAATTTCCTGGACCTGTGCTAGTGGTTTCTCCTCATTCCCTGCCTTCATTTCTCTTTCATTTGGCTCAGGCTTTATTGTATTATTCTGATCTCTCTCTCCAGGAATAGCTGCCCAAGCCTTTACCCAAGATTTGATGTAAATGCCCTCATCCAAAAACATCCAAAAAATCCCCCATACCACCTGACTGTTGAAATCCCTACATCCAACTATCAACCATGCTGGTACTTATGGGCATTGTGAAGTTGTGTCACAAGCATTCATTACTGGCAGGGCCAATTTCTACTGCTCATTTTACTTTACTATCAGCTCACTATCAACCATTTTCTTCTTGTTCTTTCAAGTCTAAAAATTATTTGCTCAATAGGTCAGTCAACAAATATTCTTAAATGCTGGCTACACAAAGAAAAAGTAAGAGAAATACTAATCCCTGCCCTCAAGGAGCTAACCTTGAGAAGGCAAGCAAATAAATAGGTATATGTAACATTCTCTTTAGAAGACAAAAATCAAGTAAAGAAAACATTCAGCAACTCTATCTTTTCCACATAAACAGTGATTTTCAACTCAATAATGAGAAAGGCAGGAAGGAATGAGATCAAAGATCAAGTATTTTTTCTCAGATGAGGAGTAAAGATATTTTCCTCTGCAGTCAAGGAGGGGAATGAGGAGAAGAATGGACTGATGTCTCTGAGAACTTTGAGGAACAGAATATTTCCCTTAGAAGCACTTTTATCCCTATGGAAATGTTGCTGAGTTTTCAAATAAGACAACTCTCCCTTTCACAGAAATATCTGACCTACATCTCTTTGGTTTTTCCTTTTTGGGTCTGACCCTTATTGCAGCAAATAAACTATTATGTTCCAACCATTAATAGGCTTCTAACCTATCCCCATTCAACACTTCTTTGGGTGGACCAAGAATACTTACAAAATTATCCTTTGTAAGGACCTATGCCCATCCTAGAAGCTGGTGCCTCCTGCAAAACTGGGAATTGTAAGAGAATCAGTTAGTTATCTGCAGATTGAATAAATAAGGAGCTCCTCAGAGTAGCAAGGACTTGGGAAACAATTGAATTTCCTCAAAGTTGGCTATATTCTTGGTCTTGCCAATTTTAACTCCACAATATCTCGTATCTGTTACTTTTTCACTGTTCATTACACAACCATAATAATTCAAGTCCAAAAAGCTTTGACCTGGGGCAACTACAGTAGCCTATCATTGTTCTCCTTATCCTTCCCTAATCTCTTCCCTACAGATACCAAACTAATATTCCTAAAGCATAGTTTTGACCATGTAGTGCACTTGCCAAAGAAACTTTGATTTTTTTCTCTTGTCTCTATGATGAAATATAAGTCTACTTGCTTGGGATTCAAAGCCCTTCACAAAAGGCCTCCAATTTTTCCAAGTCGTTTATGTCATATTTTGTTCCAGTCAAAATGGGTTGTTTATTGTCTTCTATTACCATCGTTCTATTCCTCTCTTTAAAACTTTTACACATTACATTTCCCAGTCCTAGAATGTTCTCTTCACCTCTACCTCTTAGGATTCCTAGTTCTCTTCCCAGTTCAGTTCAATTACTACCCTCTCCTTCTTTCCTGATTCCTAAACTTGTTTGTGCCTTCTCCTATCCAACTACCTTTATAATAGGAGCTCTGATTAATCTGCTCCTTCGTTCAGCGATTATGCTGAGAATACAGGCATCAGGTGGGTCCTTTTAATGAGGGATTTGCTGACCTACTGCACCTGAGTATCTGAGGAGCTGACTATGCCATTTCTGCCTCCTCTCCCTTTTACTTCATTACTCTTGCCCCTTTTTCCCTCTTTCTCATTGTCCTTTTCTTTTCCTTTCTACTTTTCTTTTGGCCTTATCTAGGACTTAGGGGTCAGTTAGGTAGTGCAGTGAATAGAGCACCAGTGCAGGAATCAGGAGGACCTGAGTTCAAACCTTGACATTCACTAGCTGTGTGACTTGGGCAAGTCACTTAACCCCAATTGCCTCATCCTGGGTCATCTCTAGTTATCCTGATGAATATCTGGTCACTGGATTCAGATGGCTCTGGAGGAGAAGTGAGGCTGGTGACCTGCACAGCCCTCTCTCACTCAAAACAAAGTCAAGTGCAAGTCATGTCATCATTTCTCTGATGGTGTGGTCTTCTTTGGTAGTGAAGGAAAACACATATCTAGGACTTAGCACTTTGCAAATCAGGCAACATCTCTACACCACAAGAAGGCCAAGAATGGTCTTTAAAAGAAATAAGAAGGGCAACCCTGGAGGGAATTAGTAACAGTTTTATAGAAGTTCATACTGCCCTTCTTGATCTCTCAGGACCCTTTGGCATGGGAACTATGAAGCTAGAGTAGAGTAGCATTCTATTTAAATTAATATCTTTTTAACTGATAAAAAGTATAATCGATTAGCAAAATTGCTTTTATTTTGTAGATAGACAAATGCCTTCCCTGACCCCAATGATATCAGAAGGGAAAACTCAAGATCATTCAAAATGATTTTATTGCATTTTGTGGTCCATGAGTCCCTTACCACATTTTTATCTCTGGTCTAAGTCAATGGACTGGACTAGGTTAAATCTAACTGAAAAAAACTGTTATATTTATTTTGTATATATTTTGTATTTCCTTATTCATGTAAAAGTTTTCTAACATCAGAATAATGCAAGCTTCTTGAGTCTTTTGTTATCTTTGTGCCTCTAGAAACTGGTCAATAAGAGCAGTTTAATGTTTTAAAAATGGAAATGAATAGAATCCAGCTCATTTATAGAAGAGACCAAGATAAGGGAAGAAGGAAGAGGAAGGGTATATTTCTTGCTTGGAACTAGGACGTTCTTGCTGATTAATGGCAGAAGAGTGAGAATTATTGGATAGAGGGTTGGACTGAGTCAAGAAGTTCAAAGCTTGGCTACGTGATTCTAGGCAAATCAGCTGACCTCTTGAAGTAATAGTTTTGTCATCTATAAAATGAGGAAAATAATATCACCTATCTCACAGTGTTGTATAAAATGAAATAGCATATATTAAAGATAGCATATATTTAAAGATTTTAAAGTGCTATGTAAATGTTAACTATTCTTACTGGGGGAAAAGTCTATTGGGAAAGGTTGAGAAGGCGAAGAGAGAAGAGAGGTGAGAACTGTGGTGAGGTGGATAATTGAAGTTATGATGGTGTCTGATCTTGGCTCTTCCCTCCTTCTATTATTATTAGGGTAAGTTAAGATGTTTGTTTGTTTGCATTAATCTAGGCTAGTGCTGCTCTAGAGCATTTACCAGTATTAGGAAAATAATGATAGAGCTTTAGTCCGGAACCAGCTCATCAGGCAGCAGTGCTCTGAATCACCATCAAATATATTTATGATTGAATTCCACTACTTAGGGAGTCTATATTTAGAAGTATTGTATAGAAGTAACAGATTCATTCAACATGGACAATTCCTATTGACTTTGCCTCTGAAAAATACTAAGAGAAATATTCATTGAGAACTCTTGGAGATCATGTAGCTACCAGATTGGTAACAGGTAAGCATAGTGGTCATTTTTGATTGACAGGTCAATTTTAATGAATACCTAGAGGGCAGCTAGGTGGCTCAGTAGATAAAGAACTTCACCTGGATTCAGCAAGACTCATTGCGAATTCAAATCTGGCCTCAGATACTTACTAGCTGTGCCCTGAGCAAGGAATTTCACCGTTTGCCTCAGTTTCATCATCTGTAAAATGAGCTGGAGAAGGAAATGGTAAACCACTCCAATATCTTTGCCAAGAAATCCCCAAACAGGGTCATGAAGAGTCAAACACAGTAGAATAAAAAGAAACTATTATAACAAAATACTTTTTTAACAAGTGAGTTTGCCTAATTATGTCTTGAAATCAGTTTTTATTCTATTCTACTCAGAATTTCAGCCACCCTCCCTGAAACTTACATGTGCATTCCTATTATTTCAGCTCCCCATTAACTGACATGAAAGTAGAAACAGTGTCCAAATGCTAGTCCCTTTTACAGGAATATTATCACTATCAAGAGAACATTAATCCCCTTGAAATTGACAGAGAAAAATATGTTCACATAACTGCTGAAGGGACCGCATTTAGTGATATGAAAAATTTCTTGAAGAATGAGAATTAAATGTATTAAATGAGAATTAAATGAGAACTGGCTTTCAAGGAAGATTTTTGTAAATTATCTTTGGAAAATTTCAATAAAAATATCTACTCACATTTAAATAATTCCTTAAGGTATGTAAAATATTTCTTCCCAATAACCCTTGTAAAGCAGCTAATGCAAATACTATTATCATTATTTTTAAAATGAGGAAACAGATTAAAGTGTCTTGCAGATATTCATATAAATAGTTCTTGAGGCAGAATTTGAACTCAGGTCTTCTTATCAGTAAATAGCTCTTGTAGAGATATTTAATTCCATAGGGAGGTGGTAGTTGATGAAATAAGAATATTTTTGTAGTGCACCTATGATATGTATGTAAGAATAGTAGCCTTAAAAAGTAGATATCAAAGATAGAAAAAAAAAGAAGCAAAAGAATGGGTTATTGAATTCTACAGGGATGCCCATGCCAATGCCATTAAGATGCCAATAACAAAACAGAGAGTTTAGAAACACAAGCTTGCTTTCATTTTGTTGTTGTAATTCTTCTAGTGCTCTAAAGAAACACATTTCTTGCCAACAACCTTCCTTTCTAAGCAAAAGTTAGTTATGAGACTGCATTTTTTTTACTTACTGGGGTACCAGCACAATAGGAGCAGGAAAAGAATTTTCACTTTATTTCTAAATACCCTATAGGAAGTTGTAAAGAGATTCATGCATAACAATGGGATGTAAATTTAGGTAATGATTTGGAACTTATCCAATTGCAGCATCAGCCTATAAAACAACAGATTCTCTCAGAAATTCATTGTAGCTGAGACACAAAAATCCTTGTTATACCACTGCAAACTGACATCATACAAGTGTCTATAATGACTCTCTTATTGAAGAAATAAACACCTTTTGTACAAGAAAAAGAAAGCAAACAAAGAAGAAAGTAACTCAGTCAAATGTGGGGATTTATGTGTATTTATGTGTGTATGTTAAGTTTTCTTTCATTTATGTTTGAGTTCATTTCATTGATCCATAAAATTGCCAAGTGAAAAAAGAAACAGCGCTCTGTGACAATAGCATGCTAAAATCATTAGGAAAAAGTGTCTTGAAATCAGCCACGCTCAATTATAAAAACCTTAAACTTCCAAATCTATAGTTTTTTTTTCCTGTTTCTTGATTCAAGGAAATGGGGTAAATGATGACTAATATGTAGCACAGACAAAAGATACAGAACTGCTGCCCTTATAATGGATTGATTATTTTTCCTTGGTTCTCTTCTTACCACCCCACTTTACATTCTGATCTCAAAGGTTACATTTTTTTTCCCTCAGGACCAATCCCTTGGAACAAAAGATTCGCTTACTATTTTTATTTTATCTTTAACAGCTTATTAATACAGTATTTATCTTCCCTCTATTGAACCCTGAGCCTGTGGTTTTCCCCAGGGCCACCTAGTAAGATGGAGGGGGAGGTATTCACAGGCTGGAAGAGAAATGGAAGGACCAGGAGGATGAAGAGGAACATTCAGAAACTTTGGGGGATAGAAATGGCTCCATCACATAGTGAAGAGGATGAGGAAGACTACCATTAGGTAAAAGAACTCCAAGGCCTCAAACATGGCAAAGCCCAGGATGGTGTAGGAAAAGAGCTCTTGCTTCAAGTAGGGGTTCTGGTATAACCAATGCTGAGATTTCCTAACACAGTCCCAGTACAAGTTCCAGAGCCAGCCACCCTCCCTCCCCCCCCCCCCCCCGCCACAGTGGCAGCCCCAGCCCCAATGAACTTGGATGCTGTGGCAATGTCCCTTGAGATGGCACTGGTTTGGAATCCACATGTAGGGATAAGTGAGGTCAAGGGACCTGAGCTGCCAAAATGTTGAGGTTCTCATCTGTCCGAACCTCTCGCCATTTTAGCACCTCTGCAGACAACGGTCTACTCAGCAGCTGAGAACTACTCCTCACAAGGGCAGGGGTAGAAAGGAATTGGTGTAGAAGTACATTCTCAAGGGATGAGGGGCAAAGTTGAAGAGCTGCCAGAAGAGCAGAGGAAATGGGGCTTACTATTTTTAGAGAGACAATTAAAAGGAACAGATTTTTTTCTTAAACATGATAATTGTTATAAAAATAGCATAAATATATAAACTACCTATGATTTCTAGGTGTAGAAATTTCATTTACCAGTACAAATGAGTAAGCTATCTTGACGATTTCTTCTCTAAGATTAAACTGACAGTCATAGAGTATTGTCCATGACTCAGAGGATAAATTATTTGCTTAGGATTATATGCTATAATTGCAAGAGGCAGGATTTGAACTCATATCTTTCTGATTGCAAGTCTACTATTCTGACATCATTATCTTATAAATATAGTCAAATAGCATTAATTGTTTCTTTTGAGGTACAGTAGGAAACGGGCCTACATCACTGTCTGCTAAACGTTGTTATTTATTTCCAAAAACAGTACTATCAGTTAATATACTTCTATTTGATTTCTAATATATTTCTATTTGATTTCCTCCATCCATCTTAGTTGATGACAAATAAAAGAAAAATGAGGTATTAATGTTTTCAAATGAAGTGAAAAGAGCAGTCTACTCCCTATTGCTTCTTTCTGAAATATAAAGGAATTTCCTCAATGAAATTGGAAGAGCAACTTGTCATAAACTGGTTAAAGAAATCTTTCCTCTAGTGGCCTCTAAAACAGTTCCCAAGAAAGGCCACATTTGTAGTGTGTGACCTCTTTCCTTATGTCAACGGAAATCATGATGTAAGCAATGTTGCTTTGGGAATCATGTTGCCTTGATCACATAGTTCCTACATATGTGCTACACTGTATGCTATGTAATGGGGGTGGGGAGGTCTCCTTCCCATTTTCTATTAGCTATTGCATCTTATAGAGGAATTACTGATCTAGTAGGACACAGCAAATCCAGGTCTGTAGTTGTAGAAAGAGAGTTGTGGTAGGAAGTAGTTTCAAGGTGTGTGACTCCTGGAAGCAGAAAAGAACATAAACCATGGATTCAGTGAAGAATTAGCCCTATTGGTTTGGCTGGTCTCATGAACCCAGTTGAGTAACCCACCCAGCAGAGATGCTAGAGATGCTATACAGTTAGGAGAAATATGAAGAGATAATGAGAAGAAGGGCCTTTAGATCTACAGTACTGGATACATGAGTTGCCTACATGTATGCTTCACTATCAGTGTACTCTGGGTAAGTGCCTACTTTTCCCACTAACATATTATATTTGTGAGAAAATGAAAACCAGATTTTTGAGTGAAATATTTTAAAGCTACTGTTCTCATTATCCCATCTTATTAAATGTCTTTGCTTTGAGTTAATTGTTTCTATTGGCTGACTATTAAAGGTAAACAACCTAGTTAGAGCTTGTAAGCTAAAGTTTTAGGAGTGTTTCCTTAATTCTGAGAGCAGTTGCCCCTCTTGGGAAGCAACTTGAAAACTTTTGAATGGTAAACTAGGTAGATATCCTTAAAGGGTGCTATGTTGCAAATAAACAATGCATATGAAATCTTACTGTATCACTTTAAACACTTAGCTCACACAACCTTTTAAATGATGCTCTAGTTAAGCTGAATGGTCAAAATGAAAGAATGGTGAGGTATACTCAAAAGAGGTTTCTGACAAAGCATGCAAGACTTTGTTATACTCTATGCATTTCACATTTTCATCAATGACTTGAATATAAAGCATTATGGCATGCTTTTCAAATTTGTAGGGGAAACAAAGTTGAGAGGGACAGCAAAAATGTTGGACAACAAAATCAGAATCCAAAAATATTTTGGAAGGTTAGAATATTGAGCCAAATTTAGCTAGATGAAATGTAATAGGGACAAACATAAAGTCCTATACTTGGGTTAAAAAATTCGACTCTAGAAACACAAGAAGGTAGAGGAATGGTTAAATGGGAGTTTGGGGAAGGAGGCAACCTAGTGATTTTAGTGGACTGCAAGTCTGATTTGAGTTAGTGATAGCAGCCAAAACCCCAATGTGATGTAGTATATTCAGTTCTAGATACAATTTCAGCTGGAAAGTTGCCAGTAGGCAAAAACAGACGATTTAAGTTCATGACATGTTTATTTGAAGGTACTAGGGATATATCAACTAGATAAATGAATACCTGGTGGGAGGTAAGGGCTGGGGAAGCATAACATAATCCTTGTCTTCAAGTATGGGAAAGATTTTCACTAGGAAGAAAGCTTTGACTTATTGACTCCCGTTTCAAAAAACTAGGTGCAACAGGTGGAGATTGTAAAGACAAATTCAGGCTTGATGCAAAGAGATACTTTCTTCTTAACTGAGCACTTTTCAGAAGCTGAGTTTGCTGTTTTTGAAGGTAGTAGTTTCCCCCTCACTTGTAGACCTTCAGCAAAGGCTGATTGAACACTTGTCTGCGATATTATAGAAGGATTCTTTATCATAAATGAGTTGGGTAAAATGGCTCCTGAAGTCTCATGAGTTTATGAAAAAAAGAAGAGTTCCTAGATGCTGAACTTTGTAGAGGTATATAAACTGTGTGAGCCTTAGAGTCACTTTTCTTTCTTTCCACCATTCTAAGAGAGTCACTGCAGAAACAGGAGACCACCCAGTATGAGGGTCATTTTCATTTCATTATTAGTATGCAGAATCTAATATATAGTTTGCAGAAACTTATTCCTCTAAATACTTATGATATTTTACCATGAAATATTCTGAATGACAAAATGAAGTACCAATCCATAGCAAGTCAGCAAATAAAAGTTGGGGGATGATAACAACATGATACTCACAAAAACAAGCTATTGTGGTTGATTGCTTAACATGGAATAGCACAGATGAAGATAAACTCATATACAGATTGAGTTTATCTACAAAAAAGCAGAGTTTCAACAATGCATGTCCTAAAGAATAAGACAGTAAGGGGGAAAAAACTGAAACAGAATTTTATTTCACACTACAAAAAGAAACACTAGAACACATGTGTCTTTGTCAAAAAGTTGAAGTTTCTATTGTTAAACTAAAAAATGAAATCTATCAAAAAAGAAAATAAAACTAAAGACATAATTTTAGCTTGTTTGTCAGGACTGGTAGTCCAAAGATTTACTTACAATAATACTTATGGTTTTGTGGTATGTGTTTTACCCCCCTCTAAAAACAATTTATCTTAAGTTTAAATGTATCATAGTAGGAAGTTCACAAACCAGTCCATAGAGTGATTTCAAAAACACTGAAAATTTGGATAGAAAAACAAAAGGACATCTTTATTTTCACTTACCTCTGATTGAAATCAAATACCTTTCAGTTATGAAATTTAAAAAAATTTTTCTGGGAAAGATGATATCCACAGATTTCACCAAAATGCCAAAGCAGTCCATGATGTGAAAAAAGTTAAGAAATTCTGCTCTAACTCATAGGAGGAAGACCTATTACTTAAAGTAAAGAAGGCAGAAACCGGCTGACAGTTTTCCCAAACACGTTCACCTAGGTTGATAGCAGGAATGGTGTACCAATCAAAAAAGACTCAGATTTTACTACATTATTTATGCTTTCAAATGTTAGCAGTCTAACCCCACCTAACATGCGTTCACCTTTCTAGTTAGACCTTATTGCTGCCCCAGCCCCAGCCCTAAACTTCACTCTGATGTTGTCATTGGTGTTGCTTCCTAAAAATGCAAATTCATATTTGTCCTTAGCTAGAGAGCTCAAAATGCACAAGTGTTAAGGCAAGATTAGCACCTCTGAGAGGCAGCTTTCCCTGATGTAATCAGAAGAGATGAAAGAACATTAAAAAAATAAAAGAGAGATTTGGAGAGAAGCTGTCAACAGCACTTTGTGTTGGAAACAAATCCCTTGCTGCCTACAAATCTTTCGCACCAATACTGTGAAGTGTTTACAGATGTTTCTCTTCTGGGAAATAGCTAGACCATATCCTTTGCAAATGGGGAGGATCTCTTGGACTCCTTTCATATGCCCCAGAGCACCTAGTCTAGTTTTAGGCAGATGTTTGAGAACAATCCTTGTTGATTACTTAAGTTGAACCTCCTTATTGGCTCAGTCTTTGTATGCTTGGGTCTACTTACAGGTCTACTTTTCTTCATTTTCAAAGATGCTTTTACAAATAGTATACATGTATAAGAACCCTGTATTCCATTCCACATTGGGAACCCACACTAACTGTGTGACCTTGGGCAAGTCGCTTAACTCCAATTGCCCCATCCTGGGTCATCTCCAATCATCCTGATGAATATCTTGTCTCTGGATTCAGATGGCTCTGGAGGAGAAGTGAGGCTGGTGATCTGCACAGCCCTCCCTCACTCAAAACAAAGTCAAGTGCAAGTCATGCCATCATCTCTCTGATGGCATGGTCTTCTTTGGCAATGAAGGACGAACACACACAAGCTGAAAGGAGATGAAGACTATGCATTCATATGATAGCTATAAGTAAAGAAAAATGAGAATGTGCATGAGATGTGGAGGTAGAAACAAGATTTGGCAAATGTTTGTGTAGAGTTAGTGAGTGAGTCAGGCTTAATAAACAATGTAGTTTGTGCTTTCCAAAGTGGCCAGTCAATACTATTTAAAATTCTGGCAGTATTGGATAGTTTATTGAGAGCAAGGTCTGTCTAGTCCATCTTTGTAACTCCCCTGGCACTCAGGGTACATGATTGTGTCTTATAGAAAGGATCATAAATTATAGACTTAGAGCTGAAAGGGATCTCGGAGGTCAAGCAGGTCCAACCCCCATCATTTTACAAAGGCACTCAATAAATATTTGTAGGATGAATGAATGAATGAATGAATGGAGAGGCCTTCCCATACCATCTCCTGTTTATGACTGTGATACAGTGTTTCTTAGTTGGCAGAAAAAAGGCAACTTATTGTACAGGAATTTGCCCTGGTCTAGGACCCAGAAATTATATCATGCTGAGTTTGAGTCTTAACTCTGCCAATTACTAGCTGGGTAATGCTGAGTAAATTATTTATTCCCTCTAAGCCTCATCTGTAAGATGGGAATAATAATATTTAAATTATATGTTTATTTCAAAGAGGGTTTGATAAGCCAATCAATCAATAAGCATTAATTAATTATGTATTATGTGTCAGCCACTATTTTAAGAACTGGAAATTTTAAAAAAAGATGAAAGTAAATCAGTTCTTGACCTCAAGGAGCTTATATCTGAATAGGGAAGACTTGTACATACAATAAACAAATAAATGAAAGATAGGCAGATAGATAAATGCACATACACAAAATAAATACCAGGTGGTTTAGAGAGGGTGTATACATTTACAGCATGCGGAATCTGAAAAGGTTTCAGCTCAAGCTTAGTCTTGAAGAAAACCCAGAATTCCAAGAGGTAGAAATAACAAGGAACTCTTTAAGACATGAGACTCAACCAGAGCAAAGACATAAGGTCAAGAGAGAGAATAACACGTGTGTGTAATAGCAATTGTCAGTATGGTTATATTGCAGTGTGCTTGGAGTGGAAAAATGTATATAAGACTGGAAAGGTAAGAGATGAGCTTATCTAGATGCCAGACAGAGAAGTTTATGCTTTGTCCTCAAGGTAATAAGGAGCCATTGTAAATTATTGAGGAAGAAGATAATATGATCAGTCCCATGTTTCAAGAAAAGTCACTTTAGTTGGTGGTTGTGTGGAGAATGGAGTAGAATAGGAAGAGATTTGAAGAACAGGAGGCTTTTGCAACTTTCTTACTGAGAGGAGAGAATGTTGGAAAAGGACGTACCTCTGATAAAGGGACAGCTAGGTGGTACCGTGGATAGAGCACCAGTGCAGGAGTCAGGAGGACCTGAGTTCAAATCTCACCTCAGACACTTGACACTCACTAGCTCTGTGACCTTGGGCAAGTCACTTAACCCCAATTACCTCATCTTGGGTCATCTCCAGTCATCCTGATGAATATCTGGTCACTGGATACAGATGGCTCTGGAGGAGAAATGAGGGTGACTTGCACAGCCCTCCCTCACTCAAAACAAAGTCAAGGGCAAGTCATCATGATTTCTCTGATGGCATGGTCTTCTTCAGCAGTGAAGGACGAATACACATACATGAACACACAAGAGTGTTATAATGGAATTCTTGGGAGAGCTGTGTTCTTGGGAATGGAGTTTCAATAATGGCAAATTGGCCTTCCCTGGAGGTGAACTGGTCCTGACAACTGGTAATAGTAATGGTTTATAGTAACATTGGTGAAACTAATAGAATAAACAGAATGAGGAAAAATGTTATCTTGTGAGATCTGAGAGAGAATTGTAATGGCTTCCACACAGGTAAGAAAGTACTCTGATACAGAATTGGGCAATTAAAAAAATGTCCAACAGTTATGAGGAAAAGTGGAATAGAATTAAAAAGGGAAAGAAATGGGAGACCATTCAATCACATTTTTCTTAGATAGGAATACACGAGAGCAGTGTGATCTTCCAAGGGGTAGGACAGTGTCATGAAAAAAGCATGTCAGAGATCACGAGTTTGAGTCAAGGATCCCTCTTTTTTTTACTATCTTAGTTGCTTTGGGCAAATCATTCCACCACCCATTTTTCACTTAGAAAAGCAGATTGAAAATACGTAATAGCTACCTCAAAATGACAGAGTACAACCCATCTATTCTTGTACGTTTTGGCTAACTATTATCACTGTTCTCCCAAAGCTCTGTCATAGGGGCTGCACCCAGTATATTTGGGATCTTCTTTGCTTTCTCTTAGTATATAAGGATACCAACCAGGGAAAACTGTGGTTATTCATTGGTCATCCTATACTGTCCCAATGTGACCAACCCATCCTTTTTTTCTTTATTATATATTTCTTTGATGACATCTATTAAGTCACTTTTCCTTCATCATTCCTATTAGTGTGATTTTAAAGATTCATTTGGTTAGAGACTATAGCGTTCCATGATTCTGAGTCATACAATTAAGTATCAGGAAACATCTATGTCAATATCACAGATTCAACTGATCATTTGAGTACTTATCTCAGAGGGTGTCTCAAAGTTAGGCAGCTGATGGCACAGTGAATAGAGTGCTGACCTTTGAGAGGTGAATGACCTGAGTTCAAATCTGACCTTAGACACTAGGCAGGTGACTTTGAGCAAGTCACTTAACCCTGTTTTTCTCAGTCTCCTCATCTATAAAACCTTTAAGGTGTGCTGTGAGAATCAAATGAGATAATATTTGTAAAAATGCTTTGCAAACCTTTAGGCACTATATAAAAGCTATCTATTATTGTTCTTGCCATCAGGATTCTAAAATTCACATGAGGGAAAATTTATGGATCATTTATCAAATGACCCTCCTGCTTAGAAAGGGCTCTCCCTTATGCAATTTCTAATGAAAGCATATTTTCATTATCTGATCACATGACTACATTACCCTTTTCTTTGTCTGATCAGGAGATGTACTAGATAACTTAAAATTATTTCTAGCCCAACAATGACCAGTATAAAAATAAGTACTTATCTTCTTTATGTGGAAAAATAAATCTTTGTTACATTCTTTTATAGTTTTATTTTTTCCTTATATGCAAATCAGGTTTAGTGGAGCTGTTTATTCTTTCTCTGTGCCAAAGAGAACTGTTTCCCTGTATTCACTGTCGTACTAATGATATTAAACCTTTCATTTTGGAAACAGTGCAGTATATGCAAATACATCTCTTCTGAATTACTTTTGAAAACTCTCCTGGCCCATACAAGAGCATTTTGATTAAATCATGCCTCTGTTTTTCTTTGCCAATATTCTGTTTTATAATGTAGCATAGTCTTGTCTTCCTAAATGAACACACCCCAACCTTTTCCCACAGGCACAAAGTACAATTTCAGTCTACAGTTTCAGGCTCAAGAAACTAGTTCACACTGGCCCTGTGGCTAAATCAAGCAGACAGGACTGAGGGAGACCCTTCTTCCTTGAAAAATGCCACTGCTGTGGTTGAAAAAGTCAATCATTTTTAATGACCCACTGCAAAAAGAAATAAGGAGCAGGAGGAAAAAGAATTGCCAAGAAATAGAAGTTATAGTCCCTGTCTTCCAAGTGCTTACAGTCTTCTGGGAGAGAATTTTTTTTCAGTATTTAACTATTTTGTAGTATAGCAAAATTTTTTAAAATAAATTAATTTGTTCTTTATGTTGCTTTTTGCCTTGTGCTCTATCAAATTTTGCCATTCTCATTTTTTTTTTGCAGGTGGCTCAAAATCCATTGTAAATACTGTCAGTGGTTCTGTATGAAAAGGAGGGTCAAAATGATGAAAAGTAAAGGATGTCAAGAGTTTAAGTACATTTTAGTGTTTTTTAAGGACTCTTTAATCCTTACTAGGACTTTAAGATCTGATAGATGGTTGTTTTTCAGTAACTGAGCAATAAGTTCTGTTTTATTATTTGTATGTGGGTAGCTTTATTTTCATTTTGTTAATTTAAGCTCCCAGCTGCCAGTTTTCATTTCAGCTCCATGGAAGTAGCTGTCAGGTCAGCAAAAGTGAAGCACAAATTTCACAAATATGAGAATCTTAAAATTCTGATTTTACTGGTCCCCATTATTCTGACTTCCTGTTTTGATGAAAAAAAGTAGAAAGACAGATGAATGCTTGATATTTATAATTCTTTATTTAGTTCAACCAGTTTACTTTTTGAGACCCCAAAGACTAGGAGATATATACACACACAAATACACAAATATATATATATATATATTTCTCCATAAAGAAGTATATATATATATATATATATATATATATATATATATATATATATGTATATGTTTCTACACATATGTATATTTTCATGAAAAAAATCATATACATTGCTCCCCATTCTAAGTAGCAAGAACATAATGAGGTAGTCATGTGACCAATAGTATTGGGCTTCAAAAACCAAACAAAATTAAGAATTATGTGTAAAAAGTAGAACTGTCTCAGCTTTTTCACAGGGTAAGAAAGCACAAGATAATGGCCTTATGGATTAACAGTGGAGAATGTGAAACCTTATGATATTCACTCAGTACCCTTCTATATTCTGGCTTATAGAAACTGATCCACAAGAGTGTACTATGAGACCCAGTCTCAAAATTCTTCTAGTCTACACACATATTGCTTTCCCTCAATGCCCTGCTATGAAAATTAGGGAAAATGATTGATGGTGGCCAGATATTTGAAGAGAAACTGAGAGGGAAGATTGTACTTTTTTTTCACTTGGAGTTATCCCTAGGTTAGTGTTACCTCAAGGGCAACAAGTAAAAACTCTTTCCTGAATGTTAGTCCCAAAATTACTACAACCATAACATACAAATCCATAAGAGTCAGTCCATTCACAGAACTAAAGAATGGCAAGGAACTATGTCAGGGGCCAGTGTTCTACTCTGTATCAGATCTAAAGAAAAGTAGATTGAAAAACAGCTTGGGTCAGTCTAATCTCCCAAATTCAGGCAGGAACCAAGACCAATGAAAAGTGATTTATTTAATTTGGGAACTGACTAAAACTGTTTTGAGGTCCAGTTCTGGGAGCAAATCTATTATCAAAAGGGGAAGAATCAGAAAGTGAACAATATGGGAATATTGGGGAGAGAGAAAGGCAGAGAGAGAGAGAGAGAGAGACAGAGAGAGAGACAGAGAGAGAGACAGAGAGAGCGAGAGAGATGGAGAGAGAAGACAGACAGAGACAAAGATTGAGAGATATAGAGAAATGAGAAGACATTTCATCTCATTCAAGGACCCATGGGTGAGAAAAATTTCATGTAATGTTACATTTTTGATACCTTGATTGGTTTTGCTGAGTCATGTTTCTTTTCATCCACTATTTTTCTTTTAAATTTTTTGTTATAAAAGATAGCTCTAAAGGGGAAGGAGAAGAATACAGGATAATAGATAATGTTAAGACCAAAGTTGATCCTTAAAATATTTTTTTTAAATAACAGAAGGTGATGAAGTGTCATTTAATAAGCAATGTATTGCTATGAACAGATAAGAAGTTCCTAGCACATGTTCATTCAAATGACTTCATAGTTCACCAAAATCTCTTGATGTTTTTCACATCTAGACATACCTCCTCTATCAGGCACAAAAGGAATTTTCTTTTAAAACCTAATTTAGTAACTTCTGGGTAATATGACCAGCAACATGAATGACTAAACATATTCTCTGATCCTTTTTCATCCTTCTCCATAATAGAAAACATACACCAAAAATAAAACAGTTTTAGCTGCCTCCATAGTCTAAAGGCACCAGGAACTCCTCAAAAAGATTAAAACCCTATGTACTAATTCCTAACCCAAGATCACTCAACATCCCCTTCCCTACCACACAGCTCACCCACCATATTACCAACAACAAGGCTACATTAGTACCCCCTCTCCCAATTCACAAGATTGCAACAAAACACAATCCCACATCCTATTCCACCCCACTTTATTTCCAGTGATGTAGGCATCCAAACTGCAGAAACTGAGACCTTCATAGCCATGCAACAGTGTTTTATGCATCAAAGATCTCCACAGGAGAATGGAGGGACAAAGGGCTTAAAATTGAGCTCAACCTTATACTCTAACAACTTTGCTCATCCCAGAGCCTCAGAAACCCAACTCCAAATGAGAGCTATCAGCCCACTTTTCAGTAGAACTAGAGTAGCAACACTCTGCACTGCCAGACAAAAGAACTAAGGAATAGAGGGAATGGAAGAGTACATTTTTTTTGGTGGGAAGAGTGATGTAGTATTCCACTAAGCCTGAAGGAAAGAGTCCTTCCTCTAGCTGGAATTAGTTCTGTCTCCCCAAAATCACTTGGTTTGTAGACCTAGGCTAATGAAGCATGAGTTGTCCAGGATGGATAAGGTTGAGATATTTTGAGATCCAGTTCCCAGGGAAATCACCATAAGACTGGAGGAAGTCAGAAAGCAAGCAATTGGGGGAAAGGGGGGAAAATAAAACTGCAACTCTCAAAGGTCTTAAAGAAAAACTAAAGATAGAGCTCAGCACATAAATCAGCAAGAAAAACATTAACAGCAAAATGAAATATGTCTTCCATATCTAATAAACAAGTTCAGGCATCAATGAATAAATATTGTAAAAGAAAGGAAAATGATTCCAAACTAGAGGAGATGAAGACCCTGTGGAATTTGAGAAGATGGAACCATAATACACTGTGCCTGAGTAGTTTGAAAGCGAAATGAAAATTGTGAAGGCAGACTTTATGACTTACATAGAAGAAATAGTTTGTAGAATAGGAAAAAAACCCTAAATCTGCAATGGCAAGTATCATCAAAGAAACGAAAGAGAAGAAGCTAATTAGAAATGAAATATATAGTAAAGCAAAAAAAATAACAATGAAAGAAAATTTGATCTATTCAAGCAAATCATATCGAACTTGAAGACTGGATATATAGAATCAACCTAAGGATTATAAGTCTCTCAGAGGACCATAAGTAAAAAAAAAATGAAGACCATAACATAAGAAATAACTTCTGAACACAGAAGACAGATAACCAATTGAAAGAACCCATAGATCACTTCCACAAAAAAACAACAATACTGCAAACTTCAAGACTCATGGTTAAATTTAACAGTTCCTTTGAGAACAAACAAATTTTTGTATGTCCAGGACAAAGACCTTCAAATAAAAATAAATGATATTCAAATAATAAAAATCATTTCCACACCTACCAGAAAATATAAGAGGGAATGGAATAATGTATTATGAAGAACAATGAATGAAGCTTAAGATGACCTTCTTTTCAAGTCTGAACTTAACCTTAAATGGAACAAGATAGATATTCAATAATAAAGAGATGTTCAAAGCATTCTGAGAAGGAAAACCAAACCTAAGTAGGTTATTTACTTCTTTAACCCTCCAGAAAATAGAAATGTAGGAGGGTTAATAAATATAACAGCCAGGCACAGTAATAGCAAGAGAATGTCCACAAGTTAGAGAAGCCTAGAGCCTGAAACTATATATCCAGAAGTGGGGAGTTGGTAGCCAGAACAGGGATTGTCCCAGAGCACTTGTGTCCTAAAGCTATATCTCTCTGTCTATTCATTGAGGGTGAAGAACCTATGGGGCTTTGGGCAAGAGAGCATATTTGAGCTCCACTATATGTTAGACTACACCAACACAGTTCTCTAACCTAAGTCACCTCTGAAATCCTTGAAGCACACAATGTTCAATACCAAGTGGAAACAGTCACAGAACTCTAATACAAAGCAGGACCAAGCAAGACTCCACTATTCTTTCTAGAAGTCCATAGTGCCTTTCCTTGCCATAAAATACAAATTCAGAAAAACTAGAAAATGGGCAAAAAAAAAAGGAAAACACCAGTGATAAAAAAAAAGTTATGAATCCCAGAACTTTTGAGCTCTAAACCCAGAAAAGCCCATCTATAAACTTTTACCAGCAAGGTCTGACATCACTCATGATGTCTTTGGTCTTCTTGAAAAACAAAACAAAACCATAAAACCAAATGAATAACAAACAATCAAACTGGCAAGGTCTCAAATAGAAACACAGGTTCAAAAAAAAATAACTTCTACTAGAATTTCTGGAATAGTTGAAACAATAGTATTTTTAAAAGTAACTAAATAAATGAGTACTCTAGAGAGTCATAGGAAAATATATGAGTGCTTTTAGGAGGAAAACACTCAGCTTGGTACAGAAAGTAAACAACCTGACTCAACTAACAAATTCTTTAAAAATTAGATTGGACCCAAAAACAATCTGACTTTATGAATCTGGAAACACTAAAAAATTAAAAGGCTGGAAAAAAATCATCATATAATATAAGGGATTTCCTATCAAACAAACAACTGACCCACAAATTGTTAAAGTTGAGATAACCCGAGAATCATCAGACCACTTAAAAAAATACGACCACAAAAAGTTTAGGTGCTATATTTCAAGGATTCATGAATATTAAAATCAGAGAGTAAAAAAAGTAGAAATAATCTTTTAGGCTCCTCTTGGAAAGAGAAGCAAAAACGGGAAGAAGGGAACTCCAAGAAATATCGTAGTCAAAATCCAGACCTTCCAAGTTCTGTAAATAGAAAGAATTTAAATACCAAGGAGCCACATTCAGAATCACATGAGAACTAGTAACTACCACTATAAAGAAGAGGAGAGCTTGGAATTCATTATTGCAACAGGCAAATGTTATGAACTTACAATGAAGAGTAACTTATACCTTGCAAAACTAAGTATAATACTTCAGAGGGAAAATGTACTTGAAATGAAATCAAATATTCCTGATGAAAAGATTTGGAAGAGTAAATATTTTAAGATTTAAGCATAGGCAATTAAACATCAATTGAAACATAGAAATGTGAATGCCTTCACATAATTTGAAGTGAGTGATGATAAAGTATTTCATTATAAAGGGGGGAGATAAATGTCCTCCAATAACCCTAATGGTTTTTAAGAGTCATAAAATGGTAAAGAAGGCAGAAGGCCTTTGTGTTTGTATATTTTAAAAGTCTGAAGGAGAAATACATTAAACTCAAAAAAAGGAAACAGACAGAAATAGATAAAGGAGAAGAAGAATTAGGAGAGAGTAGACACAGGGAGGAATTAGTCATAAGTCAAAGAAATTACATTCTCAGAGAGTTTATCCTCCATGAAGAGGCAATAAAAGGAAATACAGAAAGGGTAAGATTATGTGAGCAGGCACTAGTCAGTGGGAAGAGAAGAATAGAAGAGTGAACAGAGAATACCAATTTTAGATCATTAATGTTGAGTACACACACTTGAAGCAGAATGATTCACCTAGAGTTAAAAGGCATGGGAAGAAAATTTATCATGCTTCAGATGAATTCAAAAAAAGTAGGTGCATTGATCAATATCTCAAGCAAAAGAACGAGAATGAAAGAATTAATTAAAAGTATTGAATAGTGAAACTACATTATACTGAAAGGCACCATAGCCATATGTCTTTTATTTTTAGATTGGTTTTGGTGACTCCTATTTCTGATTTTTTGGTTATAAAACTTTTTCAGCTCCAAAGTGAGATAGCATGCTGTAATAGAAAGGGGTCTTATTTTGGAATCATAAGACCTGTATTCTGCTGATGGCTCTATCACATTAGCTACTTCACACACACACACACACACACACACACACACACACACACATATATATATATATATATATATATATATATATATATATATATATATATCTTACTTTTTCTTAGCTTCTATTTCTGCATCTATAAAATTAGGGTGGTATCTATCCTTTCTACCTCACAGAGTTATAAAGATCCAATGACATAGTGTAGTGGAATGTACTTCAGGAGAAAAATGCTATTTCCACAGAAATATCATAAATTATTTTAATGAATTTGCTAGCAACTCTACCCCAAATGGCTATTTTATCTGGTCTTATGTCAGAAAACATAAAAGTTTTCCCAAGAACCAAGAGGCCACCATCGTTAGCCTCCTGTCATACAGGAAGGATAAAAGAAAATATATGGCACAACTGGTAATGTTTAGAGAGCAGGAAAGTAATAGAGGTGCATCACTGACAACCTCAGATGGAAAATGGTTATTGGGTCTTTTAGAGATCATTAATCCAACCCCATCATCTAATGTATTCAAAAACTGAAGTGTAGAGAATAACCAAGCTAGTTCATGGCAGACTTGGCACTAGAATGTAGATCATTTTATGCTCAAAGTGTCCTAAAAATCCCCTTCCATGGTTAATCCATCTTTCATTCTTTTCTGTAGGTCTTAGATAACAGGTGAGTGTGTTACCATGATACGTATAGACATTTTTATATTTGTATTATTAGATGTAAAATAGATTTGATTGATATCTAGAGATACAAAGATAAAATTATAATTTGGTGTTTGTAGAATTGACTACAAGTTGCTTATATCAGACTTAAAACATTTCTTGGCAGAACGTAGGTTGGTGGGGTGTTTTTTCACCCTCACGCCCCCTCAATAGCATTAAAGGAAAGAGTCGCGCCTAAGATTTACAGTGTAATTCTTTTGCACTATAAGTAATAATTAAGCAAGCATTTTAATGATGTTTTCTGAATCTGTTTATTGCAAAAGATTTAATTACAAAATAATTTGTTCCAGAAGATTTTCTGTTGTACTAATCATGGTGCTTATCTTCGTTGCTCTTTCATCTTTCAAAGCTCATTTTTATTACCTTTTCAGCTTATAAATTTCTCATCACCTCATAAATTTTTCCATTTCAAAACAGTACTTCTTCCCCCTCCCCCATGTTGATCTGTCACTGCTGCACCGGCTTTCAAAATACAGAGGAAACCTATGATTAATCTTAGTGCTTAGGGAAAATTAGTTTTCAAAAACTAGAAATAAAATTCTGGCCATGTCTATATCCATGTTGCCACAGTCATGGAGACAGGGAAGTTGAGTTGTGGGAGCAGAAAGGCAGCATCTGTTGCCAATAACTCTAACAACAAAAAAAAATCAGCAAATCACCTATTCTGAGCATACCTGTGGGCAGTATATAAACGCTGGGAAATTAAAATGTCAGAGCTATTGTTTCTAAACTGCCCCCTTTTAAAGTGGTTTCAAAGCTGATTGTGTGGGGAAAAGGCAGTTAATCAGTTAACAAGCATTGATTAAGTACCTGCTATGTTCCAGGCACTGTGCTAAACACTAGGGATACAAATAAAGGGGAAATAAAGCAAAATCCAGTTCCTAATTCTCAAGGACCTCACAGTCTAATGAGGGAGACAGTATGCAAAAATTTATGTACAAATAAGTGATAGACCAGATAAACTGGGGATATTCACACGGGGAGGAACAAAGATTAAGGAATGAGAGTAGCTTCTTACAGAAGGTAGATTGTAGCTGATATATGAAGAAATGAAGAGAAGCCAGTAGACAGCGAGGAGGAGGAGAGTTACACATATAACAGTGAGTGAATATACCCACAGTCAAGAGATGGAATATCTTCATGTGAGAAAGAGCAAGGAAGTATCACTGAAGAGTACATAGAGGGGATTAAAGAACAGTAAAATGGAAAAGGTGGGGAAGGGAGGACATTTTATAAAGGGCTTTAAAAGACGAACAAAGGATTTTTTAATTTGGTCCTAGAGGTGATAGAGAACCACTGGGGTTTAGTGAATGGGGAGAGATATGATCAGATTTGTGCTTGAGGATAATCACTTGGATAGCAGAGTGGAGGATGGACTGAAGAGGCAGAGCAACAAATCAGGAAGTTATTGATCTGAGGAAATGAGGGTCTTTAACATGGTGGTTGCTGTGTCAGGAGAGAGAGGAATTATATGCAAGACATGGTGAAAAAGTAAAAATGAAAGAATATGATGACACTGGATATGTGGAATGAGAGGCAATTAGGAATTCCAAATGACAACTAGGGTGAGATCCTGAATGAATTAGAGGATGCTGGTACCCTCAACCACAATAGCAAAGGTAGGAAGGTAGAGTACTTGGGGAGAAATAATGAGTTCAGTTTGGGACATGCTGAGTTTAAAATGTATTCCAGACATCCAATTTAAATAGGTAGTTGGAGATGTGAGATTGGAGGCCAACAGAGAGGTTAGAGTTGGAAGAATAAATTTGAGAATCATTATCATAGAGATGATAATTGAATCCATGGGAGTCCATGAGATTGTCAAGTGAATTGGTATAGAAGGAGAAGAAAAATGAGCCCAGGACAGAAATTTTGGGACACTCATAGTTACTGGGTATGACCTAAATGAAGATGAAGTAAAGGAGACTTAGAGGGAAAGGTCAGATAGGTAGGAAGAGAACTAGCAAAAAAAGAAAACCCAAACCTAGATACAAGACCGTAGTAAGAAACAAGTGATCTAAAGTGACTGCAGAGAGGTTCAAAAATGATGAAGTCTGAGGAAAAGTTATTAGATTTGGTAATTCAAAGATTGTTGGTAACTTTGAAAAAAATAGTTTAAGTCAAATGATGAAGGTAAGAGAGTTAAACAAAGAATGAGAGGAAAAGAAGTGCAGATACCTGTGGTAGATGACTTGCCTTCCAAATTGGTTTAGGTATGAGAACAAGGAGAGGCATAGAATAAAACCTACCAGGAATGAATGAATCAAGTGAAAATTTTCTGAGGATACGGGAGACATGAGTATGTTTGTAGGCAGTAGGAGAGTAGCTGGTGGACATAGAAAGATTGAAGATAAACAAAAGAATATGGATTATAGAGGGGTAATCTGCTGGAAAAGACTAGATGGAAGGGAATAATTTGTTCATATAGTGGAATCAGCTTTGGCAAAGAGAAGGCCACCTTATTATGTGAGACAGGTGTGAGTGGGATAGTGAGAGAAGGCATATGGATCATTTGAGATTTGGAAGAGAGAAAAGAGAGCTCTGAAGTAAATGGATAAAGGAATTTGGGATATTTTCCCTGCAGAAGAAAAGAAAATAGGAGGAGACTTGATAGCTATCATTAAATATTTGAAGAGCTGTGTCTGGTAAACCAGGGATTAGAATTTCTTTGCTTGGACACAGAGGGCACAATGAGCATCCATGAATAAAAATGGAAATCTCTCAATTTTTCTAGTGAAGTGAAAGGCAAAGTTTGAAGCTGAAAGGGGAGGAGTTATGGGAGATCTGAGGAAGAAGGAAGAGGTTTGGAAAAGCTACTATGGTGAGATAATTAACTGACTAGAGAAGTATAAGTATACTAGAGAAGTATAAGTATTACCTTGTTAAAGTGAGGCAATTGAGAATGTTATATAAATTTATAGTAGACTCAATATGTCTTCATCACTATTTCAAACATCATTAAACAGTATGGGTATAGAAGTGAAGGTAGCACATGGTAGGAGAAATCTAAGATCAGGGTTTGACAGAAGAAGATGTTCAAAAGAAAATGTTCATAAAAAGGGTACTCAAGAGAAGGGTTGCTGGGACTGTTCATTCTTCCTTCTCAAAGAAATCAATGACACCATGATGGTAAGGTCTTGACTTGGGAAAGAATTGGATTTAAGTGAGTCAGGGTAGCACAGTCATCAACTTTACTTTTTCCTGCAGAGTCAAAGGAGTTCAGTGTCAAGACATGAGTCAAGATGACTGGCCATCAGTCAGGAATGGGATGAGAGAGCATAGTTAGATGAAGAATTGTGAGACAGAGGAGGAGATGTAATGATAACAGATTTTGAGCAGATAAAGAAATTTCAGAGTTCACTCACCTGGATATGGAAATTTTCACGTGGCATTAAAATTAAGGGCTTAACCATTTCTGTGTGTAGTTATGGTGAGGTGGAGGAGTAGGGTATGAGAACTTCATATGTTGAGAAATTTGGAGGTTAAAGTGTTTGAGGTAACAATATATGTTAAACTGCCTTAGGATAAGGGCAGGAGTTGGGGAAGAGAGAAAGAACATGAACCAGGTACAATTTATTGAGAAAGGAAGGCAAGCATCCTGGAGGTTAGTAAACAGCTACAAAAATCTTCATTGGGTGATAAATACTGATTGAATGAACATTAAAGAATAGGTCATGGAATGACAGTAGTAGAAGGAAAACCTCCATGCGGCAATGAGGAATAAGAAGTATTACAAACAATGAGTTGAGAATATGAGACAAAATGCAATTGGTGCTGGAAAGAGTAGCCAGGAAAGTTGTGTCATTATGAAGGAGCTGCCTCACAGTGTGTGCAATAATTTGGAGAGAGCTAAAAAAGGAAGAGATTTAAGATGAGAGCTAGTTTGTTGCTTATGACATAGATACGTAAAAGAGCATAATGGGAGGGTTGACTAGCTTTTAGAATGGTGCATTTTTAGGGAGAGAGTTGAATTGAGGAGGATGGGAATAAGGATGGTCAGTGGGGTATGGAGAATGGAGTTTGAAAAATGGTAGCCAAGAATCAAAATTATTTGAATAGGGAGGATATGATGATGTGGAGTTATATTAATCATGGAGGGATGAATTCAGATAAATTATCATTGTTCAAGGTAAGTCTTGGGTGTAGTTTTCCCAGGACTAGACAGCTAAGTATTACTGGAAAGGGCAGGAATTGGGGAACAAGGAGGTTTTCTACACTGGGGCAAGGCAACACTTTGGAGCTATAGGTGACTAGAACATACTATAATAGCTTCTCAGGGAGACAGGTATAGACAAGGCAATTCCCCTTGGAACTGTGGTTGTTATTTAATCATATCCAACACTTTATGGTCCCATATGGGGTTTTCTTGACAAAAATATTAGAGTATTTGCCATTTCCTTCTCAATCTCACTTTACAGATAAGGAAACTGAAGCAAACAGGGTCAAATGACTTGCCCAGGGTCACAGAGCTAGTAAGTGTCTGAAGCCATATTTGAATTCATGAACATAAATCTTCCTAGTTCCAAGTCTTGTGTTCTATCCACTGCATTACCTAACTGCCTTCTTAGAACTATAGAGTAGGAGCTAGGCAGAACAATATGGCTTATGGGGTGGCGATTCAATATTTCCTTGATGACTCTCCCTGTGTATTTGTTTCTATTATGTTTTGTGGATGCCTCAGCCTGATTCTGCTCTTAAGGCTCCCTGAGGTCTTGGGCAGAGAAAATACATAAGGTGATGATGGCCTTCGGTCACAATGAAAGTTTCATCCTTACCAGTGCCTTGGGAGTCTTATCTAATGCTCTTTGGTGCCCCTGAATCAGGAGGTGTGAGTGCTAAAGCAAGCTCCACCTGACTCCAGAGAGCTGATTGTTAGATTTTCAGTGTGAGCATAGACAGCTAGGAAGCTGGCAAATACTATAAATTAGGACTTGATCTATTATTTTGTTGGTTATCTAGATGTAAGAAAGTGATAGGCAGGGTGGAGCCAAGATGGTGGAGTAACAGCATGGACTTTCTAGAGTATTCCTGCAAAACCCATCCAAATACCTATAAAAATGGCTCTAAATAAATTCTGGAGCTATAGAACCCACAGAATGATGGATTGAAGAAAATTTCCAGTCCAACACAACCTGGAAGGTTGCTAGGAAGTGTCTATAGCACCACACTGGGAACAGAGCACAATATAGTGTGGGCCATGAGTGCACAGAGGGGACCTGAGCAGGCCTTGGGGAGAAGGAATCTCTCACATCTGTGGTGGTTTCCATACTTCATGATCCCAAAACACTGAGGATAAAATGGAAGGGGAGTGGGAAAAGCCTGTGGGACCAGCGCAGGAGAGTAGAGTGATCTGGCCCCAACCCTAAGGCAGCAGAGGTGGGAGGAGGTGGAGGAACCTGAATTGGCCACAGCAACACCAGTTTCTGGAGCTGTATGTCCACAGATTGAGGGATAATCAAGCAGCTGACAGTACACTGTCCTCCCACTGGAAGCAGAGAACTATCTTGACAAGGAACTCAAAAGTCAAGTAAATGACTGGGAAAAAGAGCAAAAAATGAAAAAAGAATCAGACTCTAGAATCTTACTTTGGAGACAAGGAAGACCAAAGCATGCAAATAGAAGAAAGGAAAGTCACAGTTCCTCCATCCAAAGACTCCAGGAAAAAAATGAATTGGTCTCAGGACTTGGAAGAACTCAAAAAGAATTTTGAAAATCAAGTGAGAGAAGTAGAGCAAATATTGGGAAGAGAAATGAGAGTGATGCAAGAAAATCATGAAAACAAGTCAACTGCTTGCTAAAGGAGATCCCCCAAAAATGTCGAAGAAAATAACACTTTAAAAAATAAACTAGGGGGGAGGAGACAAGATGGTGGAGTAGAAAGATTCACATATGCTAGCTCCAAACCCACAGCCCATAAAATACCTGTAAAGAAGAACTCCCAACAAATTCTGGAGCAGCGGAAGCCACACAGCAATGGAGTGGAGATTCCTGTTCCAGAAGTACCTGAAAAACTGACTCCTAAGGTCCATCACTCACTGATCCAGAGCAGGGCCCAGCCCTGCCTTTGTCTCATGGCACCTAGAGGAGCAGATCCGAGCAGGCTTCAGGGATGCAATCTCCAGTGGCCACGCAGTTCCCTCCACCCACAGATGCAAAGGTCAGTGAGAGAGCCTGTTTGGCTGGCTGAGAGGGGAGCAGGGTATCTCCATAAATCAGGTCCGTTCAGGAGGCACCAGCAGAGGCAGCAGAGGAAAGTAGGCAAGAGCTCAGATCCATTGTTGAAGGTCTCCACATAAACCCCCTGAGGGAACTGATCCCTGTGAGGCAGCCCTGCCCACACCAGAGCAGCTGAACTTAATCTGACACTGAATAGCAGCCCTGTCCCCACCTGAGCACCTGAATTTGATCTCACACTGAATAGCAGCCCTGACCCTGCTGAAAGCCCTGAGGCTGGGAAGCAGCATTTGAATCTCAGACCCCAAGCTCTAGCTGGGCAGATATGGAGGCAAGGGGGGGGAGTGGAGAGAAATCTCAGAAGTCAAGTAACTAGCTGGAAAAATGCCCAGAAAAGGGGAAAAAAAATAAGACCATAGAAGGTTACTTTCTTGGTGAACAGATATCTCCTCCCATCCTTTGGGATGAGGAAGAACAATGTTTACCATCAGGAGAAGAGATAGAAATCAAGGCTTCTGGATCCCAAACATCCAAAATAAATATTCAATGGGCTCAGGCCATGGAAGAGCTCAAAAAGAATTATGAAAATCAAGTTAGAGAAGTGGAGGAAAAACTGGGAAGAGAAATGAGGGAGATGCAAGAAAAGCATGAAAACCAGGTCAACACCTTGCTAAAGAAGAACCAAAGCTGAAGAAAATAACGCCTTGAAAAACAGGGCAGCTCAATTGGCAAAAGAGGTTCAAAATGCCAATGAGGAGAAGAATGCTTTCAAAAGCAGAATTAGCCAAATGAAAAAGGAAGTTCAAAAGCTCACTGAAGAAACTAGTTCTTTAAAAATTAGAACAGAACAGATGGAGGCTAATGAGAAACCGACAAAACACAAAAGAATGAAAAAATGGAAGATAATGTGAAATATCCCTTTGGAAAAACAACTGACCTGGAAAATAGATCCAGGAGAGACATTTTAAAAATTATGGGACTACCTGAAAGCCATGATCAAAAAAAAGAACCTAGACATCATCTTTCATGAAATTATCAAGGAAAACTGCCCTAATATTCTA
>CM053770.1:402296906-402366960 GCA_028658325.1 Potorous gilbertii | reverse complement strand
GGAAAACTGCCCTAATATTCTAGAACCAGAGGGCAAAATAAGTATTCAAGGAATCCACTGATCACTGCCTGAAAGAGATCCAAAAAGAGAAACTCCTAGGAACATTGTGGCCAAATTCCAGAGTTCCCAGGTAAAGGAGAAAGCATTGCAAGCAGCTAGAAAGAAACAATTCCAGTATTATGGAAATACAATCAGGATAACACAAGATCTAGCAGCTTCTACATTAAAGGATCAAAGGGCATGGAATATGATATTCCAGAAGTCAAATTAACTAGGATTAAAACCAAGAATCACCTACCTAGCAAAATGAGTATAATACTTCAGGGGAAAAATGGTTTTTCAATGAACTAGAGGACTTTCAAGCATTCTTGATGAAAAGACCAGAGCTGAAAAGAAAATTTGACTTTCAAACACAAGATGAGAAGAAGCATGAAAAAGTAAACAGCAAGGAGAAATCACAAGGGACTTACCAAAGTTGAACTGTTTATATTCCTACATGGAAAGATGATATTTGTAACTCTTGAAACTTTTCAGTATGTGGGTAGTTGGTGGGATTACACACACACACATACACACATGCATGCACACACAGAGACAGAGAGCACAGAGTGAATTGAATAGGATGGGATCATAGCTTAAAAAACTCAAGTTAAGCAGTGAGAGAGAAATGTATTGGGAGGAGAGGGAGAAATGGAATGGGGCAAATTATCTCTCATAGAAGAGGCAGGTAGGAGACTTTTTAGTGGAGGGAAAAGGAAGGGAGCTGAGAGAAAAATATGAAGTTTGCTCTCATTACATTTGACTAAAGAAAGGAATAAAATGCACACTCAATTTGATATGAAAACCTATCTTACAGCACAGGAAAGTGGGGGAGAAAGGGATAATCAGGGTAGGGGGTTTGATGGAAGGGAGGGCAATGGGAGGAGGGTGCAATTTGAAATCAACACTCTTGGGGGAGGGACAGGATCAAAAGAGAGAGTAGACGCAATGGGGGGCAGGATAGGATGGAGGGAAATATAGTTAGTCTTATACAACATGACTATTATGGAAGTCATTTGCAAAACTACACAGATATGGCCAATATTGAATTGCCTGCCTTCCCAAAGGGAATGGGTGGGGAGGGAGGGATGGGGAGAAGTGGGAACTCAAAGCTTTAGGAACAACTGTCGAGTATTGTTCTTGCTACTAGGAATAAGAAATGCAGGTAATGAGGAATAGAATGTTATCTGACCCTCCAGGACAAAAGAGAAGATGGGGACAAGGGAAGGGAGGGATGATAGAAGAGAGGGCAGATTGATGATAGGAGAAATTAGACTGCTCGGAGTATTGGGGTGGGGAGAGGGGACCAATGGGGAGAAAATTTGGAACCCAAAATTTTGTGAATATGAATGTGAAAAGTTATATAAATAAATTTAACTAAGTAAAAGAAAAACAGACTAACTCAAATGGCAAAAGAGGTCCAAAAAGTTAAAGAGGAGAAGAATGCCCTAAAAGCAGAACTGACCAGATGGAAAAGGAGATCCAAAAGCTCTTTGAAGAAAATAATTCCTTGAATTAGAATTGGAGCAGATGGAAGCTAATAACTTTATGAAAAATCAAGAAATTATAAAACAAAACCAAACGAATGAAAAAATGGCAGACAATGTGAAATTTATCCTTGGAAAAACAACTGACCTGGAAAATAGATCCAGGAGAGAAAATTTAAGAATTATGAAACTGCTTGAAAACCATGATCAAAAAAAGAGCCTAGACATCATCTTTCATGAAATTATCAAGGAAAACTGCCCTCATATTCAAGAACCATAGGGTAAAATAAATATTGCAAGAATCCACTCATCACCTCCTGAGAGAGGACTGAAAAGAAAAACTCCTAGGAATATTGTAACCAAATTCTAGAGTTCCCAGGTGAAGGACAAAGTATTGCAAGCAGCCAGAAAGAAACAATTTGAGTATTGTGGAAATAAAATCAGGGTAACACAAGATTTAGCAGCTTGTACGTTAAGAGATTGTAGGGCTTGGAACATGATATTCCAGAAGTCAAAGAAGCTAGGATTAAAATAAAGAATCAACTCCCCAGTAAAACTGAGTATAATACTTCAGGGGGAAAAATGTTCATTCAGTGAAATAGAGGTCTTTCAAGCATTCTTGATGAAAAGACCAAAGCTGAATAGAAAATTTGACTTTGAAACACAAGAATCAATTGAAGAGTGAAAAGGTAAACAGGAAAGAGACTATTACATTCCTACATGGCAAGATAATATTTGTAACTCTTGAGACATTTCTCAGTATTTGGGTAGTTGTAAGGCTTATATACATATAGAGAGAGGGCACAGGGTGAGGTGAATAGAAGGGATGATATCTAAAAAATAAAATTAGGGGTGAGAGAATATTTTGAGGAGAAAAAAGAAAACTGCAGTGGGGCAAATTATTTCTCATATAAAAGAGGCAAGAAAAAACTTTTTCAATGGATGGGAAGAGAGGTTGGGGAGAGGGAAAAAGTGAACCTTACTATCATCACTTATGGCTTCAGGAGGGAATAACATGCATACTCTATTCACTATGAAAATCAATCTTATGCTACATGAAAGTAGGGGAGAAGGGGATAAGCGGGTGGTGAGGGAAATGATAGAAGTGAGAGCAAATGGGAAGAGAGTGTAATTAGAAATAAATACTTTTGAGGAGGGATAGGGTCAAAAGACAATAGAATAAATGGGGGCAGGACAGGATGGAGGGAAAAACAGTTAGTCTTTTGCAACATGATTTTTATGGAAGATTTTGTGTAACTATATATGTAAAACATATATCGAATTGATTGCCTTCTCAGTGGGGATGGATGGGGAGGGAGGAAGGGAGAGAAGTTGGAATTCAAAGTTTTAAAACTGAATGTTAAAAATTGTTTGTACATGCAACTAGGAAATAAGAAATACAGGTAATGGAGTATAGAAATCTAGCTTTCCCTACAAGAAAATAGGGGAGTTGAGGATAAGGGAAGGGAGGGGTGTAATAGAAGGGAGGGCAGATTGGGTGAAGGGGTAATCAGAATGCTTGGTGTCCTGGGGTGGGGGAGGGGAGAGATGGGGAAAAAATTTGGAATTCAAAATCTTGCAGAAATGAATGTTGAAAACTAAAAATAAATAAATAAATTTATTTAGAAAAAGAAAGTGAAAAATAAAGTGGTGGGAGAAAATGTTATTAATTCACATTAAACTTAAGAATTTGCCTTGCATACATTTTCCCTCAGAGTGCCAGTTGTTAAACATTTCCAAGCATAACCCTGGCTAAGACCTTGGCATCAGATGCCATTTTCTATATTTAGATACTTATCCCCCTCCCAGCCATTAAAAAGTTTCATCTGAAATCCTGAGATACATAAATCTAAGTTCAAAGCTTACCAAAGGATATAGCATCCTCTTTGTAGTCATGAGGAACACCCACAGGTTGTATAGATTACACTGCAGCTGGTTATTTTTCTCCTTTAGTTTTCCTATACCTTCTTGCCGAGCCTAATGTTGTCCTGGGCTATGCTGTCATAATATCATTAATTCATTACAATCAAACTTCACTGTAACACTAAACAACTCCCTTGTAAAACCATTCAGCCAGTCATCCTCAATGGAAATTAGATCGTCTCACTATGCAACTAGCTCTTCTTGTCTAATATTGTGTTTTCACAAAACTAATTTATAAGGTTAGATAGGGTATGCCTTTGGACAGCTACTTCCTCCCTTCTAACTTCAGAATTGGCATCTGGAGATTTTCAGGAGGCACATCAGAATTCTCACCTTAATTATTTGGGGACATCTGAGGAAGTCATATGAAACATTTCTTTAAATGTTTTAGGCCACATTGGACAGCCTCCTACCCCTGAACGTATTAAATATGTGTGTATGTATGTATATGTGTTTGTATGTAAGTGTATGTGTCTGAATAAGCTTATGATAATAAAAAAACTAGAAATGACTTTAAAGATCATTTAGTCTACATCTATTATTTTATAGATGAGGAAACTAAGGCATGAAAAAAGTTTAAGTGACTTGATCGAGGTCACAAGTGGTAAGTAGAAGAGTCAAAATTTGAATACACAGCTCTTTCTACTTCACATAATATAAAATGAATATAAATATGATAAAGAAAAAAGAAGTTGTCTTTACCTTTCTTAGTAATTGAATAGAGTGTTTTAGCAGAGGCAGTTAGGTGGCATATTGGATAATTGACTAGATCTGGAGTCAGAAAGACTCCAGGACAAGTCAGTTAAGTTCTGGTTGCTTCATTTTCCTAAACTGTGAAATGGGATCATAACAGCACCTACATTCCAAGGCTGTTATAAGTGTGAAATGAGAGAATATTTGCAAAGTATTTGACAGAGCACCTGACACATAGCAAATGCTAAATAAATGCTTTTTCTCCTTCCTTTGTTCCTTCCTTCTTTCCTTCCTTTCTTTCTTTTCTTCCTTCCTTGTTTCTCTGCTTTCTTCCTTCTTTTCTTCTCATTGTAATGTGTATAAGCAAGATGCTTCCCCTGCACCATTAAAATACACACCATGGAGATGGAGCACTAATTGCCCTGACAATTTCATGACAGCTTTCATCCACCTGTACTAGTTCAACAGTAGAAGAGCCCCAGTCTTAATTGAGATTGTCTTAAACACAAGTGTTGCAGGAAACTGTACAGAGCCAATGCTGACTCAGTAGCCCTGCAAAAGATTCCATGTTTGAGTATTTAAGTATCAACCTCCAAGGAAAGTATTATATTAGTTATGTTAGTTTGTTTTTACATTTCTGGAGGGAATTGATAAGAATTCGTGACTATTTTAAACATTTTTATAGTGAAGGAAATAAATAGCTGTCTCATACCTGATATACATTATTTTATTTATTTCTATTCCCTTTCAAGGACACCTTAGATATAAGATACAAGTCAGTTAAAACCTTGAGTGATTGGGGAGAATATAATGATCCAGAGAGTGAAATAAAATAAATTGATCCCTAACTTCATGGGTCAAACTTCCTTGGAATTTAACCTTATCCAACTTGAATCCAGATCTAAGAGGGAATTCAATGGGAGAGTATCAGTATCTCATCCCTTCTGGGCTTAGTAGCAGATATGTGCATATATCTGTGTATATATGCATGCATGCCATCATGTATGTATGTGTGTGTGTGTGTGTGTGTGTGTGTGTGTGTGTGTGTAAGTGGGGGGAAAAGAAAACATGCTTTTGTACTTTGAGGTACGAAAAGTTATTTGGTAGTCATCAGCTAGCCAATCTGGCAGAATAGAAATTGGAACCAGTTCAAAGAGCACAGAAACTGACCATAGTAATTGCTTGAACTAATACATTTATAGAGGGGAAAAAGCAAAACAACAGAGTTCTTTCTTTTCTGTGTAGAACTGCATCAATATTTCATGCAATGCTTTGGAATACAAATACAATTTTTCATAGTTTAGTTTTCTCCCCCAAAATTCCTTTTAATTCCTCCCTGTTCCCCTCCATATCATGTTGAATTAAGTTGTAGAACTCTTCAAATTGGCTAAGTGAATGGACAATGGTTTCACAGACTCTAGGCTGCCAACCAAGTGCCAACTCAGCATGATTTTGAATGGCTTGTAAATGAGGCTTCAAAAGAACTACAATTTAGAATGAAAACACTAACTTAACAATAATTAAAGCAGAATTACATGACTATTACAATAATACACACTAGAAAAATAAAAGCCTCCTTCCTGAAATTTGAAGGCTAGAAGAAATGAACACTGGAGCTATCCATCAATTTAAAAAAAGTTCTGAGTGCCTATGGCATGGATAATTGTTCTAGGGGTTATATGGGAGACAGAGATATCTAACATAAAGTCCTTACCTCAAAGGATAATTCATTTTTATTAAGAGGACAAGTAGGACATTGGCTCTTCTAGATTCTCACAAAATCACAGATTTTGAGAGTTAGAAAACTCAGAGTACATTTAGTCTAACCTTTACACAAAGGAATCAGTGTAACATAACACACACATGGTTGGCCAACTGATCTCTACCTGAAGAGCTCCAAGAAATAGAAACTGATCACTTTTAGATAAAATCCATTTTGCTTTTGATCAGTTCCTATTTTTAGGAAGTTTATTTTCCTGACATTGAGCTATATAACTGGCCTCTTTGCAAGTTCCAGGTACAGTTTCTGGGTCCACACTCTTAGGTCAAACAGAATAAGTCTAATTTCTCCATCATATGACAACCCCTCAAATAATTGAACAGAGTTGTTATATGCCTCCTGAGTTTTATCCAGGTAAAATACTGCCTCCCCACTCCATTCTTTCAACTGATCCTCATATATCATAAGTTCAAGGTCCTTCACCTTTCTGGTTGCTGTCAGGACAGACTACAGCTTTGCAATGTCCTTCTTAAAATATGGTGCTCTGTTCTAAACATAATATTCCAAAAGAGCTATAAGAAGAAAGAGTTACAGGAGAATTATCACATGTATTCTTGAAAACTAGTCCAATCTTAATACAAGCCAAGATTAACATTACCTTTATATGGCTGTCACATACCCTTCTTGACTCATGTTGAGTTTTCACTCTATTAAAACTTACAGATATTTTTCAGGATAAATGATGTCTATCTATGACCCTCCATCTTTGTGGAATTCATTGTACCCCATTGCAAAATCTTACATTTCTCCCTGTTGAAGTTTTTTCTCATTGGATTTCACACAATGCTTTTCAAGTTACTTTTGAATTATTTTTCTGGGATCCAGTGTGTTATCTGTCCTTCCCAACTTTGTATGGTGGGCAAATTTGATGAATCCTTACATAAAATAATGACTAAAATACTAAACAGCACAGCCCCAAGCATAAATGCCTTGATATATTCCACTGTAGAACTGAAATATTTTCACTGAACCAAAAGCCATTAATTAAGTGATTCCTATGTGCCAGGCACTATGCTAAGAGAGGCAGACACAAAGAAAAGTGAAAACATAGTCTCTTCTCTCAAGCAGATCACAACCTAATTGGGAAGACAACAGGGAAATTACTATATTCACATAAGATATAGATATCCATATATATGCATGTTTATACATATGTACATACATGCATGTGTATATGTGTGTATATATCCTGAAGTGGAAGTAATCTTTCAGATCTAACAACAGAAGGGATCAGAAAAAGCCTCCTATATAGAGTCTACAATCTTGATGGAAAAGCTTGAGTTGAAACTTAAAGGAAGACAGAGAGTTAACAAATATTCAAGGAATTTTTAGTGAAAAGATACATAATCAGGTGAAGGAGTAGACCGTATGAAAAATAACAAATAAGACAATGTAGTGTAGAGTGTGTATAGGGGGTGTAAAGTCTAAATGAAAAAGTAGTGTAAAAAGTACTTGTAAGAAGTTGCTACATTGAAGGAGAAACTAAAGATAATTGAAATTCAATGTGTTCCAGAATCAATAAAGAGAACTGATAACACATATTGGTGTGACAACATAAGAAATTATTTCTAGAATTGACTGCAATTCAAATGATGATGATTTAATCACACCTTGGTATTCACTAGAAATTCAAATGGTTCCTTCTACCAATCATCTCTCAGTCAAAAGCAAAGGGAACATAAAAGAGGAATACAAGTTCAAAAGAAGACAAAAGAGGATCGAATCCCAAAGAATCTCTTTTTGCCCTTATGTGGCAGTTTTAGAAAGAGAATTGATTAAATTAGTAGGGAGCTGACATAACCAGACTGTCATTTAAGAATGTAGAGTTATTGTCAAATAATACTGATAATAAAACATCTAGAAATTTAGAAACTAACAATGAGTATAAGAAATATCAAATCCATCGTTAGACTTAACAGATAATGCACAAGATGAATGCGGAAACAAAATTACTAATAAAGTCAGACATAATTCTATAGAAGTAAATAAGTGATGTGTCTGAATAAAATTCTGACACTCTGTCATTTGTTGAGAGGTTTTTGTTAGTTGATAAAATGTTGATATGTGTATGTATTGTTACTATATTTGAATATATAGCATTGTACATGTCAGGTATATATTTAGTTGCCTATTTGTTGTAGTTGTATGTGTATTTCTTTATCTACCTATATCTATATATCTATCTGAAGTTTGACTAGTAAAGGACTGAAAATGCTGGCATTGTGACTGGAGGATGATTTGTAAGGTACACTATCTCTTTAAGGAGCTTTTCAAAAAAAGCAACTGAAAAGTACAGAAAAAACTGTGTGTAAATAAAGAAATTCCTATTAAATTTCAAAGGGTATAAAATATTTCTGATATTTTGGATGAGTATTTTTATAAGTAAAAAGACTTTTGTTTTAATATGAACTGCTAAAATGTGTGTCTGTGTGTGTGTGTGTGTGTGTGTGTGTGTGTGTATGGGTATAAATAGTCTTGAGATGGGATTTGGATGGTTTTGGAGAGGAAATTACCTGTATTGTACAAATGAGAACCCTGAACTTATCAATGATATAGAGTCATGTCTAATTTGTGTGGGAAGAGTTTAATACTATTAAGAGGCAGGGAAAATATTTTATTTGTAACCTGAACCCCAAAGTCTATTGGTACAAGACTTTATCCTCATTGGTGGAGATAAAGCCTCAAGCGTGATCATAAGAGGCAGGACAGCAGGTGAGAGCAGGAAAGAAGAGAAATCTAGACTTGTCTCTGAATTATTCTGGCTTCCTGCTTCATGAGATGATAGGCAATGATAACCTCATTTCAGGGTCATGAAAGAAGGGGTAGGCCAAGTTAATATAATAAAATTGACAATTCCACCTAAATTAATTTAATTATTCAGTGGCATACCAATCAAACTACCACAAAATTATTTTATAGAGCTAGAAAAATAATAACTAAATTCATATGGAATAACAAAAAGTCAAGACTATCAAGAGAATTAATGAAAATAAATGAAAGGGAAGGTAGCCCAGCTATCCAACTCACATCTAAAACTATATTATAAAAAAGACAACCATCAAAACTATTTGGTACTAGCTAAGAAATACAGTGGTAAATGAGTGGAATATGTTAGGTACATAAGACACAGTAGTCAATGACTATAGTAAACTACTGTTTGATAAGCCCTAAGACTCCAGTTTTTCAGATAAGAACTCACTATTTGACAAAAACTGCTGGGAAAACCAGAAAATAGCATGGCAGAAATTAGACATAACCAACATCTTACACTATATAACAAGATAAGGTCAAAATGGGTACATGGTTTTGACATAAAGGATGATACCACAAGCAATAGGAAAGCAAACAATAGTTTGCCTGTCAGATCTATGGAGAAGGGAAGAATTTATGACCAAACAAGAGACAGAGAACATTATGAAATGTGAAATGGATAATTTTGATTACATCAAATCAAAAAGCTTTTGCACAAAGCCAATGTAAACAAGATTAGAAGGAAGCAGAAAGCTGGGAAATAATTTTTACAGCCAGTCTCTGCTAAAGACTTTCTAAAATATATAGAGAACTGAGTCAAATTTATAAGAGCACACATTGTTCCCCAGTTCATAAATGGTCAAAAGATATGAACAGGCAGTTTTCAGATGAAGAAATTAAAACTACCTATAGGCATATAAAATGCTCTAAATCACTATTCATTAGAAAAATGAAAACCAAAACAACTCTGAGGCACCACATCACACCTATCAGATTGGCTAACATGACAAAACAGGAAACAATGAATGCTGGAGGAAATGTGGGAAAGTTGGAGCACTATTGCATCGCTGGTAGAGTTGTGCACTGATTCACTATTCTGAAGAGCCATTAGGAACTATGCCCAAAGAGCTATAAAACTGTGCATACCTTCTGATTCAGCATTACCACTACTAGGTCTGTATCCCAAAGAGATCATAAAGAAAGGAAAATCATCTACATAAACAAAAATATTTATAGCAGCTCTTTTTTTGTGGTGGCCAAGAACTGGAAATTGAGGGAATGTCTATCAATTGGGGAATGAATGAACAAGTTGTGGTATATGAATGTAATGGAATATTATTGTGCAATATGAAATGATGAACAGGGAGACTTCAGAAAAATGTGGAAAATGTTATATGAATTGATGCTGAGTGCAATGAGCAGAACCAGGAGAACATTGTACACAACAACAGCAACATTGTGCAAAGACCAACTTTGGTAGACTTAGCTCTTCTCAGCAATACAATGATTTAAGACAATTCCATTTGCGATTCACTGAAGAAGTCAAGAGTTAACAAATCATGGTACTAAGGAGTTGATCTCATTGAAGAGAGCCATTTCATTATCAGACACTAAATTTGGAGAGATAGTTGTGGACGATCTTGTGGTGATTTTAGATGAAGTAAAAGGGAGAGGATAGAGTGCTCAGTGAATGGCCTCTATAAAAAATAGGAATAAACCTCAAATGAAAAGAAAGGGAAAGTTTTTGGATATGTGAGGAGAGAAAAGAAAGTCTGGAGCATATTCTATGAGGAGTGGGATAGGGAAACATGAAAGAATGGAAGAATAAAAAAAAGTCTTCCCATATTGAGGGCCATGTTGACATCAGATGATATAAATTGGTAATGAATCCAGGTAGATTGATCATGTTATTTGCTTGATGTCCATTCAGCAGCTCAGGAATAGGAGTTGAGAAGGTAGATGATAGGAGTAATACATGACTGGTTTGGCAAGAGTTTTAACAGGTAGTATATAAGCAGAAGCAGTACAAGGGATTAAAGAGTAGAGGGCAGTATGAAGTTGAATTTGATGAATAATAGTCAAGACTGGGAAGGAATAAATGTAAAGTCAGAGAGTAAGTAAAGACTTCAGAAATTGTGGGCATTGTAGAGGGAAGAACAGTTTTGGAAAGAGTAAAAGATAAGTAAAGATGGAATAGTAGGAAGCTCTGATCACATAGAATACTAGAGCTTTAGAATTAGTGAAAGGGAACATTTGTGGGTAATAGCAAAATCCAGCATGTGACAATTCATGTGTATAGCTCTCATAGAGTGGAGGAGTGGCTCAGGGGATCTGCAGACTTTGAAGAACTGAAAGGTTCAGGTGTTTGAGGAAGGATCCAAGTCAATATTCAACAAATAATTCCTCAATCGATAAAAGGTCAAAGGCAGTTTTCAGGTAAAGAAATCAAAGCTATCTATAGTCATATTAAAAAATTCTCTAAATCACTATTGATTAGAGAAATTCAAATAAAAAGGTACCACTTCACAAATATGCGATTGGTTAATTTGACAGGAAAGGAAAATGATAAATGTTGGAGAAGATGTGGGAAAAATGGGACACTAACACACTATTGGTGGAGTTGTGAACTGATCCAATCATATTGGAGAGAAATTTAGAACTATGGCCAAAGGGCAATCAAACTGTGCATACACTTTGACCCAGCAATACTACTACTTGGTCTGTATCCCAATGAGATCATTAAAAAGAGAAAATGACCTACATGTACCAAAATATTTTTAGCAGCTCTTTGTGTTGTAGTGAAAAATTGGAAAATTAAGTGGACACCCATCAATTGAGGAATGGCTGAAGAAATTGTGGTACATAAATATAATGGAATACTATTGTGCTATAAGAAATGATGAACAGTATGATTTCAGAAAAACCTGGAAAACTTATATGAACTGATATTGAGTGAAATGAGCAGAACCAGGAGAACATTGTACACAGTAATAGTTACATTGTTTGATGATCAACTATGAATGACTTAGCTCTTAGCAACACAAACAAGCGAGACAAATACAAAGGACTCATGATGGAAAATGCTATCCACAACCAGAAAAATAATTGATAGAGTCTCAATACAGGTTGAAGCCTACTATTTTCAATTTCTCTATTTTTTTCATTTGTTTTTCTTTTGGACTGTTTCTTCTTTCTTTTTAAAAAAAGTTTAATTAATTTATTTTCAGTTTCAACTTCCATAAGTTTTGAATTTTCTCCCCCTCTCTCTCCATTCCCTCCCCTTGATGGCATGCAATCTTATATGGGTTGTACACATACATTCTTATTAAACACATTTTCACATTAATCATGTTGTATAGAATTAAAACAAATGGGAGAAACCATGAGAAAAACCAAAACAAAATAAAACATAACACAAGAGAAAATAGTCTACATCATTCTGTGTTCCAATTCTATAGTTTTTTCTCTGAATATGGATGGCATTTTGCCTCAAGAGTTCTTTGGGAATGTTTTAGGTCCTTGCATTGCTATGAAGGGTTAATTTTATCAGAAACAGTCTTTGCAGCCTGTGGCTATTACTGTGGGTAATGTTCTCCTGGCTCTGCTCATTTCACTCAGCATCAGTTCATATAATTCTTTCCAGGTTTTTCTGGTCTGACTGTTCATCATTTCTTATAGCACAGTAGTTGTTTCTTCTTTCATAACATGACTAATAGGAAAATATGTTTATAAATGTTTAGGTTGTCTAGAGAGTGAAGATAGGAACAATGAATGAAAGTTATAGGAAGTCATATTTTTACTCAGATTAAGGAAAAACTTTCTAATAATTGTGATTTTTTTTTACAGTACTGTCCTTGAAAAGGATTTGCCACTAAAGGACTTATCTGCCTGGATTTTGTTGTGTTTGTCCTTCCTTCTCAAAGAGGACAATAACATCAAGATGATGACAAAACTTGCAGTTGACTTTGACGTGAGTGAGGGAGGGCTGTGCAAGGTCATCAGCTTCACTTTCTCCTCTAGAGACATTTGTGTCCAGTGGCTAGATGTTCATCAGGATGACTGGAGATGACCCAGGATTCAGTGGGAGACCCTAGCTATTTTAGGCTAAGGCATTATCAGATTTTAAACTTTAGTGAGATACACCTGTTTAATGAATAGACCTTTTTAAGTAGTTACTCAAAGTATGGCTCCTTTAATAAAAAAAAATCAGACGGGGAAGGGAAGACCCTCAGAGTTCCTGGGTAAAACAGAAACAGTTACCAATAAGGCAAGGCTGGAAACTATAAAATGAATTTTTGTATTGGCTTTAAAATGGGAATTTGGTTGTAAGTACTGAGGTTAATTAAAACAAAGGAAAAAATATGTTATAAAACAACAGTGTGAAATTTTTTGCTTTCTGCCAGGTCAAGGTTTTATTTTCCTGATAACACCAATGCCATTTATTCCATCCACTCTTCTCTACTATATTCCATGTATATTGCCTCTTTGAAGACCCATTTCTATACTTACTTTCTTGAGGTAGCCTTCCTAAATTTTGACTTTGCTTTAAAAAAAAAATAGAACTCATATATTCTAAGTCTACCATGCAATTTTTTGGATTCATTTTTATGTTACTATTAATTAGTCTCATCTTATTCCATGTCTACATGTTTCCTTTCCTCAACTAAATCAGGGTATAATAGAAAAATCCCTAGATTTGCTGTTAGAGAACCTGGATTTAAATACCAGATCTGTTACTTAGTACTGCCTATATGACTTTAACAGCATCACTTCATTTCTTTGCTTATCTATAAAATGAGAATATTGGGCTAGATGTCTTTTTCAACTTAATTTTTATTTTATTTTTCTCAATTATATGTAAACAAAATTTTTTACACTTGTTTTTTCTTAAAATTGGATTTCATATTCTCTTCCTCTCTCCATTCCTTTCTTCCTCCTTATGAAGTCAAGCAATTTGATAGAGATTATACATATACAGTCATAAAAAATTTCCATATTTGTTATGTTAAAAAAAACCACAGACCAAAAAACAAAACAAAACATAAAAAATTCAAGAACAAAGAAAGTTGAAAAAATATCTTCAGTTAGCATTCAGACTCCATTAGTTCTTCCTCTAGAGGTGGAGAGCATTTTTACTATAAGTCCTTCAGAATTGTTTTGGATCATTGAATTGTGGAAAATTGTCTGTCAATTGTCACAGTTGATTTTTATACATTATTGTTGTTACTGCATACAATGTTTTCCTAGTTCTGTTAATTTCCCTTTGCATCAATTCATGTTAAGTCTTCCCAGGTTTTTCTGAAACCATCCAGCTCATCATTTTTTATAGCATAATAGCATTCCATCACACTCATATACCACAAATTGTTCTACTTCCCAGTTGATGGGTATTCTGTCAATTTCCAGTTCTTTGCCATCAGAAAAAGAATTTTGCCAAAAGAAAAATACTCATAGTATTTTTGTACATATTTTTAAAATTTTTGTTTTTTCTTTTCTTTGATCTTTTTAAGGTACAGACTTAGTAGTGGTATTGCTGGGTCAAAATGTAGGCACAATTTTATAGCATTTTTGGCATAGTTCCAAATTGTTCACCATAACAGTTAGAACAGTTCATAACTCCATCAGCACTATATTAGTGTCCCTATTTTTCCACATCCCTTCCAACATTTGTCATTTCCCTTTTTTTTGTTGTTGTATTAACCAATATGATAGGTATACGTTAGTGGCTAGATTATTTCTTAAGGTCCCTTCCAGTTGTATGATCCTGCTCCAAATGATAAAATCTTTGAGGGCAGGACATTTCTTTTCTCTTACTTTTCTAGTAAGGTAATGCTTCACAAATAGTTGGTGCTCAATTAAGAAATGATTCTTAATTGGATTAGATGAAAAAGTAGAAATTTTCATATTAACTATTCCCTCCGTAATCATTTGCATGATTCAATTAAAATGTAATAAATAATAATGAAGGCATGGAATAAACAAAAAATCAGACAAGCTAATTGGAGTTCTGCATGTTACAATGACAAATTGCTTCATCTCTTGGTTTTGATCGATATATCATTATATATCAATGAGGATTAATTTGTAAAATGCCTCATAGACTTTGATTGACATCAATTGACTGGCTAGTTGTTGCTTCACTAATGATCATAATCACAGCGTTCTCAAGGGTAAAGGATTGAAGAAACTTCCCAGAGTCAGAATTTTTTTCCTATGAAGAATGAGGATTTAGAGCCTCAGTACTCAATTTGGGTTATCATTCTTCACCACTAATTTGTATGCTGCCATTATTTAATTTTGCGGAAAATGTTTGATATCAGTCAAAAAAATAGACATTCACTAAACTTTGCCCTGCCATGTTCATTTCCTTCCTAAGGATAGACAAAACGATAATGTCTCTTGGTAGCTATGCAAATATATGAGCAGACAGTAAATAGGTATTCTTAAATCAGAGCTGCTTATGTCATCACTGTCAGCCAAGGAAGAGATTTTCAAAAGTGGCAATTTAATTGTATTAGTTGTTTTTGATGGAAATGGGATTTAGTAGCTATTCACTTAAAAAAAAAAGAGAAATGAACTTTGTGTGTGTGTGTGTGTGTGTGTGTGTGTGTGTATGTGTGTTAGTACTAATGGTGCATTGCAGAGTCAGATATAAGAGTTTATTTTGCATTTTATTTGTTAAGTTGATACTGGACAAAAAAAAAAGCAAAACAACAGCTATAATCACCTCATTAAGTACAGATTTGTAAGAATTTCAAATAGCAGTAGTCATCCAGAGAAACCAACCTGCCAGTGCCTCTCATTTCCTCCTGTCCTTTACTTTTAAATAAAATTTATGATAAATATAATAATAAATATGTAAAATATTATTTAACAAATAATAAAATTTCTATTATAAAAATAAGTGTGTGTCAGAACCCCTTTCCCTATACCTCCAGCTCTTTGTCCAGAAGACTGAGAAGGGCTTCAGATGATTTCAATGCTATAGTTAATTCCAGTTATTTAAATAGATAGATAAATAGAAAGATAGACATATATGCATTAATACATATGTACATGTGTGTATAAATATAATATTTACTGATATTGAACTTTTTTTACAAAATTAGATTATGAATGAAAGTTGACTGCATATCTAAAAGATACCTTACTGTTTTTCTTACCAGGTTGGAATTTAGCCCTGCTATGATCACTCCCTCTATTCCATTCTCATCATCTTCATTGAACCTTCTCTGGGTTAAAAAGAATTTTCATTCTCATTTTAGTCATCCTCTAAAGAGACAGGAAATCTGACATGTGCTCATCACATCACATGGACAGCATATCTACATATACACATGCAAAACTAAATGGTCTTGAGGAAAGGTTCCTAAGTTGGAAAAAGTTCACTCTTCATTGGAGTCCATCAAATATTGAATTAATATTCCATGAGAATTCTACACTCTATCTTCCCATGCAAATAACATATAAACTAAGGTATAAGATTTTTCACATATATTCCAGTTATATGCTATTTATATACTGTGGTACTTTCTTGTTTTTTTTTTCTTATACAATACTGTAATTAGAGTGAAAGTTCCTTTTGAATCTAGAGAAGACTGAATATTTCCTTTTCCAAAGAATAGAGAGTCAAAGGAATGGGAAAATAGAATGATCTTAGAGATCTGAATTTCAAACTGTTATGGGAAAGGTTAGGATGCTCTTTAGGTAAGGCATTTCTCCTCTACGGGACTCTATTTATCTATATAATAAGAGTTTGGACTAAATCACTTCCGCAATATCTCCGGTTCTAACTTTTAATGGTTCTTAAGTTCCAAGAGCTTGTTATGTTCCTTGATGAAATAGAGGACTATACATAAATACCTATAAATACATACATAGAGATATGAATATATCAATGCATATATGTACATATGAACCTACAAAATAATGTATACCTTTACATTTATGTGCGTGTGCGTACATGCACAAATAAAATATGTAAAGTAGGTGTTTTGGCATCATGGGAATGTAAACTCAAGAATTTTAAAGTTTTATTCTTTGTATGATCACATTGCTCTTTCTTACCCTGATTGACCATGTAACAAGGGGCCTTATGTTATGTTTCAAACTATAAGCGAATAAGGGAAGAATTGAGGTATCCCTGATCTGTAATAATGTTTAAAGCAGATTTGGCGCTCTATGCCACATTAATAATCCTGTCTTCTACAAGTCACGTTCTACTGAGTTAGTTTTTTTTTTTTTCCTGTTGTTTGGCTTAGTAACTTCCCCAAGTACTAAGCCTATAGAACTGCATTCAGAAATGTACAACTTTGGAGATAGTATGGCAATGGCATGGTGATTGGAGGTCAGCTTTGGTGGCAGAAATATGTGGATTCAAGTTCTGTCTTTTCTATAGACTAGGTGTAGGTAAATTTGTCCATAATATAAAGCACTTTTAAGGGCTTACTGTGTGCCCGGCACCGTGCTAAGAGCTGAGTCTATAAAGGAAGGTATAGGTAAAAATCTAAGACTATAAGCCGCAGAGTTGTTGCTCATCCAGAAGTTCCCTACACAGGTAATATGGAACAAAGGCTTGAAAACTTTATTATGTCACAAACTTGATTTTATACCACAAATTTCAGCAATAACTACATGTCAAAAACACTTAGCTCCCACAAAAATAAAGTAGATGTTTTTAAAAGTCATATTTTTAATAGATAAGAGACTTTCTTTTCCTTATTAAAACTGATGGGAGGCCATTGTAAATTCTCATTTTAACGAGCCACTTAGGACCCAATTTCAATTTACAATATATAAAAATGAAAGAAAAATTAACTACATTAAAAAAAAACAACTTGGCATGTTTGGTCATCACAAAAAATAGAATTTCACAGAATTAGATATTGCCCTTTACTATATTATAGGTTTCAATAGGCAACTCAAATCCAGAACTATGATTATCTCCTCAAAGTCTTAGACTCAAACTGAAAGATGAGCTTCAGCTGCAAACATGTAGCAATTATCATGAAATGAAGTTCATTGCACATTTTTGCTAATCACCATGGTAACCTGCATCCAGTAGATTTTTCCTTGGAAATATTCCAGACTTGATCCAATGTTTTTGGTTTAGAAGTCTAGGATATTTTTTACTTAACCAGTTGCTTATTTTCTGCATTTGATTAAAGACTTGAGATTTATACATAAATACATATATAGAGAGAGTTTGGCTTCTGACTGCAGTATTCAACTGAAAAGGCTTTCCCCAAAATTGCCAGTAATCTCTTAATCACTACATCTAATGGTCTTTTCACAATCCCCATTATTCTTAACCTGTCTTCAATTTTTGACACTATAAATCACCCTCTTCTCATTTATATCATCTTCTCTCTAGGTTTCTGTAACAATAATCTATCCTTGTTTTCCTCCTACCTGTCTCAATTTTCTTCAGCCTCCTTTTGTCTAGATTACACTAGTTAATGGTGGGTGTCCCACAAGGCTCTGTCCTGTAGTCTCTGTTATTTTCTATAGAAATAAATTTCACTTGGTGATCTCATCAGCTTTTAGGAATTAAATGACCATCTCTACTCTGTTGATTCTCAGATATACTAATCCAGCCCCAACCTTCCTCCTAACTTACAAACTAGCATCTCCAACTACCAACTGGGTATTTCAAATTGGATAATCTAGGGGGTGGAGCCAAGATCACAGAGTAGAAGGACCAAACTGTAGAAGCTCCCTTCCATAGTCCAAGATAACTGGAAGACTGACAGGAAAGGTCTATTACACTGGGTGCAGTGTGACACAGCAGGGACAAGACCAGAACAGGTTTCAGGGGGCAGAATCTGAAGGAGCAGCTGCAGTTGCCAGATCCCTCAACCCACAAATGCCAACCACAGCTTCAAAGGTCAGTGAGAAAGTTTTTTCATGTGCATGAGAAGGGAACAGGGTCTGGCCTCGCCAACAGCAGGAACTACAGTGGCAGTATCCATTTTTGGAACCCTCAGCCTAAACCCCTGGGAGAATTGAGCAGCTGATCTGCATCTCAGGCCTTAGTGGCTATCCTGAGTTGAGAAAGAGTGCTGGTGTGGTAGAGCTGTAGGCAGTTATGGAGAGGGAATTGTACTCGCAGATCCTGGGCAGAACAGAGTGCTTGTGGTTGCTCACAGACAAGAAAGCAGGTCAGGAGAGGAGTAAACTCCTCTCCCTTGATTGTGCCACCTTGGAGGAACTGAGAACTTACAGGTCTCCAAAATATACCCTCCTTTTGACAAAGGACTCAAAAGTCAAGGAATTGGCTAGGAAAATGCCCAGAAAAGGGGAAAAAATAAAACTATAGAAGGCTACTTTCTTGGTGAACAGGTATTTTCTTCCATCCTTTCAGATGAGGAAGAACAATGCATACCATCAGAGGAAGGCATGAAAGTCAAGGCTTATGCATCCAAAACTTCCAAAATAAATATAAAATCGCCTCAGGCCATGGAAGGGATCAAAAAAGATTTTGAAAATCAAGTAAGAGAGGTGTAGGAAAAATTGGGAAGAGAAATGAGAACAATGCAAGAAAATCATGAAAAGTGAGTCAAGAGTTTGCTAAAAAAAAAACATCCAAAAAATGCCAAAGAAAATAACACCTTTAAAAATAGGCTAACTCTATTGGCAAAAGAGGTTCAAAAACCCAATGAGGAGAAGAATGCTTAAAAAAAAGCAGAATTAGCCAAATGGAAAAGGAAGTTAAAAAGCTCGCTGAAGAAAAGAGTTTTTAAAAAAAAAAAATTAGAATGGAGCAGATGGAAGCCAAAGACTTTATGAGAAACCAAGAAATCACAAAACAAAATGAAAAGAATGAAAAAAATAGAAGATAATATGAAATATCTCATTGGAAAAACAACTGACCTGGAAAATAGATCCAAGAGAGAAAATTTAAAAATTATGGGACTACTTGAAATCTATGATCAAAAAAAGAGCCTAGACATAAACTTTTTGAAATTATTTAACTGCCATGGTATTCTAGAACCAGAGGGTAAAATAAATATTGAAAGTATTCACAATCATATCCTGAAAGAGATCCAAAAAGAGAAACTCCTGGGAATATTGTATCCAAATTCCAGAGTTCCCAAGTCAAGGAGAAAATACTGCAAGCAGTCAGAAAGAAACAATTTGAGTATTGTGGAAATACAATCAGGATAACACAAGATCTAGCAGGTTCTACAGTAAGGGTTCAAAGGGCGTGGAATAGGATATTCCAGAAGTCAAAGGAACTTGGTCTAAAACCAAGAATCACCTACCCAGCAAAACTGAGTATAATACTTCAGGGGAAAATATGGTCTTTCAATGAAATAGAAGATTTTCAAGCATTCTTGATGAAAGGACCAGAGCTGAAGAGAAAGTTTGACTTTCAAACATAAGAATCAAGAGAAGCATGAAAAGGTAAATAGGAAAGAGAAATTGCAAAGGACTCACCAAAGTTGAACTGTTTACATTCCTACATGAAAAGATAATATTTGTAACTCTTGAAACTTTTCTCAGTATTTTGGTAGTTGGAGGGATTATGCACACACACACACACGCACGCACACACACATATAGACAGAGAGTACACGGTGAGTTGAATAAGAGGGGATGATATCTAAAAAAATAAAATTAGGAAATGAGAAGGAATATATGAGTAGGAGAAAGGTAGAAACGGAATAAGGCAAGTTATCTCTCATGAAAGAGGCAAGAAAAAGCTTTTTCAATGAAGGAGAAAAGGAAGGAGGTGAGAGAGAAAAGTGAAGCTTACTCTCATCACATTTGGCTTAAGGAGGGAATTACCTGCACACTCAATTTGAAATTAAAATCTGACACTACAGTAAAGTAAGGCAGAAGGGGATAAGTAGGGTGGGGGGATGGTAGAAGGGAAGGAAATGGGAGAAGGGAGTAATTAAAAGTAAACACTTTTGGAGAGGCAGAAGCACAAAAGAGAGAATAGAAGAAATAGGAAGCAGAATAGAAAGGAGTTAGTCTTACACAACATGACTATTATGGATGTTTTTTACAAAACTTCACATATATAGCCTATATTGAATTGCTTCCCTTCTCAGTGGGGATGGGTGCTAGGAAGCAAGAAAGGGAGAGAAGTTGGAACTCAAAGTTTTAGAAATGAAGGTTGAGAATTGTTTTTGCATGCAACCTGGAAATAAAAAATACAGGTAATGAGGTATAAAAATATAGCTTACTCTACAAGAAAAGGGAGAAGATGGATATAAGGAAAGGGAGGGGTATTATACAAGGGAAGGCAGATTGGGGGAAGGGATAGTCAGAATTCAAGGTGTTTGGGGGTACAAGGAAGGGAGAGATGAGGAGAAAATTTGGAACTCATAACTTTGTGGAAAAGAATGTTGAAAACTAAAAATAAATAAATAAACATTAACAAAATATCTATGTGATCATTAGCTATAAAAATAAGTTTATTGCCCAGGGTCACACAACAGCTATTAAGTGTTTAAGGTAGAATTTTTTGGACTCCAAATCCAACACCATCCTCCTCTCCATCTAGCTGCTTTATTGGTGTTACAAAGTATCCATTAGAAAACTCCACCACTGAGTGTGATTTGGCCACATATATAACTTCTTCTTCCATTACTCCCTATGGAATCATACATTACACTAGCCAATGGAAAGATATTTTTGGCATACTTGTATATCCTCCTGTCAGTTCTAAAATTCTGCACATGATATGGTCAGACTCACTCTTTAGTTGTCTTTTCTTTTTTGGAGGGGGAAAGGTCAGGCAGTTAGGGTTAAGTGACTTGCCCAAGGTCACACAGCTAATAAGTGTCAGGTTCTGAGGTCTGATTTGAACTCTGGTCCTCCTGACACTAGGGCCAGTATTCTGTTCACTATACTGCCCTATTAGTTCTAAAACTGCACATGATCTTGTCATACTCACTCTTTATATCTTTACCTGATCTTTTGGACTGACTGGGACCCATGAGCTTGTAGTTCCAGTCCCAAGTTTATGGATGGCCCAAGAAATCTATTGCTGTAATCAGTTACCATTGAGTCAGGCTCTATCTCTGTTGATTCTCTTCTTTGGGGCCATACACAACTATAATGATAATTCAAATGGGAAGTCTTTCCCATTCATTAATAGTCCCATGTGGCCTGCCTGGGTCATGTGGAAGCCCGAGTCACATGAACCTGAGTCACATAGAGCATGTGGTGGGAGACGCTTGCTGAAAGGTGGAACAGAAAGAGGTAGAGCTAGAGCAGAGCTGAGAGGAAGTTAGTAAGAGAGTAGTCAGAACTGAAGGAGCAGGCAAGCCCTGGCTGTGAGTGAGAGAAGGACATTTTGTTTAAGGGAAACCTGTTTGTGATTTGTTTAACGGAGCTGGTTTGTGGGAAGCCTAGCAGGGGGAAGGCTTGGGAATGGTGTTGTCTGCTGCATTGCTATTGTGTTTATACACAAGTTTTGTTACTATGATGGATTTGACTTTCTGGTGTATGAATAAATGTTTTGGTTCTGTCAAAAAAAAAACCAAATTGGTTAATCTGTAAACATCTCAAACTCAGCATTTCCAAAACTGAACTCACTATCTTTTCCCCAAATCCTTCCCGTCTTTGAAATACCCTCTAACTTAAGGATGCTAATTTTGAGGGTGCTAATATCCTCCGAGTCACCCAGGCTCTCCATCTTTCTGTCATCCTCAACTTCTTAGTCTTTCTCTCATTTCCATACCCAATCTATTGGTAGATCTTATTGATTTTACCTTAGCAAAAGTATCTCTTAAAATATAGCCCCTTCTTTCTTCTGTCACTTCCATAGTTATACGGCTTGTCCTCTTCTCCTCACTCCTGGACTATAACCTATTGGTTGGTATCCCTGCTTTAGGTGCCTCAAGTCTCTCCTAATTTTGACTATCTTCAACTCAGATGTCAAATTGATCTTCCTAGAGCTCATATTTGACCATATTACTTCTATATTTAGTAAACTCCAGGACTTAGAAGACCGAGTATAACAACATCAAGCATTCAAAAACCTTCACAATCTGACCCTCTCTACCTTTCAAAACATCTGATGCATTCATCTCCTTCAGCTACTCTACTATCTAGTATTGCTGGTCTCCTCATTGTTCCTCACATAAGATGCACCCTCTCCTGACCCCAGGCATTTTCCCTGTCTGTCACGCCTAGAATTCTCTCTGATTTCATCTCAGTTTTCTTGATTCCTCTGACTTCCTTCAAGTCCTAACTAGAATTTCTACAAGGTTTTTCTGGTATATAATTCTATGTTCTTCTGGGATTTCACGTGTAAATAAGGAGATCTTCAAGATTTCAAGGCCTTTAAAGGAGTGTGATCCTGGGCAAAGTCTGATTGCTACCCACTTATCTTTTGACCCTAGTTTGGGTCTGAGTAAGATAACTGTGGTTGTGCCCCTAGTTCAAGCTCTAATAGACTAGGGCTGGACCCAGCCACCATCAACTATCTAGAAAGCACTGAATGTTCAGAATGACTGACCTATAGTATCTTCTGTGGTCTGACTTCCCTGACCTGGTTGTTATTGTATAGACTTCAGACTGGTTAGGGGGGGGTTAGAGTTGAGATCCTGTTCTACTCTTGAGTCAGAATCACGTAGATACTTACTTCTACTTCTGTTCCTTGTCTAGTACACAATCTCTGGTCTGTAACTTTTCCTTCCTGTCATCTATCACCATTAGGAATAGGTCCTTTGCTCAGTTCTCATGGAATAGGATGCCCAGGTCTGGAATATGAGCAATGGAGTTTCCATTTGACACCTTTTTCCTGTTCCTGTGCTGTATCCTGCACCTCTTGTTGCCTCAGTGTACAATCAAATACTTCATTTCAGTCTCAGAACTGGTAGATTCTATAGGGCATATCCCTGGCAGAAAAGTGGCACAGTAGATAGAGCATAGAGCTTGGAGTCAGGAAGACCTGAGTTCAAATCTGGATTCAGACACTAGCTATGTGACCCTGGGCAGGTCACTTAACCTCTGTCTTCTTCAACTTTTTCCAACTAAAAAATAGGAATTGCACCTACTTCATAGGATTGAAATGAGGATCAAATGAGACAATATTTGTAAAGTGCTTAGCCCACTGCCTGGAATATGGGATTAATAAATGAACATGATTAATAAATTATTTTTTACTCTATCTCCCTTTCCCTTCTTTTCCCCCAGCCTGCTAGATCCAGTCCCCAGAGTCTACAGACATTTGTTTGAACCCTCTCCCCTCAAGATGACTTTGCCTGAAAAAAATGACTTGATTTTTTTGCTACATTTTTCCTACATTTGTTCATCAGGATTTGGTCTGATGTATTTTCACTGTGGGAAGATTTTCAAGGTGGGAAGATGCTCTGCTGTATCGCTTCTTCCTAATACTCCATCTTGACTGGCCATAAGTCTATACCTTTTTAAAAGCAGATATTTCTTAAGTATTCATTTACTTTTATATAATTCCTATAAGTTGTTAGCATGACCAAACCAAATAACACATTTCCTTTGACTTTTCCTCCTTTTTTTACTATATAAGTAACCCTGTAGTAAATGTCATTTGAGTTTGTGTGTGTATACATGTATTACAACTATTTACTACTACTACTACTACTACTACTACTACTACTACTATGCTGCTGCTGCTACTACTACTGACAATAATAAGTTGTCTAGTTACGCAATGGTTTACATGGGAAAAAGTCTCTAAGAATTTGGATAGACTTGAAATTCAACATGAGTCCTGTCCTTGTGCAAAGGATTTTTAATTTTCCTTCAAGAATTAAAATTTATCTGTATTTAAATTTATCATCATAGATTCAATGTGTTATTGAAACTAATTGAGATTTTCTTTTTTAGGTATTGGATGAAGGAGCTTACATTCTACTGAGAGCAGCAAAACACACACATAAATGCATATAAATCATAAAATATACAAAATCACAATATCTTTTTTAAATTTATCTTCGTTTTCTGTTTTATTTAGCTTTCCCAGCTACATGTTTTGTTAAATTTTATAATCATGACATTTATGCTTTGTTAGAAGGAAATAATTGGTGTAGGGGCTAACTGGACTTTGCAGCAGGAGAGAACTCATTTAAAATCCCAGGTATTTTTTACTCTTATTAAGCTGTTTGATCCTGTTATTTCAATCTCTCACTTCTTCAGGATCTTCATTTTAAAAATGGAGATAATTATATTTGTACAACCTATCTCATGTGACTACTTGAGGAAAGCACTTTGTACATTTACATAGTGTGATAAGGTCCCCATAATTTTATGATTTCAAATATATGACAGGAAATCTAAAAACACTAAGGAAATATAAGGTGATATTAACAGAAATGTAACATTAAAAAATAGTAGCATAAGAAAATCTATGACCCATCTGTATTTTACCCTAATCATATCATATTTGAAACAATGTGTTCAGTTCTAAATCACTCTACCATCTTGCTAGCTGGTCTTTCCTTGTCTTGCCTGTACATTGACTATCCTCCAGAAGAATTAGAATGCTTCTCTGAGTGTGAAGAATTTGTGTGTGTCTGTCCTTCATTGCTGAAGAAGACCATGCTATCAGAGAAATAATGACATGACTTGTATTTGACTTGTTTTGAGTGAGGGAGGGCTGTACAAGTCACCAGTCTCACTTCTCCTCCACAGCCATCTGAATCCAGTGACCAGATACTCAGCAGAATGACTGGAGATGATCCAGGATGGGGCAATTGAGGTTAAGTGACTTGCCCAAGGTCACATGACTAGTGAATGTAAAGTGTCTGAGGTGAGATTTGAAGTCAGGCCCTCCTGACTCCTGCACTGGTGCTCTATCCACTGCAATATAATTGCTAACTTGGAAGAAAGCTGAACCAACACACAGTTGGCACAGAGGAGCAGAAAAGGAAAGGACAGCTTTCAGAGATTTGGTGTACAACACTACATTTACTTACCTGGGCCAAAATGCTCACAAATATCAAGATTGGTTTGACAAAAATGATGGGGAAATTCCGAAGCTGCTAAACAAAATATGACAACTCTCCACAGTGTTTATGAGCAAGATAGTTTATCTGTGTCTAAGGAGGCAGCATTCAACTTCATCAAAAGTAAAATGCAAGTGAAGCTTAAAGAAATTCAAGATTCTTGGCTCAGTAAGAAGGCAGATGAAATTCAGTTTTATACTGTTAATAACAATCCAAAGTGCTTTTATGATACCCTGAAGGCTATTTATGGGCCAGTGACCTCTGGGCTTCTTAACTACTCAACAATAATAGAATCACATTGATTAGTGGTAAGGACATCCTGCAGAGATGAGCTGAATATTTCCATAGTGTTCTCAAATGACCATCATCAAATAATACTGAAGCCATTGACTACATAACTCAGGTTGAAGGCAGTCCCTCTCTAGCTGAACTTCCATCTGAAGAAGTTTTGGCTTCTCTCATGTGGCAAAATGTGTGGTGTTGATTCTATTGCAGTTAAGATTTTCAAGAGGTTCACTGTTCATAGAAAAGCTAACTGAAATCTTCCGTGCTATATAGCAAGAGGAAGTTATGCCTCAAGAGTTCAAGGATGCCCCTATTGTCTATCTCTATAATAGGTTGTCATGCAACAGTCACAGGAAGTGGATGTCTCTCTTAGTCATTGCTGGCAAGATTTTTGTCAGAGTCCTCCTTAATATGTTGATCCTTCACCTGGAAGATGATCCATCTACATGACAGCCAGCGTAGCTTCAGAAATGGCCAAGGAGTGGTTTATGTATTGTTTGTTACCCAACCACCCCAAGAGAAATGCCAGGAGCAGAGAAGCCTATAAGCAATGTCTGTTGATCTGACCAATACCTTTGCTACTGCCAGTCATGAGGCCTTGTGGAAAACCACAATAAGATTTGGTTGCCAGTATTCTATGTCATTTTCATGATGGCCTGCTTGTATGTATTCTTAATAATGGATGATGCTCTTAGTCTTTCCCAGTCATTAAAGGAGGTCTGTGTGCTTGTTCTGATGCTTTTTTAAAAAGCATGATATTTTCAGTGATATTTTCAGACACCTTCAATGAGAACAAAAATGACATCAAGGTCAGGTACCAACACTGATGGTAAATTATTTAACTTGAAAAGCCTATAAGCCAAGACTAAAGGTGAGGAAGCATTGTGACTTTGTTTGCTGATAATTGTACACTCAATGCAGCCTTTGAGGCTGAGATGCAACAAAGTATGGACCAATTCTCTGCTACCTGTGCTAATTTTGGCTTAACGATCATCACCAAGAAAACACAAGTTCTCCACCAGCCAGCACAATACTTGGACTCATCCATACTTGGAATCATCAATTACAGAAAATGGATAATTTTTGAATGCTGTACTTAGGTTCATTTACTTGGCAGTATACTTTTCAGGGACATAGACAGAGATGATGAGGTTGATTGACACATTGGAAGAGCTAGCTCAGTGTTTGGAAATATCCTCAAGAAAGTGTGGGAAAGAAGAGGTTTACACTGCTTACCAAATAAAGGTATTGTGCTGAGCTCATTGTGAAACCTGGACAGTATACCAGCACCATGCAAATAAACTAAATTGCTTCTCTTCTAAGAAGGTTCTGAAGATCACTTGGCAAGATAATGTACCAGATACTGAGGTCCTTTCTTGAGCTGAACTGCCAAACATTCAAACTCTACTGAAGAGAGGGCAACTCCAAAGAGCTCATTCCATTGTTTGCCTGTCAAACCTACATTTGCCTAAAAGACTATTTTATGGAGAGCTCACACAAGTCAGGGGCTCACACAGAGATCAGAAGGGAAAGCATCACAACACCACTCTCAAGATATCTCTGAATTACTTTGCATCCATTATGAGACATGAGAGCTACTGGCACAGGATCACCCAGCATGGCATGCTTGCATCAAAAAGATATTATGCTCTATGAGCAAAGTAGAATTACAGTAGCTAAAAGAAAAATAAACATAATGCACACATTGAGAAACATTTCTATTCCAAATATTCATATGGAGTATTTGTGCCCATCCTGTGATAGAGTCTTCTGAGTATATATTGATCTGATCAGCCATGGTTGGATACACTGTACCTGATTCTAACAGATTGATGTCCTTTTGGTCCTCATCGAGTTCAAAGAACAACTAAGATGTCATTAAAGAATTTTTGGCATGAACTCCTGGGGGAAGAGTCACTGTTATAAACCACCAGAAGAATCATAAACTACTAAATGTGAATACTATTATAGAAAGAATTCCTGCTTAAGGAAAATTAGATAAGTCCCAAGTTTCCGTCTACCTTTGAGATGCTACATTACATTTTCAAAGCACTGTATAAATATGCAAATATTGTTTTAATGCAAACATCATTTTTCTTTTGAGCTGTTAAAAAATTTGGGAAAATAGTTCAAATAAACAAATGGAGAAATGTACAGGTTAAAATGCTGTCATGGAGCTTTATTATTTTCAGTGATGATGTTCATTGCATGAGCGTGCCTAAATATCATTTTTTTTAAATCTTGATGAATTTTTTGACTATTAATTTATACTTTTTTTGGACAATGATAGAGTTAGAAATTCAAGGAGGTTCTTCTGGGTGATACAGTAAAAAGAAGGGCTCTTTTAGAGGGAATTGAAAATGGTTAGGATTTCTAACAATATTTACTACATGGGTGGCCTTGAACTGGTTTCAGATTTCTCATTTATAATATAAACGGGTAGAACAAGATAACCTCTGAGTTGCTTTCCAGAACTAAATATATTCTCCAGTTAAAATTCTTGCTTCCAAGTGGACACGTAGTGTTCAGTTTTTGTTGTAAATTGCTATTACCTTTTTGGTTGAGTGATTTACTTAAGAACTCTTTAATATATTGTCTCTTTAATGAGATAATGGCTCTTCTAATTACCCAAATTCAATAATTAGAGTGTCCAAAAACCTTTAAAAAAAACCAAATTAGTTGGGAGTTGAAGTCACAGAAACCAATTAAATGTGTTAATGTTTGCAATAGGAATATTTAAATTACTTTGTGACAATAGTGGAGAGGGAAAGATAGCTATGTTGTTTCTGTACATAGAATGACATTTTAAGGGAAATTTTTTTCTTATGAATTATCCAATTTAGGTCCATAAAATTTGGAAAATTAAATGAATCACAAAGATCAATGTTTTCCTGGCATTTTAAAAAATAGTACATTCATACATAGCTGGTAGAAATGCAAATTGATAAAAAAATTTTGAGAGTGATATTGCAGTACAAAACAAACATTAAAAAATATCTTTTGACATGATGATTTACAATTTGTAAATTTACCCTAAGATCCTATTATAAATAAAAATATCTATGTGCCTAAATATATTTATAACAGAATTATCTATAATTTCAAAGAACTGAATACAATCTAAATATTAAACAATTAGGTTATGTCTGAATAAACTATTGTATATCATATTTTTATGTGGTACAATAATTAACAGCAGTGACCTCTGAGGTTTATTCCAGCTCTAAATATTATCCTGTAACACTAAATGTGTAAATTATAAGGAATATAGACACCCATATCAAGTCATTTGAAGTGAAGAAAGCAGAACCACCAAATAGTGTGTGTGTGTGTGTGTGTGTGTGTGAAAAAGAGAGTGAGAGAGAGACAGAGAGATAGGTACTTAGACAATACAGCAGAATCAATGTTTATACAAATGATGAAATGAACAATTAAGAAAAGAGAAGAAGAGAGGACAAAGCATTATTCCTAGTTTTCTACTCTTTATAGAGATTTCACTTACATGTACTGGAGACTAAGGGAAGCTAACAATACCAGAGAAAAGTCATACTTGAAATGAATGATATGGATAAAGATGTGGCATAATCAGAAATACAAGCGTGACCAGATATCCATGTGAAACTGAATCAAAAAGTTTAGTGAGTAAAAACAAATCCAAGTATCCCTTTCCTTTTTATTCTACCATCTCTGCATTCCTGTGGGTCTGAACAGAAATAGCTGATAACTTGTAACAGACATTTAAATGATGTAAATTGTTTTAAATGTATTTTTTATTGTTTTTCAAAGTGTATACAATTACTTAATATGATGAAAACAGAAAGTAACACTTTACAAAATTATTTGTCATAAAATGAAATAAAATTCATAGAATGAACTTTCATAAAAGGAAGTTTTCCATATATGTATCTATTATGTGTGTATTTATTCCTATTTTCATGTATTCTCCAATTTTGTGTGATCAACCAAAACACTCACATGATATTTTAGTCTAAATTTAACCACACTCTGAGGTGTATCAATTTTCCCTTTTTGATATTCACAAAGAATTAAAAAAATTAAGGTGGAATGCAATTTTCATTGCAGTAAACAAATATTTTCATAACTCAATTAGAGTTATTATAATATGAATAATCATCACGGCAATAGTTTCATAAAGGTTAAGAGAATCATAAAAGTTGCTTCTTTTGCATACTCTGCCAGCTGCCATTTGAATTATGGACTAACCTCTCTAATTTGCCTTACCTTGGTCGGCAAGAGCTAATTGTTTTCAAAATTTCAGTCTTTTAGTAGTATATTCTGACATGTATAGACACATTTATGCCTTCAAAATGTATTTCATTTATTTCACTTCCTTGTATACCTCTTCTGTTAATTTAGTTGAGATAAGAAGTAGTGTAAGTAATTGTTGACTTTTGATTGTTAAAATTGAATTGAAAAAAAGGAAACTGAATCTCAAATTTTTCCCAAATTATTGACTGTTTTAAACAAGCATTTCAAAATCATTGATTATTTTTTATTACCAAAAAGAATGCTCTTTATAAAGTCATTTTTTTTCAAAGGAGATTTCATGTTTAGTCATGACATCATAATTTATTGTAGAGTAAGTGTGCTCTTGTATGTGTGTGTGTATTATATATGTGTGCATGCATATATTTAATATGGGAACATACAGGCACTAGTAGAGCTTCAGGGATCTTAAGAAACTCATCAACCATTATTTGTACAGATTACCATGTAGCTAGGGCATTAAAGGGAGTGGAAAGGCTACTGTTCTTGCTGTGGATATTTGACTGACTGTAAACTTGTTGCCTTTGAGCAGTCTTATGAATAGAGAGAACTGATCTAAGTAAGGTGTTTAGAGACTGTAGAAATGTTGTTGTATTGTTTATGTATTGGAAGACCTTTTCTGTTGCTATTTTGTATGTCTTAAAGAGGGGTAATCCACTGAAAAGATAGCAGGCGTGTGTGTATATGTTTTTCTGTGTATTAGTGCATGTGGCAGTATGTAGGGGTGTCTTGGGTGGATGGGTGTGAGCACTAAGCTCTGTAAATAACATAATAAAAATGATAATGTCCCTGCTTCAAGGACCTTATATCCTACTATAGAGGAAGGATCCAGCTTTCACACAGAGAATGATGAAACCAAAATACAGTGTTCTATGTATATATAGAGGGATAATGAAAAGGCAAGATGAGGAAAAAGTACTTCAGTAAATGTTTTAGAAATGAAGAAAGAGAAGGAATCTTAAAGTTAAAGATGAAGAGGCAATAGATTCTAGCCCAGGAGTGAGAAAGATGACATGTGCCAATGAATGGAAGCGAAAGAAGTTATATTGAAAACATAGTTGATTTTGTCTAGGATGTAGATGGCAAGGAAAAGACTAATGAAAAGTAAAAGTGGAAAAATAAGCTAAAACTAGATTGTGGAGGGTTTGAAAAGCCAGACAAAAAAGGCTTGTTTTATTCTGTAGGCAACAGTGAAGCACTAAAAGTTTGTTTAATGCAAGAGTGATGTGGTCAGTCCTGTGCCATTGGAAAGTTATTCTGACATATATGAAGGTATATGAAGGATGGGATTGCCAGGAGAGGAACTGTATATTGGAAGGAAAAAAATAGGTGAGCATGAAAATATTTAAGTTCAAGGGAATTAGAAAATTTTAAAAATATTTATTTGTTTTTAATTTTGAATTTCAAATTCTCTGCCTCTCATTTTTCTCCCACTCACTGGGAAGGCAAACAATATGATATCAATTTTATTTGTGAAATAATAAAAATAAAATCAAAATTACTTTTCAATTTGCATTCAGAGTTCATGAATTCTTTCTCTGGAGGTTTTTCAGTTCTTTCTTTTTTGTCATGAGTCTATTGGAATTTTCTTGGATCATTTTATTGACCAGGGTAGCTTAGTCTTTTACAGTTGATCACTATAAAAATATTGTGGTTACTGTATATGATGATCTCCTGGTTCCATTCACTTTACTTTTCATCAATTCACGTCAATCTTTCTAGGTTTTTCAGAAAGCATCCTGCTCATCATTTATGATAGTATTCCATCATAATCATATAACACAACTTGTTCAGCCATTCCCCCAATTGATGGGCATCTCCTTAATTTACAATTGTTGCCATGAAAAGAGTTTCTAAAAATATTTTATACGTATAGGTCATTTGTCTTTGATCTTTTGGGGGTACAAATATGGCATTACTATTGTTGTGTGAAAGGCTAGGCCCAGTTTTATAGTGCTTTAGGGATCATTGTAAATTGTTCTCCAAAATGGTTAGACTGGTTTGCGACTCCACTAATAGTTTGTGAGTGTATTTATTTTCCCTCATCTCTTCTAGTATCTGCCACTTTTGATAGGTGTGAAGTGTTTCTTCAGAGTTGTTATAATTTGCTTTTCTCCAAGTGATAGTGATTTAGAACATTTTGTCATATGACTATATGTATTTTGATGTCTTCCAAAAACTGCTTGTTCTTATTCTTTGACAATTTATCAATGGAGGAATGATTTATTTTTATAAATTGGTGTTAGCTCCTTATATATTTAAGAAAAGAGGCCTTAATTACAGAAATTTTCTATAAGAAAATTTTGATGTTGGAGATATTGTGGGAAAATAGGAACACAAACATATTGATAGAGCTATGAAGTTGTCCAACAGTCATATCAATTTGGAATTTGGGATAAAATTAACTAAATTGTCTGTATGTTTTATTTCAGTGATCACATTACTTGGCCTACTCCATATGGAAATCAAACCGAAAGAAAGTATGCCACATGTATACCAATGTGTAGCAAAAGGATAGAGCATATCCCAAGATATTCACAGCAGTATTTTTCATTGAGTAAAGAGTTGGAAACAAAGTAGGTACCAATTGAAAAGGGAACATCTGGGAAAAATATCTATGCTATTGGAATGGAATGGCATACAATAATACTAAAAGAAACATTTATCAAATAGGAGACACATGAAATGATCATAACCTGATGCAGAATAAGATAAGCAGAACCAAAAAAACCATAATAACTATTAAAGAGGAAAGAAGTCAAACTGGGTAACTTAAAAACCATTGAAATTCTATATTCACCCTCATTTATAGCAGAGAGGTGGGAAGCTTATAGAATCAGCAAATTACAGAAAATGAAAATTGGACAAAAAAAAGGAAAATGATAAATGTTGGAGAGGATATGGGAAAACTGGAACATCAATGCACCTTTGGTGTTGTGAACTGATCCAACCACTCTGTAGAGCAATTTGGAATTATGCCCAAAGGGCAATCAAACATAATGTTTGATCTAGCAATACCACTAACAGGGCTGTATATTAAAGAGATAATTTAAGGAAAAAGACCCAATTGTAATATTAATAGAATAGGAAGATCTTTTCTGCCATTAATAGTCCTAACACGTGGAGCTTGTGATCATATGGAGTCTGTGGTCACATGGAGCCTGCACCATATGGAGTTCGGACTGGGAGGAGCTTGCCCAGAGAGGAGAGAGAGAGCAGGAGCAGAGAGTGACAGCAGGCAGAGCAGAGAGAGAATCAAGCTGTGAGTGGGCAGAGGGAGAAATTTGTCTAGGGGAACTTGTTTTTGTGGAGAGATCTGACAGAAATAAGGTTTAAGATGTCAGTGGTCCCTGGATTCGTGATAAGTGCCCTGTTAAATCTTATCTCTTGGTATTCTAATGATGTCCCAAATAAATACTTTGGTTTTTCCTTTGAGGAAGAGAGTTTACTATATTTTGCAAATTTGCCTTGTAAATATGCAGGCATATTCATAGCAGTTGCTATGAGTATCACATTACCATTACAAATATTTATAGCCATACGTTTTGTGGTAACAAAGAACTGAAAATTGAGGGTATGCCCAACATTTGAGAAATCGTTGAACAAGCTGCAGTATATGAATATAATGGAACATTGTTGGGCAAGGAGAAATGATGAACAGGTACATTTCAGAAAAACCTGGAAAGACTTGCATGAACTGATGCAAAGTGGAATGAACAGAACTAGGAAAACATTGTACACAGCAGTGATCAACTATGAATGATTAAGCTCTTCTCATCACAAAAAAAAGTGAGGCAAGCACAAAGGACTCATGAAGGAAAATGCTATCCATATCCAGATAAAACAGATGGACTCTGAATGCATATCGAAACATAATTTTTCACTTTATTTCTTTTTATTTTTTCTTTTCATCTGTTTCTTCTTTTACAGCTGTGACTAATGTGGAAATATATACTACATGATAGCACATGTATAAGCTATATCAAATTACCTACAATTTTCGAAAGAGAGGAGGAGAAGGAGGAAGGGATAAAAAATTGGGACACAAAATCTTACAAAAAAAAAGAACACTAAAAATTACCTTGACATGCAATTGGGGGAAAAATACTATTTTAAGAAATCTCTCCTTGCAACTTCCATCCTCTGTTCTTAGTTTTGCCCTCTGGGGCCAAGCAAATAAGTGTAATCTGTCTTTTGTATAATAGTCATTCAAGTTCTTGATGACAGCTATCATGCCTTTCAAATTTCTTTTCTTCTTAAGATTTTATTTCACAGTTTAATGCGATGTCATAATAAGCATTCTATCATCCATTAACCATCTGTATTATTTCTTCTATTATGAATCCAAGACTTTTAGGATATCTGCATCAGTAACCAATTTTCCAATGTTGGTCAAAATCAATCATTTAGTCAGTCAATTAAAATTTATTAAGGGCTTATTTTGTTCCAGGCACTATGTTAAGCATTGGGAACACAAAGGAAAAGGCAACAACAACCCAATCCAATTCCTGTACTCAGAGAAATAAATTCACATTCTAATGGCAGGTGTTCTCTGAGGTAGACTAGGAGAATGTAAGTGCCATAGTAATGATATCTAGGAAAGCCAACAGGTGAGTCATCTGTTATACTGTGGCTGTGTTTATTATTCAGAAGTAGGTGGGATCATTAGAAGATGGAATCTTTTATGATTCAGTAACTCAAGATAGAGCCCACTCTGTGTGACTCCTGCTCCTGCTCCAATACCATCAGGGCATTTTGCCAGTTATAAATGAAATACTTCCATTAGAACAGGATCACAGGATCAGAGCTATCAAGCAGGCAAGGATATCAGAAATTTGCCCTAATTTTAATTGTGAGGAGCCTAAGCCCCAGGGACAATAAGTGACTTGACCATGGTCACACAGATAGAAAGCAAAAGTGGTAGAATTTCAAGCCATTACCTCTGACTCAGGGGCCAGTGATAAACTGCTCTTCTATACCATCACTTTTGATATATGGAGGGACACAAGTCCCATGACTTGTTTTGATTAACCCCAGGCTATATATCTCTGTGTATGTGTATATACACACATGCACACACAGACATACATATACACGTATATGTGAGGGAGAGAAAGAGAGAGATTGAGAATTCATCTAATACTCTGCCCAATCACTATGGGGACATATTTGAAAGCCCCCAGTTCTACATAGACAATAAATAGCCAATAGTTTTTAACATGTTGATTTCTTCCTTTAATTCTATCTCTTAAATACTTATTTCTGTAAGAATCCCATTTCTTCTAAGGACTTCTGACACTTCCCAACTGTTGTGATAATGATAACTTGTATTTATATAATGCTTTAAGGTTTGCAAATTGTTTCACATGCATAATTTCATTTCTGAGGATACTATTATCATATCCATTTTACAGACAAGGAAAGTGAGACATAGAAAGTGTAAGTAATTTCCTCAGAGCCATATGAATATTAAATATCTGAGATGGCATTTTAACCTGAGTCTTCCTGAGTCAAAGTGAGATGCTTTATTTTGTAAATTATTGACCTTCCCCTTATGCCCCTTGGGGCTTCATTCATTTATATAATGATGAGGTGTTCCAAGAGTGTTAGTGAAGTTTTAAGGTTTGACAGTGGCACAGTGGATAGAGTGCTGGACAGGAGTCAGGAAGATCTAAGTTCAAATCCAAACTCATTCACCTACTGGCTATGTGACCATGGGCAAGTCACTTAACTCTGTTTACCCCAGTTTCCTTAACGTGCTCATTGCCATGACTTGGAGAAGAAGATGATGAACAACTCCAGAATTTTTGCCAAGAAAATCTCAAATGGGCCCATGAAGAATTTAGCATGACTGAAGTGATTGAACAACAACAGCCAAGTCTGATAACTCAAATATGTTCTAAGGCCTTTGGGAAACCTTGTATTTACCCAGAATGTAGAAACCCTTTGAAAATGTTAGTGATCCTTTTGACCTATTAACAGCCCTCAGAGATTACAGGAACATCCAAGGAATTCTAAAGTAGGGGAGATAACTTGCCTGTCTTTGTGAATACTCACAAGAGATTTGCAAAGATCTGAAATTATTGAAGATTAGCAGATCTAAAGCTAGGAAAATAATTGATCACAAAGCCCAGGCATTTGTAGCAAATTCTATTATATGTAGCAGAACATGTAAAAGACAACATGTTAGAACAAACAAACTTGGTTTAAAATGGAAAAGATGTCCCAAGTGATGGCTAGAGAAAAGACCATAAAGCATGGCAAATTAAATAAATCAGGAAATTGAGAATACCTAAGCATAACCCAAAAACAAACTTGTTAAAGACATCAAAATCAGTAGTAAAACACTGTTGGAGGGCTAAAGTTATATAGAAAGAAACAGCAAAACCACTGGATGAACATAGTGAACAAAACAGATAATTTACTACATAGACTCAAGTCTTTTTCTTCAAGCCTTAAGGAGAAAGATTTTAGGGAGAGTTGCCTAATAAGACCATCATTTGAAAGAAATGGATGAGAAGTTATTAGGTCAAATAATAGTAAGCACACAGGTTATCCAAGACCTAATCAAAAAATCAGATATAAATAAATTATAGCAATGAATGACATTCTTAAAAAAAAAAACCTCAAAGTTCCCTGGACTGCCAAGATTATAGAGAATAGAATCCTGACTGATCCTTTTCCCCAGATTACTTTTTTTAAAAGATGAGTTACACATGCATGGAAAAAATAAATCAATAAGATAAATCTCTTCAAAATATACAAAGTACAATTACCCGGAAAAAAGATTAGATAGATAGAAGGATAGATATATATAGGCAAATAGATAGATAGATAGATAGGCAGACTTTCCAGGTTCTCATCCACAGTGATGTACCCAAAAACCACCCTTACCAAGAGACTAAACAGTTCATTAAGTAAAGAACAATTTTACTTCCTTTTCTAGATTGGTTTATATAGAATTTGACAAAAAAGCATTTCTTAGTGAATGTATCCCAGCCTGTTCCTGGTCCTGATGACTGAAGGCTACACTAATGCCATACTGCTTTGAAAGCTTATCAGAATGATCCAAGGGCAGGACAGAGCAAATAATGCCCAGGACATTTGTTACTTGGTCATGTTTCTGGTATGCTTCCTAGCAAATCCCCTGAACCTTTAGTTTAGGAACTAACAAATAAAAATGATGAAAATAAACAGTGTGTAAAGCACAGTGTAAACCAGGAGGAAGAGGAATCAGTAACAGCCAAAACCAGAACATCCTTTCTCTGTTTCCTACCATTTTAGTGGGGGCATCTTCAAGAGTATAGACTACTTGGAAGATCACAATGGAACAGGAAGACATTCAAAGTTCACACCAGGCAGATAATAACCTGACACCAAAGCAGACAGCTGGTTACCAGAACCAGAAGAACTGAAAAACCTTCTTTGGTTCAAAATGTCAGAAAATATATCTGGAAGTGAAAACCAAGGTTTTATAGTGCTATTACTTGTAACTTGACTCTGAGTATATGAGATATTACCTTTCCTTACTGTGCACTGCTATGTATTCTGTATTCTGACTCTTAGGTTATTGCCTTTCCTTCATGCAGACATTCATCATTTGAGAAATGAAACCATATTTTTTAGACTTAGTGGAATAATTTCCAAGTTCTTATGTGAAGAAGATTCCCTTTGTCTTGATGTTTTCACATGGACTAAGCAGGATTAGTCTTCTATTTACCTTCTCCTATATCTTGATTGTATAGGGTCACTTCTATTTGACTGAAAATATGGCATATTGCATAAAGAGCTAGCATCAAAGCCATGAAGAATTGAGTTCAAGTCTCATCTCTGATACATCCTGACTGCATAACTCTAGGCAAGGAACTTTAACTTCTCAGTGTTTTTGAAACCAGTTCTCTAAGACTACACGTTGCAAGGGCCAGCTAGGTGGTACATGGATAGAGTGCCAGACCTGGAGTCAGGAAGATTCATCTTCCTGAGTTCAAATCTAGCCTTACACATTCACCAGTTGTGTGACCTTGGGCAAGTTACTTAACTTTGTTTGCCTCAATTTCCTTATCTCTAAAATGAGCTGGAGAAGGAAATGGCAAATCATTCCAGTATCCTTGTCAAGAAAACCCCAAATGGGGTCACCAAGAGTTGGATATCACTGAAAAGTGACTGAACAAGAACAAAAATAAATTGTAGAGAAAGTACTAACTAGCATCAATAGAATTTCATAACCTGGATGGTTCTATAACAATGAAATCCCAGGTCCCATCCCTTTCTTTGTCCTGTTATTATGCAATCAGAGTCTATTATCCCTCCCTCTACTGCCAAGACCTTCTAGTGCTTTAGGGAGTTTATTTCTCCAAATGATCCAAGGGGAAAACTAAATGTGAACCGAAGAGAATGATGTGCAATTGTCCTCAGCGTAAGGTAGGTATCTACATGGAATATTTTCAGTAGCAGATCCTTACCTTCCATTGAAGCTGAACTAAGGATAACTTCATGTTTTTCCATAGTGCTATGGTTGTGGTAAACATAAAGAAGTCTTTACCATCACCATCTACCTTTTCAATCCTAAAATCAGTATTACGAAACATGAACTAGAGAACCACCTTTAATAAAGGGCAGATTTTCCCCAAGAAAACTTTCCCATTCAGCAAAGGTAGGGACCACAAATCAAGATTTTAAAAAAATCCATTACAACTACAGCCTACAGCCTCTTGCCTGGGGTTGTAAGATAAACGGAAACAACAGATGATGATATGTCATTTATCTCCACAGTTCTGGGGGCAATGTGGATTATTTTATCTAAGGAAATTAAGGTGGCAGGGAAAAAGAAAGGAGTCAGTCCTCAGGATTATTCCATATTCTAAAGAACTGTTTGGTCATTGGGTTCTAAAATGCAGAAGTAAGGAGGCAAAGAACTGCAGGACTGGGGGACATTGCAAAGACATGATAACAGGATAGAGCATGAGGAACAAAAAGTAGGTCAATACAGCTGGAGAGAAGTGTGCGGAAATCAATGTCCTATAAGAAGACTGGATGGATTGGAAGGGTCTAGGCTGTTAGGAGTTTTAAATGACAAATAGAGGATTTTATATTACATTCTCTATTTGACTTGCGTTGACTACAAGGAGTCACTGAAGTTTGAGCAGAAGGGTGGAAATATCACCCTTACTTTAGAAAATTCACTTTGGCAACAATGTGGGGGAAAGATTAGAATTTGGCCATATCTTGTGTCAGGGAGACCAATTAGGAAATTATTATAATATTTGCGAAAGAGATAATGAGAAGTTGAACTAAGGTGACAGCTACGTGGATAGAGAAAAGGACAAAGAATTGAGAAAAGTTGTAGAGGCAAAATGACAACATGTCATAACTGCCTGGAGAGGTAGAAGAATAAAAGAGAGTATTGAGTTTGGAAACCTTGGTAATTGAAAGGGTGGTTTGTCCTCGTCAAGAACAGAGGTGAACAACAAGGCTGTTCTCAACATAAATGGGGGAGATAGGTTAAAATATCCATTCTTGGGGGAAAAAACAATGAGTCCTATTTTAGATAGGTTGAGTTTGAGATGTCTGTAGAACAACCAATTAAAAATATTTGATAGGTCATTGATGATGAAAGACACAGACGATGAAAGAATACAAGAGAAAAACTATAGCTAGATATATAGATCTGGTAGTCATATTCATAGAAATTATAACTAAAACCATGGGTGCTAATGAACATGCAGAGAGAGAAAGGAGAGACAAGATCAGAGTCCAGAAAAGTGTTTTGAGATGTACCTACATTTAGAAGTTTTTATATAAAAATTATTAGCATTGCTGGTCTTCCCTCTATCTATATCTGATCTCCCAGCAATAAAAATTCCTTTAAAACATTAGGTTGGGGTTATTTTAATTGAATTTCTTATCTTTATTTGCATTCTGTTTTCAAGTTTTGCATTAATATTCGCTTTTGCTTTAACATGCTGAGAACTTGACAAATACCCCTACAGCCAATTAAAGAACTCCCTACATCAGTAACTAATCATTTTCTTTCCATTAAGATGGAATACATTTCATGACTTACTTCTTATGATGTCATTGGAAATATAGTAAATTTCATGATGTTAATATGAGATTCCTCAAAAGATATAATAAAGTTAAGCGTATCATCATAGCCCTTGCATAGCAACTTATGACAAAAGGTTTATAAACATCTCAGAGCAGTTCTAAAGAAATCCCAGTTAGCAGCAGTGCATAGTGGAAAGAGCATTGAAATTGAAGCAGTGATTCTGGACTTAATGCTCCCTTCTGCAATTTACAATCAGTGTGACCTTGGGAAGGCATTTCATCTTTGGTGGCTTCATTTTTCTCTTCTGTAAAATAAGAAGACTGGACTCAGTAAACTCTACAGTCCCTTGCACCTCTAAAATTGTAATCCTCATGACATGTTCTGGGGGACACAAGTGGATTGCAGATTTGTAAACAAACTGAAATAGAACAAATTTATTCATTCATTCATTTATCTATTTATTTGTCCATTCATTCATTCATTCATTTATTTATTTATAAAAACCAGCAGCCAAGTTAGAAATAGAATAAGAACCTAAATCTCCAGACCAGTATCTCCATGTCAGTTCTCTGTTCCTGTAACGTGAATGAGGAGCCCCAAAGAGCTCTCTTTTGAATGTGTCCATATAACTGTAATAATCTCTCACTTCTCTGGCCTATCAGAGAACACTTTCTTTTTACTACTCCTTTTGCACATAATCAGTATGATGGTAATTGATATTCATAATGGTGAGCTTGAGGCACTACGGACAATGTTCCTAAGGAGGTTTCTGCTTCACCAAAGAGAGATTAAACTGTTCAGGATAGACTGCCTTTGGGAAGTGGTAAATTTCTTTTAATGATCCCTAGCTTTTCCCTGAAACAAATGCCCATCTTTTTAATGCCAATATTCCTTTGATGAAGTTGTATCTCTGTGAGTTAGGTAAAACTACAGTCTCTAAGGAACTGAATTGAATATAAACTTCCATGTTAAGCTCTTTATGAGCAGTCCCCTTATATATTTTTTCACCTTCACATTTTTTCTCTCCTTCCACTTAACAATCTAGACATACTGACATATCCACTATTCATCTCAGAGGTCACAATGTACAGTGAGGTCTGGTTGACCCCTTTTGACCTGAATATTCCTCTGCTGTGGCTCTTGAAATCTTGAAAGATTTTCTTTTTGTTTGTTTGTTTTATTTTGTTTGTATAAAACCAGGTTGAAGTGCTACTTTTTACATAAAAACTTTTCTGATCCCCCCAGCTCCACATTCTCTTCTTTTACAAAGGATATTTTGTATCTATTTCATATTTATTCTGTATAGACACATAGAGGAGGGCAGCTAGATGTTACAGTGGATAGAGCACCAGTGCAGGAGTCAGGAGGACCTGAGTTCAAATCTCACTTGCCACTCACTAGCTGTGTGACCTTGGGCAAGTCACTTAACCCCAATTGCCTCATTCTGGATCATCTCCAGTCATCCTGATGAATATCGGTCACTGGATTCAGATGGCTCTGGAGGAGAAGTAAGGCTGGTGACCTGCACAGCCCTCCCTCACTCAAAACAAAGTCAAGTGTAAGTCATGTCATCATTTCTCTGATGGCATGGTCTTCTTCAGCAATGAAGGACAAACACACATATAGACTTATATGTGAAAATATTATCTCCCTGGTTGTAATGTAACTTCCTGGAGGGCAGGGACTGCTTTATTTTTTCTTTGTATCCCTAACAGTGTCACGTACATCAGAAGCACTTAATAAAATACTTTTTGGTCCTTTGATTGAATTGAAGTTGAGAAGCACACAAAGGAAAGTATATGGTGGCCATGAACCGGTAACAATATTTCAAACAAGAATTTATAGAGAAGTGGTACAAAATAGTGTTGTGAAATGCAAATTGTAATGGATGTAGATTTTAAAACCCACAAATTAATATTACCTATGTTTTATTGTATTTTGTGGTCTGGCAACTATAAATATGACCCCTCTGGTATAAAGGATGCCATCAAGGACACATATGACTAAAAAGAGATGCATTGGTTATATGGTGATAGAAAAGTCACCTAACAACCCACAACTGAGACACAGCCTATGTAGTCTGATGAAATCTACAAAAAGTTGGGAGAACTCAGGGAAAGCCTATGGCATATAGATTGGCAAATGTGTGGGAAAATGTGGGCAAGGGCTACATAGGATGGGCTGCCATGGATGGGTTGAGACCTGCACGAATGCAGTAAATTTGCACTATGATGGGATCACAAATCAATTCAGTTTGATTCAATTTTATTCAAGCACTTACAGCAGGCCTATTATTTTGCAGGTACTGATGTGGAGTCATAAGAATATTGTAGTATGTTGTATTCTAATTTTTTCCCAACCGGTAATTCATATATTGCTTATTTGATAATTCTTAGCATAACACAATGAGTAACGGAACACCCAGATTTTCATTTTTATTGGGTAATAATGTGTCTGCTCCAATAACCATGCATTCATGTTGTAAATAATTGAATTACTATAATAATGCTTAGTACTTTTAATATTATTATTTTATGTATTTTTAAAATAATTTCAAATTTATTTTAAATTATTTATAATTTTGGTATTGTAATAATTCATATTACTTTACATGTTTGTTCTCAATTCCTCTTCACAAAGATATAGGTTCTATTGGTGTCCCTACTTTACAAGTCAGCAAACTGTGGACCAGAGAGTTTGTGATTTACCCAGCATCCCAGAACTAGTAAGTGAATTAGGATTTGAACTCAGTCTTATTGATCACAAGTCTAACATTCTATGACTCCACCTAACTATCTCTGTTACAGACCTTGTTTGACCCCCAAGATGACTCTGGTTAAAAGTAGGACAGAATCAGGAGCTGACTTAGACCCATCATTATATCACTTTTCTAGACGTCACACAAGCAAAGACTGTAGTATCCTAAGAAGAGAAAAATGACTCCTTTACAGTCAAGAGGTAACAAACTGAAAATAGGCTGAATAGAAAACCCTGTGTCAGTGATTGACAAGCTAGGAAAACCAAGATAAAACAGACGAACAGAAGATTCCAAGTGGACAAGGGAAAAGGGCCAATTTCCCAACCTTAGCACAAGGTTCCATGGCCATGATAAAAATGGATTTATTTAACTAGTCACCTCTGCCTTGGATTTATATATTCTGGTACATATGGGCAGAGAAGCTTTCATTGGCAAATATAGACAACCAGAGAGAGAGAGACAAAGTTTATCTTCAAGGTCCTCAGATGATTACATCAGCTGACTGCAGTGTAAGAGTTCCGTGTACTTAATGCAGGTAAATAATGATGACCAAGGTAAGATAGCATTAAACATAAATAAGTTTTCAAAATGCAAAACCTGGATGGAGAATTCCACATTACAAAGAAATATTTTTGAGGTTTATCAGTCTGAGTAAAAGTATTAGTGGTGGAGAATACAGAGAGAATCAGGAGGAAGGTTCTTTGTAGATTATGTAAGTGTGAGTGTGATACAAACGGACAGTTAGAACCAGAGGAAGGTGTGGCAGGACATATACCCTGATACTGTTCAAATTACAGGTCAGCTAGGTGGCACACGGAATGGAGTGCCAGGCCTGGAATCATGAACACTCATCTTCCTGAGTTCAAATCTGGCCTCAAACACTTTCTAGCTGTATGACCCTTGGGAAGTTACTTAACCCTTTTGGCCACAGTTTCCTGTAAAATGAGCTGGAGAAAGAAATGGAGAAGCACTCTAGTACGTTTGTCAAGAAAACCTCAAATGGAGTCATGAAGAGTTGGACATGAGTGAACATGACTGAACAACATTTTTCACATTATCCAGCTGCAAAACCTAAACTACTTGCAGAGTTATTTAGGATTCTTCATTGACTGGCAGCTGTGGAATATGCCAGTTCCAGCTCCAGCTAAGCAATATTTTAGATAAAGTAGAGGAAGTTGTTTCCCCCATTCCCCACTTCTTATTATCACTGAAGATTAAAGTGTTGTATCCTGAATAGTAAGAGAAGACGAGAATGGAACATTTTACATTTTAGCCAGCCATTCCTTACCATCACCATGACATCAGTGCTATAGGGACTTTGGGGTCTGGTTTATTTATAGGGCTTTGGCACATGTATTCCTTTGTTAATGACTTACTTGTACTCTCTCTCTCTCTCTCTCTCTCTCTCTCTCTCTCTCTCTCTCTCTTCAGCTCCTTTCTCTGTCTCTGTCTCTGCCTGCCTATGCCTGACTCTGTCTCTGTCTGTCTATCTGTCTGATTGTCTCTCTCTCTCTATGTATATATATATGTATGTTGTTATATATGTATATATATTTATACACACTGAATAATGTACATGCCAATGTACACACATATTTACATATATGTGAATATGAGGGTTGCTTGGTGTAGCTACTAGACCAGTGGCCTTTAATTGGATTTCAAAGGAGTAGTAAGAACTAAATAAATGAAGAAACTAAAAGAAGTAGTTTGAGCAAATGTGTCAACATATAAATATGGCATATTTAGTTAGCAAACAGATCAGATTATAGTGGCAGGAGGGTGTTTATAGATGAGTAATAAAAGCCAAGGTTGGATTAGTACAGAGGAACTCTATTGTACTAGGTCTTCAAGATAAGGAGTTTGGACTTAATAAACAAAAGGATAGCACTGAAAAATGTTTATTAAGGTAGATGAATATAAAATTATATTTTAGCATAACCCATATTCATATTGGTCAGATAGGTGGCACAGTGGATACAGTGCTGGGCCTGGAGACAGGAAGACTTATTTTCCTGAGTTTAAATCTGACCTCAGAGTGTTAACTCTAGTTTGTTTTTTTTTTTTTTAACTTGCACATTTTGCTATATACAAGCAACATTTTCCTTTAAAAACTGCACAATGACAACAACAAAAACAGAAAATTTGAACTCTTTCTTGGTATTTGCTTAACATTAACAAGGTTTAGAGAAGTTACAACTTCAGAATAATTACATTTTCTTATTGTCAACTTTTTGTTTGATTTTGATGTGATTTTTCCTCCCTTCTTTCCCTTCTACTTCCTCCATTCTTTCTTTCCTTCTTTCCTTCTCCTTCCCTACTTCCCTCCATTTCTCTCTCCCTTCCTCTTTCCCTTACAGTATCGCTCATTCCCTCCTTCCTTCTTCCTTTCTTTCCTAAGGATTCAAAATAACACGTTTCTCTGCTTTAACAAGTAAACACTTATTTCTCTTTTTACTTTGTGCTTAAACAAAAAATATCCATTGTCTACATAATACAAAACTTTTTTCTCAGAAAATTATACACTGTAGCTATGCTGATATTTTTTAATAACTAAGAAGCATTCACTGTAATTGGACAGTGCACTAAAGTCAGGAATTTATTCAAGACAAAATATTCAAGATATTTTGACAGGACAAAAGGAAAGACCAGAGAAAGAATATGATCTGCCTTTGCCTCTAGAGAATGAGATCGTTGTAATGCTGACTGTTCTGATTTTCCACTGAGATATGTTGCTTGCAATTTTTAATAGCTCCTGCATGCTAACAAAGTATTTGACACTGTACAGAACTGTGGGAAAGAAAAAATGGAAACGTTTAATCAGGCACCTAGACCAAAGTATCAGGAGATTCAGAATTTGTACACAGAATTAGGATAACTTCCTATTTACTCTTCAAACCAACTTATTTATAAGCAATTAACTGAAGGCAAATTTAAACTAAGCAAATGCTAATAATGTATGCATACAAATTATGAACTAAGCCAACATTTTCTCCTTTACTAGCAATATATTAATAATATATTAATGTGGACAGAGTAATGAACTTTGTAATTTGCCCAGACTTAATTGTATCATTTCATTGTTTGTCTTTGTAAACATTTAAGGATATAATTATATTTAAATAAATTCCAAGGTTCCAAGTCCTTCCAGCAAAAGAACTTGTCCATCATGTCTTGTCATGTGCCTGAATGTGCTAGAGGGGCATGACCACATAGCAATATGCTTTACAACATACTCCTATATAGTAATAATAATATCTAAAATTCATGCGTTGCTTTAAGATTTTTAAATCACTTTACATACATTATTTAACTTGATCCTCTGTGAAGTAGTTACTATCATTATCCCCATTTTACAGATGAGAAAACTAAGGCTGACTGAGACGTGATTTGCCCAGATCCACTCAAGGAGTAAAGTGTCTGAGGCAAGATTCGAATTCAGACCTTCCTCACTGTGAGTCCAACACTGTATCCACTGCACCACCTATGTGACCTAAAGCTGTCATCTTGGCTGATGTCGCAATTCATTGGGCAAGAAATTTTATGAGCTTTGCTGTCTATTCAGATGATGAATATGATGAATGTATATGGTAATATAGAGAGCTATAACCTAAATATGCAGAGGTAAGCTTCTAGGTATGAATGGTGACAAAGTCAGACTAGTCCAATATGAAGATTCAGAAACTCATAGTAGTTTTCAAAAGTCAAAGTACAGTCCTCAAGTTAATTCTTATCCAAAAGGCATCTTCAGCTTAGATAAAACATGAGGGTTAATGGGCAGAGGAATTTTTCCAGGGAAATAATAGAATTTCCCTGACTGACGGGACCATGAAAAAGAGAATAAAATGGGTTTTAAAGCAAAAAAAAAATCCAAAATAGTCTTTTGACAATCTACCTCACTCCTCTGCCTTCAATTATCACTCTAAGAGTATGGCTTCCAAATCTGTATCTCCATCATTGACCTCTACTCTGAGCTACCATTCCACATTTTGAATTACCTGTTTGCAGCTCTGCCTGAATGTCTCACTTTTGCTGAAAATGCAGCAGTTGCCCTAAACAGAATTAATTTCCCCTCAAAAGCCACCCTTCTTCCTGACTTCCTGATGTCTATTGATGATGACAATATCACTTTTTCCAGACACCCAGATTCACAATCTCGGACGCATCTTTAGTTCTTTCCTCTCACATATGCCACACTTCAAATCAGTTGCCCAAATTGAGCTATTTTCTCTCCATGATAGCTTTCACATCCAAAACTTCCTTTATGTTTTACCACCCTTGTTCAAAGTCCTAATTACTTTTCATTTAGACTTTTATGTCGTTCCAATTGTTTTTGCCTGCCTGCCTCCAGCCCTTCCTCTCTCCAATCCACTATTTGTCATAGCAGCCTTGCCAAAGAATTGAACTTCATATTTTCTCTCTTCTTAAGAAAAGGCAAATAAATCTCTATTGCATGTTGCCAAAATACATCTTTTTTAGCTTGACATTCAAAGTCCTACAAATTTTGGTTCCAACCTACCTTTCTAGTCCTATACTATCACATTCCTTTCCACTGTACATTGCCACTGAAATAGATAACTACTTATTTTATCAGTCATTTTGCCCTTTCTTACCTTTGGGTCTTTTATATCCTTCTATTACTAGAATTCCTTTCTATTCTACAAACATTTATTAAGCATTCTAATCTAAGGTACTCCAATGAGTTCTCTCCACATAGCTTCCTATTGAAATTCTCACTCTTCAAAGGGCATCTCAGGTGTGATCTTATTCATGATGCTTTCCTAGTTAGAGATAACCCTGCATCTCTCTCCTGCAATTTTGTTTGAATTTTAATATGTTTCTTAGTTATTGTTGCAATGTCATTTCATCTTATACATTTCTTAAGCCTCATTTTCTTCCCTTTTAAGGTTATAATCAAATAATTAAGTGATATATATGTATGTGTGTGTTTATACATGTATATGCATATATATCATATATATATGTACACACACAAATAAATATATTATTCATCCCCTATAGTTCTATTCTCCCTTTGTCCTGTAACCAATGATAAGTAGCTAATCTTTTGCAGTAGATCACTACCCCCTCACAACCACTTTTTTCAAGTTTTGCTTATATTCTATTGAACACAACTAGAGAAAATCAGGGAACCATGCTTTTGGGTCTACTACATATTTCTGTTGTGGCTTTCCTTGTTTTCATTGAAACATAGATTATTAGACATAAGACAATCTTAAAGGTTCCGTATAAGTCTAACTTAATTGCAAGGATTCTTAAACTGGGGTCCATGAATTGAAACACACACAGACACACATAATTTTGATAACTGCATTTCAATATACTTGGTTTCCTCTAGAATCCCATGGTTTTATTTTATTCATTTAAATACATGGTTCTGGAAAGTAGTCCGTCAATAGACTTCGAAAGATTTGTCAAAAAGATCCATAACACCAAAACAAAAAAACCAAAACAGGTTAAAAGTCCTTACTTTGTAGATAAGGGAACTAAAGCTGAGAAAGTTTGAATGGAGATGTGGAACTAAAGCCTATGTTTTTGTGAGTACATCGGAGAAATATTCCTGATTTATTTTTTTCTTTAATTCTAATCTTGTTTCCTGCCAATCAACATTATTAATGACCTATGGTATGCTAAATAGATGGAGATATGATTATAAAACTGAGATAGTCCCTGACCTCAAGTATCTAATTACTAATGGAAGAGAAATGTTCACAGATAAATAAATTCAGTAAACACACAAAATAAATACACAGTGATTTTTAAGGGGCTTTAGAAGTTTTTAAGCTTTACTTTAAGTAAAGCTAAAAGGAAGTCATATCATACCTTGCTCAAACCTACAATGTCCATTGCAAAGATTTATCCTTCCTCCACCTCTTTGAAAATTTTTGAAGTCACCAAGTTAACATTGTTTAATGCACCATTTTCTCTTCTCTCTGGCATTAGCTCAGTGATCTTTAAGCAGAATGTTCTCATTTTTTTCTTTTAATCTCTGTTGTGTGTGTTCTTTTCTTATCCTTGTTCTTGTAAATATTTCCCTGTGGACATTGTCTGCAGTTTATTATGTACCTTGCCCCGCCTGTCCAAGCTGCTTTCCTTTGTTTTTCTTTCTTATTTCTGTCTTTAGATCTTTTTTTGTTTATCAACTCTGAGTATTCCCATGAGAGTAGCGTTTTACACTCACACAACTGCCTTTTGTGAATTAACTGGATTCAGTCTCTAGATTCTCTTACCAAGCTTCCCACATTTATTGAGAATGTTAACATTACATTATCTTGAAAGCCCACCTCTCTTCTAATTTTTTTTTTTTGGCTATTGGTATTTTCTTGGAAGCAAAGAAAAAAAGTTGATTTATATACTCCTCAGTAGGATTAGGAGGAATCATTGTGCAATTGAATAAATATAGGATTTGGAATCATAGAAACTTAGCCAACTTTTTATTTATTATATGTGTGACCTTGGGCAAGTCATTATTCTCTCTTAGATTGGTTTCCTCATTCATAAAATCGGGGATTTGTGCTAGGTCATTCCCAAGTTCCTTTTCAGCTCTGAATCCTGTGGCACTATTGTACTATCACTTTAAAAAAAAATACATACGCATTTCCTAGACAAACTGTTAGAAGTGTAAGAGACTTCAGAAATAATTTCATCCAATCTTTTCATATTATTTTTAAGGAAACTGAAGCCCAGAGAGCTTAAGTGATTTATCCTAGTTCTCACAGATGGCTATTGATAGAAAGAGGATTAAACACTGGTTTCCTGGTTCATCCTATTTTCCATAGGCACCATACTGGTGGAGAACATAAAAGACTAGAAAGTTCTATTATCCCCAACACCCCCACCCACCCCACTTACTCTCACCTACAAAACAAAACAAAAATTCTTACTATAATTAAATTCATACTAAAATTAGATTCATTAATCTTATCTTTCCACCTTAACATATTATTCTGATCCATTGTTGTAGCATGCAGGTGACCTTTATTTTGAAGCATTGTACCAGGAGACCATAATCAGTGTCTCCCCTCCCTCTCTTCTCACTCTATGATCTCTATATATTCTATACCTTCTTCGGTCATTCAAATGAAATTATTCTAAGGTCACCAGTGACCTCTGAGTTACCAAATCTATGGTTTTTCCTTAGTCCTCAGCTTTCTTGACCTCTTTCCCATCTTTAATACCATTGATCACCCTTTTACTCCTGTATATTCTTTCCTATCTAGATATTCAGAACACTTCTACTTGTTTTTCTTCTACCTTTCTAGCCACTTCTCTGTTTCCTTTGCTGGTTCTTTATCCAGAACACTAACAAAAGGTGCCCCCCTAAGACTCTGTATTAGATCTTCTTCCTTTCTTATCCTATACTATTAGAGATCTCATCACCTCCCACGTACTTACCACTTTAATGCAGATGATTCCCACATTTATATATCCAGACCTAAATTCTCTCTTAAGCTTTAGCAAGTCTCCAATTAATGCCTGGCCATCTCAAATTGGATGTCCATTTCAAATTCAACATGTCGGAAACAGAATTCATTATCTTTCCCCTCCAAACCCATTCCTCTTCCAAAATATCAAGGACAGTCGGTCACCTTCCCAGTCACTCAGGCTCACAACATTGGTTTCATCCCTCTATCCCTCTCTCATATTCATTCCACATATCCACATCCATTGCCAAGTCTTATTTCAACTTTCATGTCTCTCATCTATGTCCCATTCTTTTCATTCACATAACAACCACACTGGAACACATCCTCATTACCTCATGTCTATACTCTTTTAATAGCCTTCGACCATCTCCCTGCTTAAGTTTCTCCTTATTCCAATTCATTTTCCACTAAACTGCTCAAGCAATTTTCATAAAATGTGGGTGTTGCCATAAGGATTAAACATAAAATCCTCTGTTTGGAATTTAAAGCTCTTCATAACCTGACCCTTCCTTACCTTTGTTACCTTCAGTCCTCTCCAGGTACTTTACAATCCCAAAATATCTGCTTTCTTCCTGCCCACCGTATATGATGCTCCATCTCCCATTTTTATGGTTTTTTTCGGTGACTTTTCCTCATGCCTGGAATGCTCTGCCTCCTCACACTTCCTTCAATACTCAATTTGAATCCCGCCTTCTGCTGGAGGCCTTTCTAACCCCATCATCTCCTGGGCTACTTCCTTCCACAGTCTATCTAGTATATACATTATTGTTTGCCTATTGTTTCTCGGATTATAATGTCAACTCCTTGGACTTGGTACCATATTTTTGCCTTTCTTTATATCCCTAGCACATAGTGCAGTGCCTGACACATGCTAAGTAATTTCATTCAATCAGGACAGTGTTTTGTAATCACAACAAGCAGCTATTGTGAGCGTTATTGCCTCACTGAAGTGATTTCTGAAAAGGCTTGAGTGTGATTCTTTCGTTGTATCTAATCGGAAACTTATGGTGATCATCAGTTTCAGTCAGTTTGTAGCCAATCAGAAAAAAAAATGAAAAAAAACCAAGATAATTATGTTAACACTATGGTTTGGAATTATAGTATAACATATACTTCCACATATTTATTTCCACTCATCCACCTGCACAGAACTTGTTTATTTTATTTCCACTCCAAGTGAGACAGTTAATCAAGGATTAATTTAAGCAATAAAGGAGAAATCCTGACTTGATCTAGCTCCAGTTCCTACCCTATCTAGTCAAATTTCTTCACTTACATGTCCTTACCTTTAAATTTAAGACTTCCATATCTCAGAAGTTAGTTCCTACCTTAGAATAAGGGGCAGCATGGCAAAGTGGCTAACGTGCTGAGCTTCACAGTAGGAAGATGTGTTCAAATTTGCTTCAAGCTATTTCCTACATGTGTGACTCCAGGAAAATCACCTACTATCAGCCTCAGTTTCTTCATCTGTAAAATGTGAATTATACTATCTCTAAGTACAAGCTCACAGGTTTGTTGTGAGATACGCAGGTAAATGTCGGGTATTATCCTATCATCACAAGTCTCACTTTGAAGTGTTCCGATTGTGCCTCATAAATATGTGGCCTACTTATCACAGATTCCTGGCACATTATCTACACTAATATCTAATACTACTTTGCACCTCAGTCCAGGGTGCAGAGTGTGTTCAGGAAGGACCAGTACCTTTGATGGGATGGCTGCCAAGCCCTTTTCCAGGCTCTTTCCACCTTTGGTGTCCACCTGTTCCACCCACCTCTCACCTGTGGCTCCAAGAAGCTGCAGCATATGCAGCGGCCACACCCTGACAAACTGTTCAGCAGACAGGCCAAATGAGGTTGAGGGTAACCAAGGAGTCTCAAACCCATTGGGGAGTTGGGGTGGGGTGTCCACCCCAAGCATGTGAACACTTCCTCTGGTGTAATGGGCAGATGAGAACAATTTGTTCCAATGGCCATGAAGGCAGCTGAAACAGGCAATGTGGATGGAGTGCTTAGAACTTGGTTAGACACCAAAGACGCCAAGGTCATCTGCTGCATCCGGAGCTATCCCCAGTCATCTTGACTCTGTCTGTCTTGACTATGGTGACTCTGGAGGAGAGAGTGAGGCTGATGACTTTGTGCAATTCTGTTTCACTTAAATTCAATTTACACACGAATCAAAAGACATCACTCATACCATTTAACTATTATGCCTCAAAAGCCTGTGGTGACAGACAAGTGATGAAGCAGCAGGTGCAGATACACTGGGAGCTGTAGTCACAAGCCTGCACACAGGCGGCCTAGGCCATACGGTCATTTCTCACTGGAAGCAGCAGTGGGACTTGGCAGCCCCCTGAGTGATTGAGCAGCCTTTTAAAGATCACACTGCTCACCTTCTGGTGTGAGGAAGAGGGCTAGAAAAAATGCCCTAAACATTGTCCGCTTACCCAACCCTGGCCTGATTACCACGGCAGGCAGGGAATCCTACTATGTGATCAATACACACACAAAAAAAATGTATAAAGTGTACAAAAATATCTGCAAAGATGATTCCACTTACCACCAGCACATAGAAAGTGTGCATATTTACAGACAACACAAAATCCCTTAGACCTGAAAGAACTGCTCTTGTTGCAAGAGAACTCAACAGACATTGTATCCAAATAGCATCCTTAAGTTTAACAAGGTTGGCAAATGAAGGCTAGCTTACTGAAGTTGAAGCTGGATCCACATTTTTCTGGAGTGGGTGCAGGAAAGGGGAGCACCATAAAGCTGGCATGGGTTTTGCAATCAAAACTAACCTAGTCAGCAAGCTGGTATGCCTGCCAAAAAGAGTAAATGACAGGCTCATGACAATGCCATTGCCACTCACAGGAAAACACCATGCCACCACCATCAGTGCCTATACTACCATCATGGTGAGCCTTGATGAGATCAAAGAAAAATTTTATGAAGACCTAGAGACCCTTATCATCAGTGTGCCAAAAGAGGACAAGCTTATCATTCTTGGCAGGGAGTCCTAAGGAGGAACGGAGTTGGAAACAACATTGGAAACAACAATGATCATTTACCGCTGAAAACTTCTGCATCATGTGACTTTCTCATCACCAACACTGTTTTTCATTTTCCTAAACACAATAAAACTTCATGGATGCACCTTCACAGTAAACACTGGCATCTAATAGACTAAGTGATTGTAAGGAGAAGAGACAGACAAGATGTGAGCCTCACAAAGGCAACGTGTGGTGCAGAGTGCTGGACTGATCATAGACTTATCCTTCCTAATTAAAATACTCGTATTCATCAAAAGTGCTGCCCCCAAGGCAAAATGACTACCAGAGGAATCAATGTCGATAAATTAGAGCTCTTCTCTGAGTGTGAACAGTTTGCTGCTGACTTGGAGGGAAAGTTGAGTCAACACATAGTTAGCAACAGGGGAGCAGAAAAGGAGTGGGTAGCTCTCAGAGATTTGGTGTACAATACTGCATATGCTCATCTGGGTCAGAACACTTGCAAACACCAAGACTGGTTTGATGAGAATGATGGGGAAATTCAGAAGCTGCTAAATGAAAAATGGGAACTCCACAGGATGTACCAGCAGGATAGTTCATCCACCTCTAAGAAGGCAGCATTTAATTCCATCAAAAGCAAAGTAAAGCTTGGAGAGATGCAGGATTCCTGGTTCAGTAAGAAGGTAAATGAAATTCAGTTTTATGCTGATAGTAACAAACACTTTTATGATTCTTTGAAAGCTATTTATGGACCAAAAACCTATGCTGCATCACAACTATTCAGTGCTGATGGAGCCACATTGATTAGTGATAAGGACATGATCCCAGAGAGATGGGCTGAACACATCCATAGTGTTCTCAACAGACCATCACCAATCAATGCTGATGCCATTGATTGTTCACTTCAGGTTGAAGTCAATCCCTCCTTAGCTGAAATTCCAGCTGAAGAAGAGGTTTTGAGGTCTATTAGGCTCCTTTGATGTGGCAAAGCACTTGGTGCTGATTCTATTCCAGCCGAGATTTACAAGGTAGGGGAACCGTTGCTCATACAAAAGTTGACTGAAATTTTAAAGGTTCTTTGGCAAGAGAAAGTTATCCTCTTGGAGTTCAAGGATGCCTCCGTTGTCCATCTCTATAAAGGTAAAGGGAATAGATTGTCCAGCAAAAATCACAGGGGGTCTCTCTCTTACTCATTAGTCTCTCTCTTAGTCATTACTGGCAAAATTCTTGCTACAGTCCCTTACCTGGAAGATGGTCATATACCTGAGAGCCAGTGTGGCTTCCTTAAGCTGAGGAGTAGTCAATATGATGTTTGCTGCCCATCAACTCCTGGAAAAATGCCAGGAGCAGAACAGAGGTCTGTACACAACATTTGTAGACCTGACCAAGGCCTTTGAGACTGTCAGTTGTGAGGGTTTATAAAAAAGTATGTCAAAATTTGACTGCCTGGAGAAGTTCAACAACATTGTATGTCAATTTTATGGTGGCACATTTGCCTGTTTTTTGGATAGTGGACAATGCTCTCATGCCTTCTCAGTCACTAATGGAGCAAAACAAGGCTGTGTGCTTGCTCCCATGCTTTTTTGCATGATGTTTTCAGTCATGTTGCCAAATGCTTTAAATGCGGATGAACACAGTATCCAGGTCAACCACCATACTGAAGGTGAGTTCTTCAATTTGAAAAGGCTACAAGCCAAGACCAAAGTGGAAAGAGTGTTGGTGCATAATTTTCTGTTTGCAGATGATTGTGCACTCAATGCAGCCTCTGAAGCTGAGATGCAACAAAGTATGGATCAATTCTCTGCTGCTTGTGCTAATTTTGGCCTAATAATTAACACTAAGAAAACAAAGGTGCTCCATCAACCACCACCACACCATCCGTATGTGGAATCATTGGTTACATCAAATGGAGATGTTTTGAATACTATGAATAAATTCACTTACCTTGGTAGTGTACTTTCCAGGGACGTACACATTGACAGTCTACCAGCTCCATGCCAGGAAACTGAATTGATTCCATTTGAACTGTCTTAGGAAGATTCCAAGAATCATTTGGCAGGATAAGATACCAGATTCTGAAGTCCTTGCTTGAGCTGAACTGGCAAGCATTCAACTCTGATGGGCTGGTCATGTTGTTCGAATGCAAAATATATGCTTGCAAAAAAGACTATTTTATGGAGAACTCACATGGGGCAGGCAATCATATGGTGGTCAGAAGAAGCGATAAAAGGACACCCTCAAGGTCTCTCTTAAGAACTTTGGATTTGACTGTGCAACATGGGAGACACTGGCACAGGACTGCTCAGTCTGGCATGCCCACATCAAGAAGGGTTCTGTGCTCTATGAGAAAAGCAGAACTGAGACAGCACGAAATAAATGTAGGATGTGCAAATTTGGAGTATCTGCTCCAAAAATTCATACAGGGTATCTGTGCCCAACCTGTGGTAGAGCATTCCAAGCTCATGTTGGTCTGATCAGCCATAGTCGGACACAGTGAAACTTCATTTTATCACAGTGATGTCTTTTCAGTCCTCTTCAAAAACAAAGGACAGCAACCAACATCTCAGTCCACATCTAGTCCACCTAAATTATTGACCTATGTATTTAGGCTTCTGATAACTAAGTAGTTCTTGCTATTTACTTTTCAAGCTTAATTTCTTGATTTACATCCTTACCTTACATCGAGGTCTTTGTTAGGCAGATGCTGAATCTACAAATTGTTCAGTCAACAAGCATTTATTAAGCATCAATAATAATCTACATCCTAGGGAAACAGATAAAAATGAAAGTCTTCACTCTTAGATTCTATTAGCTCTTATTATTAGAACTTTCATTCTGTTATATCAAGGATGAACTTATGCAGGATTATGACCTTGGAGGTTTCATATGATTTCATTACCATTTTCTAATACATCAGCCAACACACGAATGAGAAGCAGATAGTAGAACAGGAGTAGAAATAGTTAGTGTTGATGAAAGCTCAGGGAACTCTTTCTGAGGCTCCTCCAACATGTGAAACCAAATTTCTATAAACAGAAGTGGCCTACATTTACCTTTGATTCTGAGCATAAGTAGAGAACAGTCCAGGCTATACTCATAAGGGACCTTGGGGGCAGTGTCCATGTGTGGAAAGTCCTTAATAATTAGTTTAACCCTTTTAGTCTCTGAAATTCACTGCCCCTGGATTGTTTTCTTGATTACTCCAGAGTTTGAAGGAAAAATGAAAGATCCATATTTCTATGCCAATAGATAGAGACTAACTTCTTTATAAACAAGTTATTCTCTAAGTCCCAGTCCCATGCAACAAAAAAAGAAAGCCAGTACCTCACTCTAGGTTCCTGCTTGTCTAAATTGCATAAGATAAGAGAATTCTTTGAAGGCTTTAATAAAAGAGCACCATTAAAAAGGAAGAGACTATTAGGGGAGCTTACCTATCTGTAATGTTATTGAAATCAATTGACAGTCTAAGTATTTACTATGATTCAGGCATCATGCATGGGAAGGGAAGCAAGGTTACAAAGACAAAAATGAAATACATTCTGTGCTCAAGGATCCCATGTTCTATTGGGGGAAACATGTACATGTAAGGCATCTTGAAATGAAACTTGGTTTCATATCTTGCCTCAAGATTTTTCTTAGTTGCATAACACTGCTCAAATGAATTAAACCACTCTGTTCTCAGTATTCTCAATGGTAAAATGAGGATGCTGGACTTAGTGACCTCTAAGGTTTATTCCAGTTCAAAATCTGTGATCTCAAGAGAATATAAAATATATATGAAATAAATGTATAGATATAGACTAAATGTTGTGGATAGAGCGTTCACTTTAGGACCAGGAAGATCCATGTTCAAGTCTTATCTCTGACACACACTGGTTATTTCACCTTGGTTAAACCATTTAACTTAATGTCCTTAGTGGCTATCTAAGATTGTAATTTATAGAAAAGGTGACAACCTGCAATTATAAAGAAAGTTTACTTGTGTGAAAACCCCTTCCCAGGTATAGTCCCCATCTCCTGTACAAAGAAAATGTGAAGTATTTTTTGAGGGGAAAACCATTAGGAAGGGGCAAAAGGAGAGGAGAACAAAAAGAAATCTTCATAAAACTTAAGCAGAGCTTTGAAAGAATTTAAGAATTCTAAGAGGCAGCAGTGAAAATGGAAATAAAGGATGTATTAATAATGTGTATAGTACTGTAAATTCTGGGGAGTGGGTAACTATTCCCCTGTAACCAACCTATATTATATAAGGCAATGTCAGGGCTCATCTTGGTGGACAAATAGGAAAACATCCTGAAGATCTGAGTCAAAAATAGAGGAGAAATAAAAAGACTTCTTTAATCTGCTTTTCCTTCCTCTTTCTCATTCTTTCCTCTTTTACCTCTCCCCTATTCTCTTTGCTCCAACTTTCCCATCCTTTATCTTTATCTACAAGGGTGGAGAACCTGCAGCCTCGATGCTACATGTGGTCATCTAGGTCCTCAAGTGCCACCCTTTGCCTGAATCTAAACTTCACAGAACAAATTTGTTCCATGAAATGAGATCTGAAAGAATACCACTTTCCACTTATTATAGTCGCACATCTTTTCTAATCTCAATCAAACAATAAACATTTATTCAGCTTCTACTTAGTACCTATATCTTAGGCATTGTGTTAAGCTCTGAGGCACTGGGATTAGATGCAATTCATTATTGCTGGGACCATATCATCTAGTGTAACACTGTTAGTTGGCACAGTTTTTGTGGGAAAGACTATTCCAACTGCTGAGGAGCATATCACAAAATGAGGGTTGGGTGGGGGAGAATGATTACCTGGAGTATCTAGAATGAATCTTGCTAAAGATCAAAAGGAAAGCAGGATACTGGGTCACCAAGGCAAATAGAAGAAAGGAAAAAAGAAGGAAGGAAAGAAGAGAGGAAGGAAGGAAGGAAGGCAGGAAGGAAGGAAGGAAGGAAAAAAAATCAGAATGATGTGCTTAAAATCTACTTAAATGGAGGTAGTAAAAGGTAAAAGAATAGTAAGGGAAAGGAGATGAGGACAAACAAATGATTATCTGGCCTGCTACCTCTCAACCTGCTCAAAGAGCAGGAAAGTTTAAATGGAGTTGAAGGAAAAGTGCTTTTGTAAGATTGTAAAAGGTTTGTGGTAAAGGGCGTGCTCAAAACAGCTCTGGAGAGAAAATAGAAGGATTCTGTTTACCACCTGCCCCACTCTATTGCTCACATATCCACACATTTAACTAAAGGTTCAGAAAGAGGAGTGCAAGCTAGAATCTTGACAAGTGCTACATGCATGAGAAGATGTGTAGAGAAGAGGATAAAAATCAGAGTCAGATAGAGAAGTGAGTGTATATTTACTGCCCCAATGATCCCTGTAAAGTATGTTGGGTAGGGTAGTCAATGGGCAGGACACAATTAAAAACACTCCATCCAAATAATTCTAAGACCCAGAAGACTGTTTATATATAGTCTGTGCATCATAGAAAAAAAGACAAATTAGAGAGAAGATTATATGAAGAGAGGGAGAGAGAAAAGGAAATTTTCACTAGCAGAGTGATGAGATCTAAGGTACTTTTTTCCTTCACTCCTGCTTTTTTTGGTAATGATTCCCTCCTCCCTCCAAACAATATAGTTGCAAGAAATTTTTGACATTCCAGTTGGAAAACTTGAGTTATGTAATGCCATCACTTGATGTCTCTATTGATAGTACATTGGATAGAATTCTAGAGCTGGAGAGTTCTTCAAGAATGTCTAATCTAATTTTTACACGTTTGGTTGGTTCATCCTTCATTCTCAAAGAGGAACAAAATGACATTGTCATGATAAAGTGAAGTTTCAGTGTCCAACTGTGGCTGATCAGACCAATACAAGCTCAGAATGCTCTTCCATAGATTGGGCACAGATAGTCCATGTGACTATTTGGGGTGGTTACTCCAAATTTGGGCATCCTGTGTTTCCTTCATGATGTCTCAATTCTGCTTTGCTCATAGAGCACATAGCAGAAAGGGGAAGCAGGCTTGAATGAGATCATGCAACTAATTACAGGTAGAGTCAGAATAGGCAACCAGATAGTGATAGCTAATGCAGTGTTCATTTCACTGCATCATACCAGGAGAGGAAGGGTCTAGTAGTCGCTTGTAAGGAAGTATTCTAGGGGGAGAAAACAATTTTTACAAGAAAAGAATGCCTTTATTGATTTTTGAAAACAGTACATACAAATTCACTTTACCTTATGAAGAAAAGCAAGGGCAAAAAGTCCCTACTCATTTCAGTGTTTATTGAGTGACTACTATTTTGTGACACCCTGCTGGTCACTGAATCTTGTATTTTTGTTCAGTCATTTCAGTCATGTCCAACTCTATGTGACCCCATTTTGGAGTTTTCTTGACAAATCCACCGGAGTGGTTTTCCATTTCCTTCTCCAATTTATTTTACAAATGAGGAACTGAGGTGAATAGAGTTCAGTGACTTGTCCAGAGTCACACAGTTAGAAAGTATCTGAGGCTAGATTTGAATTCAGGAAGAGTAGTCTTCCTGACTCCCAACCCAGCACTCTATCCAGTTACCTAGCTGCCCTGGAACTACAAAGATATAGACATAATATACATACTATATATCTATATCTATAATACAATATCTGTCCTCAAAGAGTTTGTTTTCAAAGGGAGAGATAAGATCCGGTTCACGTCCAAATTTATATGTATATATATACATATATATATATATATATATATATATGTATATATATGTGCATATTTGTATGCATGTGTATGTACATACACGCATATATATATATATTCTATATACACACATATGTGTATATGTATTAGAATGTATAAAGCTCAAACAATATACAAAGTGAAATGAGAGCCCAGGGAAATGACAAATTGTTGTTATCTAGGAAGATTTCAAGAAAGCTCTGTGGACAAGAAAACAAACGTTTGAGACACACCTTGAAGGATGCATACAATTTCAACAGTTAAACCTACTACAAAGGGTGGATGTTTCAGACTTAGGGAAGTGAATGAACAAATTTCCAATATGATTCAATGATAAGGAAAGAAGCATTTTTCTAGTTGTACCTGAGTAGAGTATTTGAACTGTCCTAGAGAAAAATTTCAATATTTATACATAGGTGTAGTAATGCTACTGCTCTGCTCAAAATTCTTCAGTGGCTCCCTGTTTTCCCAACAAGAAAAGTTCAGACTCTTTGGATTGATATTCAGTGCCATCTACTTTCTGGGTCCACTACACCTCTATAGCTTGTCTCACATATTTTCTTTCACCTACTGTGTGCTTCAGGCAAACTTGACTATTCACTATCTCCAACATGCACTAATGCACTTTGCCACAATCTTTGTTCACACAGTTCCCAACATTTAATAATAACTATAACTAACATTTTTATAATTCTTTCAGGCTGGCAAAGTCTTTACAAATATGTTTACAAATATCTTGTTTTATCTGCACAAAAACCCTGAGAGGTAGGTACTATTATTTTCTCCATTTTACAGTTGAGGAAATTGAGGCAGAGATCAAGGAATTAGCCTAGGGTCATGCAGCAATTAAATGTCTGAGGTGAGTTTGAACTTAGGACTCCCTGACTCCACCTCTCTATCCACTGTGTCACATTGTTAACTGGTTGGGAAGATGAATACCCCCTTTCAAAGGAGGGAGAGCAGGGTGGTGCCTCACAGCCCTTTTACTCTTTAGATGGCACTGTGCTATCTCTCATGTGTGTCATGTTAACAAGATTAAAAAAAAATAAGTCCATAGTTCCAGCAAAATCTTAAAGACATTTGCAAGCAATACTCACAAACTGTAAAAGTAAAGCTTTTGAAAGTTTAAGGCAAAAGCCGCGGTGAACTCATAATTCTCAAAGAATCTTACAAGCTGAGTTATCACAACCAAGATCATTCCAAATAATAAAATACTTGCCTAGAGCAAACAATCACAACCTTCTTTCTAACAAACAAATATTCGACATTTTTATTTGATGCTTGTTATAGACCAAGCACTATATTAGTTGTTAAGACATATATACAGAGAAGATATGGTAATAGGGGGAAAGCAGAAAAAAATACAATGCGCTATAAGGATTTGAAGGTGGAAGAGAACATTTCCAACGAGCTTGTTCTCCATAAAGCAACCAAGCAGAAAATTTCTTCACTCACAATGAACAAACAATTCTGTCAATCAGGGATAATCATGCCTTATGGTTAAACATGTCTTTGTTGGTCTACATCTATAATTCCTTTGTTTTAGGGAATACTTGCAAAAGAAACTTTATTTACCAATGTAGATAAGGAACTATATAAAATTTTAATAAGTGTTTTTTAAATGTTGAATTTTTAAAATCTGTCTCCTTTTCCCACTCCTCTTTGTTTTTTGAAGGTAATTTTTTGAGAAGGCAATTTGATATCAGTTATACATATGAAGTCATGCAAAATATTTCCATATTAACCATGTTGCAAAAAAACACAAACAAAATAAACAATAAAAATAAAGAAAGTAAAAAGTACGTTTCTCCCTGTATTTAGAATTCATCAGTTATCCCTCCAGAGGGGTAGCATCTTTCATAACAGATCCTTTGGAAGTATCTTGGATCATTGCCTTGATCAGAAGAGGTAAGTCTTTCACAGTTATAAGCAACTATTCTTCAAATTATAGTCTTAAAGAGTTATTTGGGGCATTAGTTTCACCTTTTTCACATGCTCATACTTAATTTCTGTTTTGCCACTCTTTGTTACCTCCAGTTCCCTGAATACTCTCTAATTTGAGTGCCCCATGCCCTATGTCTCCTTCTAACTTTACCTTACCCAAGAGAGAACCCATAGTTAGCAACAACAATCACTAACTTTATATAGTGTTTACATATGCAAGCAGTGTGCTAACCACTTTATAATTATCATATCATTTATTCCTCACAACAACACTGGGAGATAGGTGCTATCCTTTTCCTTATTGTGCAGATGAGGATGTTGAGATGAAGAGAGGTAAAGTGACTTGCCTAAGGTTACACAGTAAATATCTGAGGCTAGATATGAACTCAAGTCTTCCTGACCAGCCTCTATCCACTAGTTGTCCTAGCTTATCATTTAAAAATTGTCGGATCATTTCTCCAAAATTCCTGACCTCACCAATCATATATTATTACCAATACGTCACTTCCCGAGGTGGCTTGACTGTCTTCTCTACTCCTACTAGATTTTGCTAGAAGAAGTTATGAAATTTTTCTGACAGGCACCATCTATCAATCAATCAACAAGCATTTAAGCAGCTAATATGTGTCAGGCTTGTGCTAAGTGGTGGGGATACAAAGAAAGTCAAAAACGTGGTCCATGATATCAAGCTGCTCATAATTTAATGAAAGAGATAAAGTGAAAACAACTATACACTTAGAAGGTACAAGATAAATTTATGCCATTGCTTGGTCATCCTAGCCAATTTACTTTGTTGACTCACTATCCCATTTCCCACAATTACATATCCAAACTCTTTCCATAAACTTATCACTTTGAGGTTTATTTTTTTTCTCTTTCTCATTACATTTCCCAGCCTGGCTGAGTCAGAATACCAAATCCAAAGCGCTGAGATGGGAAGTATAAGTCAGGAGTGAGAGAAGGGGATCCATGCCAAGGACATTTGTAATATAAGTAGGATGTGTGCTATATAAAGGGTCAATAAAATCATTTTGACTCCTGGAAGGTATCCTTTTGATCATGACAGTGAGCGTTCCCCACTCTCACCTTATTTTGACATATGGGCACCTAAGTATGCTGATGTGTGCCAGTAGCTTTTTTTGCCCTAGTGAATTAAATTAAAATCCAACTGATATTTATGAAGCACTTTTGATGTTTAAGGAGCTGAATCAGTGAATCCAGAACACCTACTCTGACCTCAGTTTGTGGCAGGGTGTGGCTGCAGATATCAAAGACTTGTAACATCTCTGCTGAATGCTTAGTGTCTGCTGGCTTTCATGTCTGCGTCTTGGACCTTTACTAGTCTATTGGTTACCGATGATAGGCCTACAGCCTCTGTGAATCCAAGCTCTGAATGAGATATTGTTCCTGTACATTCACTAATCATAATGGTGGTCAAGAATTTTGGATTTATAGTTGTGGTTGAGCTCTAGTAAGGACCTAGAAATACGTGGTAGATAGGGAACGATGGGGGTAATTTACTAAACCAAAATGCTTATCATACCAGTTTCTGGAAGAGTCTGCTTGTACTGAGGTAATAGTAGTGGCTGGCCAGACCTTGTCTACTAGACCTGATAATCCAAATACTTTTCTATACTAGAATAAGAAATTAGAATAATTGATAAATAAATATTTATTAAGTATGTACTATATGCCAGGCACAGTGCTAAGCACTGGGGATCCAAAAAGAGACAAAGGACAGTCTATTCCCTAAAGGAGCTTACAATCTAATGGGGGAGACTATATGCAAACACACACACACACACACACACACACACACACACACACACCCATATACAGAAAGCAAGCTATATACAGGACAAATAGGAAATAATTAAAAGAGAGAAGTCATTCAGATTAAGAGACTTTTGGGATCACTTCCTCTAGAACATAGGATTTTAGTTAGGACCTAAAAGAATTCAGGAAGGTGGGTAGTTGGTATGGAATAGGGACCTACATTTTAAGAAAATCACTTCAATGTCTTGAATGGAGGATGGATTCAAGTGGGGACAGACTTCAGTTGAGCAGAACCACAGCAGGCTATTGCAGCTGTTCAGGTATGAGGTAATAACAGCTTGTACTAGAGTGGATGCAGGCTCAAAAGAGAGAAGGGGGCATATTCAAAAGAGGTGGGGCAGGGCAGAGCCAAGTTGACTGTTTAAAAGTACGGTCTTGCTTGAGTTCTCCACCAAAATCCTCCAAATATCTGCAAAAATGACTCTAAATAAACTCAACAGAGCTTACAAAATGACAGAGTGAAACAAATTTCAATCCCAAAACAACCTGAAAGGCCAACAGGAAAGGTCTGTTGTGCCAGTCTGAGAGAAGAGCACAGTATAGACAAGGTGGGAGCTGGTCTCAGGGGACTGAGTCACTGGCAGCTATGGTGGTTTCCAGACTTCTCAACCCACAAATGCCAAAGACGACTTAGAAGCTCATTAGGAAAGACCTGTTGGACCTCAGTGAGAGAGGAGCAACATCAGCCTCAGTCCCAGGGTAGCAGTACTGGTGGTAGCAGCAGCAGCTGCTTCTAGAGCTCTCCGCCCACAGATGGTGGGGGGATCAAGCACCTGCTCAGAGGGGGATTGCAAGGATCTCTTTGCTGCCCCTGAGGCAGGAGTCTCTTGCTTTGTCCATGCTTGGATCTGGGTCACAGTGCTAGGTGGCTGTCCTGAGGCAAGGAAGAGGGCTGACATGGCAGAGCTTGTGGCAGTGGTAGAAAGGGAATCTTCCTCATAGTTGCTAGGCAGAAAAGAGGGCTTGTGGCCACTCACAGACCAGAACATGGGTCAGGATAGAAGTAAATGCTTCTCCTTTGATCATACCACCTTGGAAGAGCTGAAATTTTACAGGTCCCTAGAAGTTTCTCTGAAAACAGCTGCACAAAACCCCTGAAGCTTGGGACAGTACACCGTCCACACTGAAAGCAGAGTCCTACCTTAACAAATAGCCCAAAAGTCAAGTAATTGACTGGGAAAATGAGTAAACACTGGGGATAAAAATCAGATTATAGAATTTTACCTTGGTAACAAGGAAGGTCAAAACATACCACCAGAAGAAGACAATAAAGTCAAAACGCTTATATCCAAAGCCTTCAAGAAAAATATGAATTGATTGTAGGCCATGGAAGAGCTCAAAAAGGATTTTGAAAATCAAATAAGAGAAGTAGAGGAAAAATTGGGAAGAAAAATGAGAGTGATGCACAAAAATCATGAAAAATGTATCAACAACTTACTAAGGAGACACAAAAAAGTTGAAGAAAATAACAGCTTTAAAATTAGACCAACCCAAATAGCCAAAGAGGTCCAAAAAAGCCAGTGAAGAGAAGAATGCCTTGAAAAGCACAATTGACCAATTGGAAAGGAAGTCCAAAAGCTCACTGAAGAAAATAATTTCTTCAAAATTAGAATGGAGCAAATGAAAGCTAATGACTTTATGAGAAATAAAGAAATAATAAAACAAAACCGAAAGAAGGAAAACAATAGAAGACATGTGAAGTAACTCATTGGAAAAAAAAAACTGACCTGGAAAATGGATCCAGGAGAGATAAGTTAAAAATTATTGGACTACCTGAAAGTCATGTTCAAAAAAAAAAAGAGCCTACACATCACTTTTCAAGAAATTATCAAAGTAAACTGCCCTGATATTCTAGAACCAGAAGGGAAAATAAGAATTGAAAGAATTCGCCCATCACCTCTGGAAAGAGGTCACAAAAAGAAAACAGCCAAATTCCAGAGTTCCCAGATCAAGGGGAAAATATTGCAAGCAGACAGAAAGAAACAATTCATGTATTGTGAAAACACTATCAGGATAACACAGGATTTAGTGGCTTCTAAGGGATGAGAGAGTTTAAAGTATGATATTCTGGGGGTCAAAGGAGCTAGGATTAAAACCAAGAATCACTTACTCAGCAAAATTAAGTATAATACTTCAGGAGAAAAAATGGATTTTCAATGAAATAGAGTAATTTCAAGCATTCTTGATGTAAAGACCAGAACTGAATAGAAATTTGACTTTCAAATGCACGAATCAGGAGAAGAGTAAAAAAAAAAATAGGAAAGAGAAATCATAAGGAAGTTAGTAAAGTTGAACTGTTTATATTCCTACATGGAAGACAATATTTGTAAATCATGAGACTTCGCTCAGTATTACCGAAGTTGGAGGGAATATATATATACATATATATATATATGTATGTGTACACATAATGTATATATATATTGATAGATAGGCAGACAGCCAGCCAGCCAGATAGATAGATAGATAGATAGATATGGAGAGACAGAGACATAAAGATAAAGAGATAGAGGGGGCACAAGGTGAGTTGAATATGAAGGGATGATATCAAAAATAAAATTAAGAGATGATAAAGGAAGATACTGGGAGGAGAAAGGGAGGAGTAGAATGGGGCAAATTATCTCCTGTAAAAGAGGCAAGAAAAAACTTTTACAATGAAGAGGAAGAGGGAGGAGGTGAGAGGGAATGAGTGAACCTTACTCTCACCACATTTGGCTCAATTGTGTATGAAAATCTATCTTACCTTACAGGAAAGTAGGGGGGATGGGATAAGAGTTGGGGGTGGTAGAAGGGAGGGTAAATGGGAGGAGGGAGCAATCATAAGCAAACACTTTTGAGGAGGGACAGGGTCAAAGGAGAGCATAGAATAAATGGGTGGGGCAGGAGACGATGGAGGGAAATATAGTTAGCCTTTCACAACATGTCTAGTATGGAAGTGTTTTGCATGACTACAAAAAAAAGAAAGAAAAATCTCTGTGAAATAAATTAATGGCCTGTTAGTTTGAATATGAGTAAAAACATTTAGCTTAATATAATAATAATAATAATTAAGAAATGTTACAAAAGTGAAATTGGCAGCTTTGGAAACAGCTTGAATATGAGAGATGAGAGATAGTGAGGAATTCATGATGACATGAGGTTTTGATGCTGAGGGAGTCGGAAGTTGGCATTGATCTCTACAGCAATAAGGAAAAGAGGAAAGTTGAGGTCACCCACAATAATATAGTTTTGCTGTCTGTTTCCTCAAGTAATTCAATTAACTTTTCCTTTAAGAATGTGGACGCTATGCCATTTTGGGCATAAGCATTTCATATTGATATTACTTCATTGTCTATACTTCCTTTTAGCAAGATGTAGTTTCCTTGCTTATCACTTTTAATTAGGTCTATTTTTGTTTTGTCTTTGAGATAATGACTGTTACCTCTGTCTTTTTTAAGTACAGCTCAAGCATAATGGATTCTACTCCAGCTCCTTATTTTAAGTCTATGTGTGTCTCTCTGTTTCAAGTGTGCTTCTTATAAACAATATATTGTTAGACTCTGGTTTCTTATCCATTCTATTTACTTTTATTTATGAGTGAATTCATCCCATTTCTATTCAGTTTGGATTGCCAGTTGTGCACTTGCTTCCATCTTATTTTCCTGTTTCTCCTTCTCTCTTTGTGTTTTTATCCTGTACCTCCTGTAACATCTGTTTTGTTTCTGTCCAGTCTCCTTTTATCTCTTCTCCCTTCTTATTAGCACCCCCTTTCTCTTGCCCCCTCTTCTCTTACTTCCCTGTTGATAAGAGATTTTTATTAACAAATGAGTATATATCTTAGTTCCAGTGAAATTCCTTCCCCCTCCCATAGATAAGATAGATTTCTATTAACAAATGAGTATATCCTTCTTTGGACCAATTTAATGCGAGGAAGGTCCAACTGTTGCCTGGACATCTCTCTGTTATACCTTCCAAAGTGAAAACTCTTCCTTGTAGGTCTCTTTTATGTGAAATAATTATCCCCATTCTTCCTCTCCTGTCCCCTTGCCAAAGGCATCCCTCCCTCTTGGCTATCTTTTTTTTTTTATATTATCTCAACACAATCAACTGACTTCTGCACTCTCTCTGTAGAACCCTTCTAACTGCCCTTATAATGATAATGCCTTAGAAGAGACATGTATCATCTTCTCATACAGAAAAGGAAGCAGTTTAACTGTATTGAATCCCTTATGATTTGTTTTTCATGTTTATCTTTTTATGCTTCTCTTGAGCCTTGTATTTGAAAGTCAATTTTTCTACTCAACTCTAGTATTTTCATGAGGAGTCCTCTTTTACCTTAAATATTCATTTTTTTTCTCCTGAAGGAGTATACTCAGTTTTCCTGGCTAGATTATGCTTTGTTGTCATGTGAGATTTTTGCCTTCTGGACTATCACATGCCAAGCCCTTGCTTCTTTAATGAGGTAGAAATTAAAATCTTGTGTGATCCTGACTGTGCTTCTTCAAAATTGTTTATGGTTTCTTTCTGGCTGCTTGAAGTACGTTCTCTTTGACTTGGAAGATTTAGGATTTGGCTATATTATTCCTGAAAGTTTTCATCCTAGGATAACTTTAAGGTAATGAACAGTGTATTCTTTCAATTTCTATTTTCCCCACTCATTTGAGGCTACCTGAGGAGTTTTCTTTGATGGTTTCTTGAAATATGTCTAGACTCTTTGATCATGGCTTTTAGGTAATTCAATAATTCTTACATTATCTCTTCTCAATCTATTTCTAGGTCAATCATTTTTCCAATGAAATATTTCACATTTTCTATTTTCTTTTCTTCTTTTGAATTTGTTTCTTGATATGTCATAAAGTCATTAGATTCCCCTTGCCCAATTCTAATTTTTAAAGAATCATTTTATTTGGAGATGGACGGAGCCAAAATGGCGGAGTGAGAGCAATGACTCAGCTAAGCTCTCGGACAAACTCCATCAGACACCTCTGAAAGGAGAATCTGACCAAATTTTGGAGGTGTGGAATCCAGTGGGAGACAGACTGTGATGGATTCGGAGCTCAGATTAGACTGGAAGGTCCACAGGAAGGATCTGTTCTGCGGGAGTGAGCTCACAGTGCACAGCACAACATGGCCAGCATAGTGGAGCAGAAGGGACCTAAGAAACCTGAGACTGGTGGGCGGAACCGGTGGAGCGGCACCAAGGGTGGGAGACAGGCCGAACTGAGCCAGTGAGAGCCGTGGAGCACCAGATATCAGCGTAGCCGCTCCTGAGTCCTTCAGCCCGAAGATCAAACTTCAGTAAGTCACTTACTTGAACTTCCAGGAGCCAGGATGGCAGAGTGATCAATAAATGCTCTCTTCTCCCCCCTTGATGACCGTGAAAGAACCATAAAATATTTCCCCAGAAAAATCCGGGATCAGTGGAAACAGCGAAGGGACCAATAATAGTCTCATAACACCTGAGGCTAGGAAAATAGCTAAGGGGGATTCCTCCTACTGTGGTGGAGGCAAACTGGAAACACAGAGGACCCAGGGTGGAGAAAACTTGCACTAGGATCCAGGCAAGCCTCAGCACCAGGAGAGGAGCCCCAGGAGGGGTGGGAACATGCATTATCGTCTAGGCATGCCTCAGCTGTCCAGGGGAATCAGAAAGACAATGCTGAGATCACCAGCCCCTGAGCTTGCCTTTGCCTCAGTTCAGTTGAGGAGATCTCCTGTGACCAGACCACTCCTCCCCAACACTCAACAAGCTAACCCCAGGGCTGATCAGGGAAACACAAAACAAAAACCTGCTCTCAGCTTTTTCACACATCTGCTCAGCAAAACGTTGTGTAGCTTCTGACTGAAAGAACCAGAAGCCACAACACTCAATCAACATCATGAATAAGAAAAAGCAGAGGGGCGGAAGAACCATAGAATCTTTCTATGGGGATAAGGACCAAAACATAAGCACCAAAGAGGTCAGAGCTGAGACTGTACTTCCATCTGAAACCTCAGAAGGGACTATGAACTGCTCACAAGCACAAGCAGCTCTCCTGGAACAGCTGAAGAAGAAAATAGAAGAAAAACTGGCCAATGATTTTAAAATTATGAAGAAAGAATTCACTGATGAGAACATCTC
>CM053770.1:402267423-402296406 GCA_028658325.1 Potorous gilbertii | reverse complement strand
ACCTGGAAAATAGATCCAGGAGAGAAAACTTAAGAATTATTGGCCTGCCAGAAACCCATGATGGAGAGAAGAGCCTGGACAATATCTTCCAGGAAATCATCAAGGAAAACTGCCCAAAAGTACTAGATTCAGAGGGTAAAATAGTCATTGAAAAAATCCACCGTTCCCCTCCTGAAAGGGATCCCAAACTCAAAACCCCAAGAAATATCATTGCCAAATTCCAGAGCTATCAAGTGAAGGAGAAAATATTACAAGCAGCCAGAAACAAATTCAAATATTCAAATATCAAGGAGATACGGTCAGGATTACACAGGACCTTGCAGCTTCTACATTAAAAGATAGAAAGAATTGGAACCCAATATTCCATAAGGCAAAGGAGTTGGGACTACGACCAAGGATCAACTACCCAGCAAAGTTCAGCATAACATTTCAGGCAAGGAGAAAGTCATTCAATGAAGTAAGGGATTTCCAGAGCTTCCTGACCAAAATGCCAGAACTTAATAGACAGTTCAATCTTCAAATGCAGGTCTCAAGAGAATCATACAAAGGTAAACAGGTGGGGGAAAAAAACAGCAACTTGTTACTCAATTAGGGCAAACTCTTTACCTCACTACAAGGGAAAATGATACTTGTTAATATTGAGAATTATGTGGCTCTTATGAAATATAAAAGGGATATACATAGAGGGAACGGGTATAAAGTAAATGATATCATGATAAAAAACATGATTTAAGTATGAGAATGGAATGTAATAGGAGGTGTAAAAAGGAGGAAGCAGAAAATGGTAAATTACATCACAAGAAGAAGTACAAAATCACAGTAGAGGGAAAGAGGGGAGGGAGATGAGCATTGTGTCAGAGGTACTCTCATCTGATTTGTTTAAAGGACAGAACAATAAACTTAAGTAGATAATCCTAACTAGCTCTGTAGGCAGTAGGAGGGGAAGGGGGAAGAAAGGGGAGGGAGGCTAAAGGGAGGGAAGAAGCAACAAGAGTAAAGGGGAGTAAATGGAGGGGGGCTAAAAGAAGGAGGGGAAGGCTGCAGGAGGAGGTGGTGAAAAGTGAATACTATTGAGGAGGGGAAGGGAGGCAGGAGAGCTAAAAGCACAAATGGTGGGAAAGAGGATGGAGGGAAGTACAGTTTTTTTTACTTTGTTTTCCATTTGGCTAATTCTGCTTTTAAAGTAGTTATTTTTCATCTGTAATTTTTTGTACCTCTTTTTCTTTTTGGTCTATTCCATTTCTAAGATGCTATTTTCTTCGATATTTTTGTTCCTCTTTTATCAAGTTGTTAATTATCTTTTCATAATTTTCTTCCTTTGCTTTCATTTCTTTACCTAATTTTTCCTCTACCACTCTTATTTGATTTTGAAAATCATTTTAGCTCTTCTAGGAATTCTTGTTGTGCTTGTATACAATTCATATATTTTCTTTGAGGTTTTGCTTATGGCTATTTTGATTTCATTGTCTTATAAGTTTCTTTCTTGCTCCTTCCTGTCACATAACAACGTTTTATGATCATGTTCTTTTTTATTATTTGTTCATTTTTTGCACCCTATTTCTTGATTTGGAACTTTATATTAATGTTGGACTCTGTTTCCAGCATGGGTGATAGAGAGTGAGTCATTGTCTCAAATTTCAGTATTTTTTGCACTACTATTTTCAGAGCTAATTCTGGTAGTTTGGAAGGTTTTGGTGTTTCCAAGCTTATATGGCATGGAGAGAGTTATGGTCATTGCTCAACTACTCTGCACTCTCATCCGTACTTGGGAAGATCCTCTGATCCCTTGGTACCAGAAATTATACTGACCTTCAAGTTTTCTATTCCCTCTTGCATGCTCCTTCCTGCCCTTGAACCTTGACCCAGAAGTGGTTATAGGTAGCGGAGTTGCCAAACAACATCTAGTCCTGTTTCCAATTGCTGGCACAAGGGTCTTCTATAGTCACTTTCTAAACGGTTACCAGGTCTCCTGAATGTCTCTGGCTTGGGAGCTCCTGAAACTGCTGCTGCTTCTGTCACCATTACCTAGCCCCACTGGTGTTTCATCTGCCCAGGCTCAGGCTAGCATTTACCTTCATGTCACAGATCTCGCTTTCTGAACTACTATCTTGAACTGGAAGAATATCTCACTCTGAACTTTGGTTGTTTCTGCCACTCTAGAATCCAATTTGAAGCAGTATTTTAAAAGTTGTGTGGAGAGGAATATTGGGAGGGCTAAGGGTGAGTGCTTTCTCTATTCTGATAATCTTGGCTATGCTTCCATACGAGTCCTCCTAATGTGTTCTAAATCAGACTCTTCATTCCTGAAAAACTCCCATTAATGTCAGAGGGAATGATGCCTAGGAGTTAGCTACTGAGCCCAAGCTGTTTTTCCCCTGTGTTCAGAAGTATAATGCAGAGAACTGCTGATAGTGAATTTTTTTAAAGTTTTCTCTTATGAGGGTACAGATGCAACATACAGCTGCTTTCCTCTAAATCAGTTTTTACCATTGCTTTTCCTTTATTCTTAGTTCCAGTGAAATTTCTTATGTCTTAATTGTAAACCCTCCCCCTCACAGACCAAATGTATTTTCATTCAGGCCAATTCTTAAGATTTAATCTATTCTATTAAGAGAAGTTACAAGTATTATCTTTTCCATTTTAAACATAACTATATGACAATATTTTTTTTTACCAATAGGTCTATTAATCTCCTCTCTTGAACACATCTTTCATTTGCTACTAATGGGAGTTCAGAGTAACCAGTAAGGGACCATTAAGTGTTTTATTACTTATATTGTCTTTGTAAACATTCACAGTCTTTATGCTAGTTCACAAAGAATTGAAATCAGTAGCATCTAAACAATTTGCCTGGCAGACCAGAGGCCTACAATAGGTACTTAAACATGTCAAGAAATATCAAATAATTGTAACTGCTTCTTTTCAATGTTGTCACCATCACCTTTATTTTTTATCATGTTTCATTCTACTCGGGAGAAATAACCTTATAAATATGAGCGACCACAACTGACATATATAGAAAGTAAACAAGAAATAAGATTATCTGGATAATTTAATAAAAAAGAAACTTATTTATTTGGAGAATATCTAGAGGTTGTTATGTTTCTGTTATATATATTGGCCTCGGTTTTCCACTTTGCTTCTTATGTGAAGATGCTACATGAAAGATAACATGACAAAGGGGATAGAGGGCATGATTTTGGATAAAGTCATCCTGGGTTAGTATCCTACCTCTCTTCAGGCAACTCACTAAGATTTTAAGGCATCTACAAGTTGACATCTCTAATTGTAGATAGAATTCCCATACTAATAAAAGGCAATGATTATAGTATATATCTAGTACAAGGAGGAAGGAAAGAAGGAAGGAAGGAAAGAAGGAAGGAAGGAGGCAGGGAGGTAGGAAATAAAGAAGGTAGAAAAAGAGGATAGGAGGAAAGAAACATAAGCAGATATTGTGTTTGCTATGTGCTAGGCACTGTGCTAAATGCTTTCAAAACATTATCTCATTTAATCCTCACAACCAGGGGAATTAAGTGCTACCACAATACTCCATTTTACAATAGAGACACATAGTGGTTAAGTGATTTGTTCAGGGTCACTCAGTTACTAAATATCTGAGGCCAGATTTGAACTCATATATTCCCATCTTGCCACCCATTTGCCTCTAGTATAGAAATATTTAAAGTAAACTCTGAAAAAAGTATATGCGATCCTCTCAAATTCAGGTTAGTCACAGGCATGTTTTACTAGTATGAGAACCATGTCTTTAATATGAGCCCTTTTTTAAGTGTAGAGGCAACAAAGAAGAGGACATGTTTTGGGGGTAGCATTTGAAAAACCCGAAACCTACAAGTATGGGATCATTGTTTTAAAGCTGCAAAGAGACCTTAGAGGCTATGTAGTATAATAAGGAAAGTGAAACCAAGAAAGGTTCATAAGATCACAGAAGCTCAGAACTTAGATACAGGGAACAATATTGACAATCTAGTCCAACCCATAACACCCCTTATATAACACATGTGACACTGGATTATCCATTCTCTGCTTGGATACTTCCAATGAGTAGGGGACTCAATACTTCTTATGGCAACCCTTTCCAAATTTTGGAGAGCTCTAATCATTAGAAAGTTCTGTGTGTGTGTGTGTGTGTTTCCCCACTCAGGAGGTTAAGTACAATGCCTAAAGTCATATATGTAATATGTGTCAGAGAAAAGAGTTGAACCCAGATCCTTCAACTCTAATTCTCTTTCAACTCCTTCATGCTTTGTAAATGACTAATTTTTTAATTCTCTTTATTATTAATTATATAACACATTTTATTCTTTTAAACTATTAGATTAATAGATTAGAATAAATCATTTTCATGTGTAATGAGATTCATTTTTTGCTCCAGAGATATGATGAAGTGTTTCCCCATAAATGTTTCACTAATGTATTATCCTGGAGAAAGTCATAGGCACTTGGTAGCTGAGAACAGGCTCTTAGGACCCTCTTCCCCAACAAGTGACAAGTAAATTAATAGCTCAGCTATGAATGTGGAGAGATGGTTCTGCTATTAGCATTCCTATATCTCTGATCCTTCCCAATTTTTTTCTCTGATCTATTTTCTTTTGGGGTAGACTTCCTTTTGAAAAGTCAAAGCATGAAATTTAGAAATAAAAGGCATGCTTGTCATACTAATGTAGTAAAAGTTGAATCCCATTTGTTTCCATCAACATGTTTTCTCGTTGAAATCCCTTTTCCTTTCCACATGGGTGAATGATAATGTCATGAGAACCAAGCAGGTACAATCTTACCATTATTCATCCGTGTTAATGGTTGTAATATTACGAATGAGAATAGGTTAATAGGTCTCTTTGTCAGGTGCAATTAAATCGGTGTGCTGAGAACCAAATAGTGCAAATCACAAAATGTGGGCTGATGTTGGCGTGTGGCTAAGAAGGTCTGTAAGGATTTATGGAAAAATTTCTTTTCCAACTTGAAGCTTTAGAAATTACAGTAGACGAGCTGGTTGTTCTTTACTTCCTTTATCTTTATGTAAACATAAAACCTCTGTGAACCAAAAGAAGGCAAAAATGAGGTGGAAAAAGGTATGGGGAAGGAATGTAGGACATGTGGAGGTCAGTATCTTGTGGATGCTAAGTTGTCCTTCCCAAGGAAACCCAAAACAAAAATGCACATAAAGGGGAAAATAAAATTCTCAAGAAAATAAGACCTAGATAAAAGGCAGCAGGGAAGAGGAAAATTTCTGCATTTAGGATTAGAGAACCTCAGTTCATATCTTTCCTCTGACACTAGCTATATGACCTTGTTTTATGTCTCTGGCCCTTGGTTTCTTTGTCTGTAAAATAGTAGTTAATAACCCACAAGTTTGTAGTACAAACTATATGTCAGACACTGTGCTAGATGCTTCACAATTCTAATATAATTTGATCTTCCCATTTACCCTTGGAGAGAAGTGCTATTATCCCCATTTTCCAGAGGAAGACACTAAGCCAGGCTAAATAGCTATCTCAAGGTCACACAGCTAGTATCTGTGACTGGATTGGAACTGAGGTCTTCCTGCTTCCAGACCTACTACCCTATTTACTTCACCACCTAACTGCCCTTAGGTGAGCTAGATACCATCTAAGATCCTGTTCATCTCTAAATTTATTACTTTGCTTTTATTTTTAAGCATGTGTATTTCCATGCAATATTATCAGTAGATTGTAAAAATCCATGGCTTATATCACCGTAATTCTAACATAGACCTTATTATTCCTGTATAGAGATATGGAAATTGATACTTAAATAAGTGAAGTTGCCTGGCCCCTGGTTATATAGCTAGTAAGTTTGAAAGATAGAATTTTTCATCTCAGTCTTCTGATTCCAACATATATTTTCAATTTCTTGTTTCTATAGTGTTTTTTAGGGTTATTTGTTTTTCTTTTTTTAAAAAATTCTGAATTTATCAATCACCAAATAACAATATTTTTTCCACGTACCTTGCAGAAAAGAAAATGAGGTATTACATGTGAAGAGCTCTAGTTTTCTTTTTTCTCTCTCACGTTTTCATAGACCACATTTAACTCAGTATTAGATCTTGTATTTAAATGACTGATTTATTTCCAAAATAATATTCCAATAATACTTTACAATCAAAATAACCTCTGTCATGGAGTTTTATTGATATAGGATTATTTCTTTGTTTTTTTCCCCTGACCAGTATTAGCACTAACCATGAGATTATTTTATTCTTTAAAATGTGTGTGTGTTCATCCTTTGTTGTCAAAGAAGACCATGCCATCAGAGAAATAATGACATGACTTGCACTTGACTTTGTTTTGAGTGAGGGAGGGCTGTGCAGGTCACCAACTTCACTTCTCTTCCAGAGTCATCTGAATCCAGTGGATCCTCATCAGGATGACTGGAGATGACCCAGAATGAGGCAATTGGGGTTAAGGGACTTGCCCAATGTCTCACAGCTCGTGAGTGTCAAATGTCTGAGATGAAATTTGAACTCAAGTCCTCCTAATTCCTGCACTGGTGCTCTATCCACTGCACCACCTAGCTGCTCATTCTTTAAAACAAAATGAAATGTAACACCAGTGCCTTAAATCAATGAAGTTAGGACGCCAATTATTCTGGAAAGTGATAAAAGAAATGGTGTAGTGACCGAAGATCTGAATTTGAATCTTAAGTCTGCTGCTTGTATGACCTTAGACAAGACAATGAACCTCTGTGGGTCTTAAGTTCCTTATCTGTAAAATGGGGTGAGGCTCAGAATTGAATTACATAGCTTCTAAAATATTCTTCCATTTCCATGATTCTATGAAAATATAGCATTTCCTACACCTATTTTTATTTAAGAAATCTCCCCCAGTCCCACAATAACATGTTCACTTTCTGATTGATGTTCTCTTTAACTTATAGCATCCCAATGTTCAATGACACATTTTGGAGCGGGGGGGGAGAAATTAGTTTTTTGTTTAATACTAAAGTCCAAAATGTTGGACAAGTCAAATCAGGTTTTTCAATAAAGCATTTATTAAATGCCTTCTATATATCAGGCATTGCCATAAGCACTGAGAAACACCGAAAGAACAAAATAGTCTATACTCTCACAGAGCTCATAATCCCTCAGGGAGAGGCAACATGAAAAAACCTATGCATAAACAAGACATACATGGTATAAATTGGAGGTGAAAAGACACTTGTAAGATGGAGGGCTGGGAAAGGCTTCTTGAGCAAAATGCTGTTTTAGCTGAGAAGGCAGGGAAACCAGCAGATAGAAATAAGCAAGCACAGAATTTCAAACAGAGGAGGCAACTAGGGAAAATTCTAGGAATTGGGAGCTATTCCTCAATGTTCTAAATGTTCTTTACGTGAGGAGCAGTAAGGAGTCAGTGTACTGGATCATAGATTATGTTCACTTTAATCATTTATTTTCTTAGGAGCTAGAAAAAGTGTTCAAGAACAGTACAGACATTTTATTTTAAAAAACTAACTAGCCAAAACTACAAGATTATTCCCCATATTAGGGAAAAGGTAGAAAATCTTTGCCTAAAAATCATTTTCTAATTCTATATAAGGCCATAATAACAGGAATAAACCACATAAAACCTGGAAATTCATTCTATTCAGCTATGATATTTGTACTTTACTAAACATATGTACTTTTTGGTAAATGGAGTTTGGAGTACTTTACTAAATTCAAATGCTAATTTATTAGATTTTGGTACTTTTCTGAGGCCAAGTAGAGAGGCTAAATTTTAGACTTAATGCAATAAACACATATTGAGAATCTGCAATTTACACATATCAGATGGACAAAAATAATTAGAAACAATGAAACTCAGTACTGTTTTTTGCTTTCTCTTAGGACCCCTAATGCCACAGTGCCTGAAACATAAGAAGTGCTTAATAAATGTGTGTTGATTGATTGGTGGACTTGTGGAAAATAGGTACAGTTATCCATTTTTGTCAGAATTGCGTACCTATAGAAGCTTTATGGAGTTATTAGAAATAAATAGTCAAACTGACCAATCATTCAATTAATCAACAGATATTTATTAAGCACCTACTTAATATCAGACACTGCTAGGTCTCAGGGATGCTAAAAGACAAAAATAAGCTCCTTAAGGAGGCATATGTTTTATTACTAGACAACATGTACATTCAAAAGTATATACAAAATGTATATAAAGTAAATTTAGGCTATTTTGGGGGGTCATGACACTAGAAGGACAAAGGAAATGGATATAACTAGATATGTACACATATATAGACACATATAATTCCACATATATACATATGTATATACAATACATATGTCTGCTTATACACATATATTATCTACATGCTATATCACACACATGTATGGGTGTGTATATATGCATATTCATTTATATACACAGACATTACAGCATGTAGACAATATATGAATGATACTACACAGGTTAGTACTTGTTCAGTTTTCCTACATTAATTATAGTTATAAATAGTAACACAATTTGAGAGAAAAAAAAACCTTTAAAATTCTTTAAGATCTAAGTGTTCATACAAATCATGAGGTTAATTACATATTCTAAAATTATGCAAATGATCATTTCAGTAGTGAATTAATCAATGTTCATCACTTGAAAAATAGCTTTTAAATTATTTTCCCCCATAGAGATGTGTCAGAGTAGTTGAAATTCTCATAGTGAGCTTCCCTTTTTAAGAAGTTTTTTTTAAACTGGCAGATGAAGACTCCTTGAGTTATTTTGGTGTTGAGCAACAGACACAGTAGGCTATTAAATTAGACACAGGTGTTAAATTCCTGAAGGGTATTCTAGGCTCTGCTTTGCCATTATTTGGGACTTCTACGTCAGCCATAAATGGCCAGCACGTCTGCTCCTGTCTTTTGTTGAAACTTGGTGACTTAAAGGCTCTAACATGAGCTGTTATGTAGGGAGAGAAATCAATAGAGAAACAGTCAGTATTTGGGGAACAAGATATGGCACACCTTCTTGCATAGGCTATAAGGCAACATTTTCAACTCCGAACTGTTGCAACACATGTGCCTCTCCCTACTGCCTGTCTCTACATAGATACATGCCTAGAATGTGTTCCCACCTGCCCTCCACCTCAGTTTCCTTTAAAGCATACCTGAAACATCATCATCTACATGAGGCCTTTCCTGATCCCCTCACTACTAGTGGCTTCTCCCCCAAAAAATTATTTAGAATTTAAGAACTTATTTTGTGTATATTTTAAGCATTTATATGCGTATACATCATCTCCCAATAAAACGTAAGGACAGGAACTGTTTCATTTTTGTCTTGTAGTCTCAGTACATAGTCCTAACAAACAATGAGTACTTAATAAATATGTAATGATGGATTGTCAAAATAAATCTTAATCACTATTATACAAGGTCAATGCAATAAGGAAGAGGGAGTTCTGTTTTCTTATCAGTGGGCAGTTAGCATAGTGCTTCTTGTTCATTTAAGGTTATTAAGTGATCCTACTCTAGTGACGCAAGAAGTTGATTCACAACCCAGAAAGGTTAGGCTCTAAAGGTAGTGAGAGTCAAGAATCTGAGGTGAAATTTGAATTCAGGTCCTCCTGACTCCTGCACTGGTGCTTTATCCACTTCACCACCTATCTGCCCCTTCTCATAGATCTAAAGGAGAAAGGGACCTTAGAGGTCATCTAGTCCAACCTCTACTACCTTTAGGGTCATATATGACATTTTCTCTTGAGCATTTAGAACACTTTCTATGCTAGCTGCAACTTATAATTGTTCCAAATTTATAATTACTATAAACTTACTATTATATATTTTGGGCCTTGTTATAGTTATACTTAGAGATTATGCTTAAAATATGTATTTGGGACAAAAGTCTCATTTTCCATGAGAAAATGTTGGTAAGGCATAGTAGAAAAAACCCTGGCTCTGGAATCAGAGGAAAGCCCTAGATTCAAATCCTGACTCTCCTTTAATGTGTAGCCATGGGAAAGACATTTAGCCTCTCTGGATCTCAGTCTCCCCATCCTTTAAATGAAGGGATTAGATCAGATGACTTCTAATTCTAAATATTAAATCCAATAATTCTTGGTATTACATTTGCTTTCCCTTACATTGTATTTTTAACTTGGGCATTTCTTTCAGTTTGTATAATTTATAGTTTTGACTGACCATTAGATGTGGAAGTAAGGGTCAAGAGATGATCAGAAATATTTAATCTTTCCCCTTCTAAATAGGAAAGATCTTATATGCTTTTGGATGATTCCTCTTTGATCAAACAGAATCATGCAGATAGACTTGAAAATTGTTTTAAAATCTGGAATCTAATAAACATTATTCAGTAGAATCCATTTCATTCAAAAGTGGCTGAATACAAATTGATTGTCTCTATAACTTCCCTTTGTTGTTTTTATTCAGTTGGATCTGACTCTTTATGACTCTATTTGGGATTTTCTTGGCAAAGATACTGGTGTAGTTTGCCATTTCCTTCTCCCAATCATTGTACTGATGAGAAAATTGAAGTAAACAAGGTTAAGTGACTTGCCCAGGGTCACACAGTTAGTAAGTGTTCTGGCAAGATTTGAATTCAGGATGATGAGTTTTCCTGAATCCATGCCTGGCATGCTTATCCATTGATCTACCTAGCTACCCCTAACTTCTCTAGCAAAGACTTAGCAAAGATGTTTGTTTTATGGGTTGCACTTCCTGGATTATAAAGCTTTGGTTCATGTAGAACAAATAATTCAATAGTATATAAATATCCCATAACTAATTGTATATTGGAATAGTAAATAGGTTTAAGTAAGTAGCCTTGAAAAGTGTAGTATGCTCATTCATGATTGCACATCTGGCAAAACAGAACGTTAAGTTTTCCAAGCTAAAACATAGTGGGGGAAAAAGTGGTTTATTACTAATCTAACCCGCTAATGGATCTGTGACCTTGAACTGGGAACACCTTTTGCAGCGAAGCATAACACAGTCTGTCCCTGCCTGCTCACCTTGTGTACATGCCTTACTATATTTCCACCATGGAGTATGCACACAATATTCTAGACATTCCACATGTTCTTTCAATATTGCATGCATTTGGTGTTGGAGCACATAAACTGTCCCTCAGATATTTCTTGTTCTAGTAATGGGATTGACCCATCTTTTTTTTTTCTTGTCAATATTCATCTTATAGCAGCTGCAGCTAGATATATGTAATGGCAAGCAAAGTTGGATTTTTTTTTCTTTTTGCTGTTTTTCTGGATTGAGTTTTAGCCAATCAAGTGCCTTTGATTGAGGCTTGCTTTTGATTGAATCAAGAGTCTTTGTTTGAATCAAGAGTCCTTGATTGAATCAAGAGGCTTTGATTAAAACCAGTATATACATATTGTAGAGAGTAGAGAGAAGCAGAGCTGAGAGAGAGAAGTGAATATGAGCTGGCTAGGGGAACTTGCTTATTTGGAGGCCTAACAGAAAGAATGTTTGTCCAATGATAAACATTGGAGATCAGGGAGAGTTGAAACACTAATTTATTGTTGGTGGAGCTGTGAACTGATCCAACCATTCTGGTGAGCAATTTGGAACTATGCCCAAAGGGCTATAAAATTGTGCATACCCTTTGACCCAGAAATACCACTTCTAGGGCTGTATCCCAAAGAGATCATAAAAATGGGAAGGACCCACATGTTCAAAAATGTTTATAGCAGTTCTTTTTGTGGTGGTCAACAACTAGAAATCAGAGGGAGGTCTATCAATTGGGGAATGGCTGAGCAAGTTATGGTATTTGAATGTAATGGAATATGATTGTGTTAAAGGAAATGATGAACAGTCTGACTTCAGAAATACCATGATAGACTTATATGAACTGATGCTGAGTGAAGTAAGTAGAACTGGGAGAATATTATGCACAGTAACATCTACAGTATACGAGGACTGCTTTTGACAGACTTGGCCCTTCTCAGCAATGCAAGGACCTAAAATATTTCCAAAAGACTCACAATGCAAAATGCCAACCACATCCAGAGAAAGAACTATGGAATCAAATGAAGCAGAATCTCTTGTGTTGTGTTTTGGTCTGGTTTGGTTTTTCTCATGGTTTCTCCCATTCATTTTAATTCTTCTATGCAATATGACTAATATGAAAATGTGTTTAATAAGAATGTATTTGTAGAACCCATATAAGATTGCCTGCTCTCTTGGAGAGGGAGTTGGGAGGAAGGGGGAGAAAATTTAAAACTTATGGAAATTTAAAATTTAAAACTTATGATTAGTGAAAATGGAAAACAAATAAATAAATAAATTTGGAGGGGAAAAGAAAAAAAGAATGTTTGTGATGTTGCCACTCTGCCAGTTGATCTGTGTTAATTCCTCAGACAGAAGCCTTATATGTTGATCAACTTTGATTTCTCAGACAACAGTCCTGTCTATTGGTTTGTGTTGGTTTCTTAGACAGAGGTCCTGTCTGTTGGTTTGTATTGATTTCTCAGATAGAAGTCCTGTCTGTTGGTCTTTATGAGAGAATTGAGATAATGTCGCTGGTAATGTGTATAAATTGTTATAGCCCTGTTAATCTTTATTTTCCTAGAAACAGAAGCTGTGGGCAGGAACCCCTGGAGCCTGCTGTCAAGCAGAAGGAGGAAGAATTTTGAGGGGAACAGTCCCTATGAGCTGAGATAGGGAGCAGGAGCAGAGAGCTACCCAAGTATGAACCTTAACAAGAGCTGGGAGTGGTAGGCCCATGGAGGAGGAGCCATGGGGTTTGGAAGTCAGCCTTGAGTCAAGATGAGGGAAGACTTTACTTAGACACTGTGTATTAATTAAAGAAATTGTTTTTATAGTGATCCAGGGGTGGATAGTGTGGTATTCTCAGCTACCCCTTAAGGAGGCGTCATGCTAGGGAAGATCCTAGCCTGGGACCTCCTGACTTTGGGAGTACAGTGATATATGCTATATGCCATATGATATACTGAGTGTTATGAGTTACATATACGTATTAGATGATATATTTTACCTAAGGATGTTGCTATGAATATTATACTTTATTGAACAATGTTTAGTTTGTTGCTGAATGGACAGTTCATTATACTATGCAATTAGACCCTTGAAATCAATCACAGCAGCAGTCCGCAGGTGTGTTACCATGACTGGTTTTACAACATAGCAATATCTAAGGCTATTTTAAAAGTTCCAATTAATTTTATTTATTGAGAAACTTAAAAAAACCTTCTGGAAACATGGCATATTTAAATACTAGCTTACGGTGAAACATTTTTGTTATTCTATGTACTTCAAAATGAGATCTTAAAATTGAGCATGAAAAAAACTCCCCATATTATGTAAAATTTATAGTTATTCAATGAAAACTTGATTGAGTAATTGATACCATGGGATTCATGTTCCAATTTCAGCTAACCTGGATACTAGTATGATCCATTATTCCCAGAAACCTTATATTTTCTCTGATGGCACACTGAGAAATAATTTCAGGAAAAAAAAGATTTAATTATGGGCTGTCTTTCCCCAAACTCAATTTGACTAATTAATTTGAAATCTTCCAGGCTTACTCATCATTCCAACTTTGGATTCAGTTACGATTCAGAGAGTTCAGTAAAATAAAATTAAAAATAAGAAATGGGACTTTTTATATTTTAAATACCTTTATCTAACTCTCAACAAGTGTTATTCATTTTCCCTCATATACAGGTTTTTAAATTTTTTTACTTGAGTCATTTTATTTATAAAAATATTTTACAATCACACTAAATTAAAAAGCAAATATTTCATAAACTATATTTTATTATAGTGCTGTGGATTGTATGGACTATGAAATAATTTTTTTCTAAAGGTGATGAGACAAATTAAATGGCACACCCAATAAACAGATAATAAATGAATATTTATCTATTGTATTGTCCTAGGCAATGGAGGTGAAATGGCTTGAGTGTCAGATGGAGTCAGGAAGACTCATCTTCCTGAGTCCAAATCTGGTCTCAAATACTTACTAGCTACATGATCTTGGGCAAGTCACTTAACCCTGTTTGACTCTGTTTCCTCATTCATAAAATCAGCTAGAGACAGAAATGGCAAACCTCTCCAGTGTCTTTGCCAAGAAAACTCCAAATGGGATCATAAAAATTTAAATATGATTGAAAATGACTGAACAACATCTTTTATGACATAATACAGTCATAGAATTTTAGTAAATCCTTGTAATGGTAATTTAAATGTGAAGATCTTTCCCATTTATTAATAGACCCATGTGACCCTTAGGTCACATGGAAGTCTGAGTCACATGAAGCCTGTGGTAGGAGGAGTTTACTGAAAGGGTGGAATAGGAAGACATGTAACTAGAATATAACTGAGGGGGCATAAGTGAGAGAACAGTCAGAACTGGAGGATGCAGGCAAGCAGGCAGCTGGCTAGCTTGAATAAGAGAGTGTGTGATTTTGTTTAATAGAGCTGGTTTGTGGAAACCTGACAGGGGAAGGCTTGGGGCTAGTGTTGTTCTCTTGGGGCTGGTGTTGTTCTCTGCATTGTTACTGGGTATTGATTTTTGTTACTATGATGGATTTGGCTTTCTGGTGTCTGAATAAATGTTTTGGTTCTGTCTTCCATTCTGTTGTATTTCCCTATTCGGCATTGTGCCAGTATAATCATAGCTGTTGTAGGTGCTGTGAAAATTGTGTTGATGCTAAAGTCCTATTCATTATAGATGCTTAATTGGTAAGAAGCAACGAACAAGGGACATGCTCAGAAAAAGTTATTGGTGCTTTTGATCTGTGTCACGATATATTACTTCTTGTACAACTAGTTTCTGAATTGTGTTACTTATATCATGATGAGAAACGCCATTAAAAATGTCATAGCAAATTAAATAATGAAATGATTTGACACATGAAAGAAAATTTTAAAACAGTAGTTTTTCTATCAGCTGTCACAACTCATTTAGATAACAATTGTCTACAACTGCAACTCTCTGACTCAGAATGTCAGTAAATGTCTAGCTAAAGAGAAAAAAAAACAATGGCTCTAAGGTGAAGATGAATATTAATAGCTGGGGTTTCTCTGTCTCCAGTATCCTGATTGGTTTCTTGTTCTACTAATTTTTGAACAAGCACACAAAATAGGGTTGGAAGATGAGAAATTGGGGATGAGGAATAATGAAAAGGCATGAACCAAAAATATTTCCAAGAATATTCTGAGTAAAGCTTGATGTTATTCTAAAGACTTGTCCCCTTGCCCTAGTGTTACATCACATGTGCTCCATAAATCTTTTCAATACTCTCCTTGAGGCACCGGCAATATATCTGTGAACAAAGAGACTAGATAAGAGAGGAATACCCAGTTTTTAAAATTTCATTGCCTTTGTCTGTTTATGTCACAGTCTCATTGCTACTGAAATGACCTATTATATGTTTTAAAATGTCCTTTGTTTCTTTTGGGATAGTTTTTGTAAAAAAAAAAACCAACCAAACAAAAAAAACTTCATTCAAGTGTTTGAGAACTGATGATGAATCTTAACCAGCTATTTCATGATCATTATAGGGTACAGAGACAGTCAAAGAGATGGTCCTATTCTTGAGAAAGGTACTTGAATTTATAATGGAAAACTACTGCTCTTAAGAGTTAGGTATCAGCAGAGTGTTATGTATGTATATATGTGAAGTGTATATATGCACGTATACATATATGTAGCTCTCTCAATAACTGAAACAAGTGGAGATTCACTTTTATTTTAAAACTATAAACAAAAAGAAGGGAAGATATGTACTTTGTGCAAGTGCCTAAATGAATTTTAATTGGTTCTTTATGAAATAGCATTGCTTGTTGCTTTTAGTTTTATAAAATCAATTTAAGACAATGTGTATTCCTCAAACTCAATCCCAGGACTGCCTACTGATAAATAGAGAAGATGAAGTTGATTTTTGTGCTCTAATATATTTCCTTTAATGGGAAATTCAACCTGTTTTGGTGAAGATAGACACCTTAAGTACATTTGAAAAAGACTCCCTATACTAGAAATGTTTGCCAATTCCAAGTCATTGTGTTTTGATAAGAAATCAGAATGGGGGAAAGGGGCCATGGCAAGAAATGTAGGGAAAGAAATGGACCAGAATATTCAACATTATAGAACACAGATATCTGTCTGTAGATTAGGGCCCACAACTATCCTGAGTGAAACAAAACAGATTAAAATGGAATTGGAGAATATTTAACAAAATAAATAAAAACAAAATAGACCACACATAATGTCAATATGTGTTTATTGGTTTGTTTTTTCAAGTCATTATGCACCCACAGTCATCCCTATATATACACCATATGTGTATATATGTATATGTGTATATGTATATGTGTATATGTGTATATATATATATATATATATATATATATATATATATATATATATGGTTTAGTAGCCTCCATTTCTACTTGAATTTGATCCTACTTTCCTAAAGGAAAAAAGCAAATATTTCCAATATTTAGACCCTATTCCATAGAATTTTGAGGAAGAAAATTGTATTTTAATTGATATTATGATCATTTCCCAGTATATTCCTGTCACCTCACCTTACTAGGCTCTGAATTTAGCTTCCCTTATAACAAAGAAAAATGATTAAGCAAAACTAACTGAAACCTTGGTGGAAGAACACCTTATGATATAAAAAGATACAAACTTTTTAAAACAATTGATTTTCTACATCAGGCAGAAAGTTCTTTTCTGGAAGATCTATTTGACAGAATTTGCTATAATCATGCATTTCTATAAAATTTCCTATGTTTCTGGCAAATATGTTCTTCCTTTTTCTATTTTTAACTAGTGCTATAATTTTATGCTTCTCTACTAGCCTGCAGCCTAAATTAATTTCTAAAATGCACTATCTTTGTAAAGAAATACTATTAAGCCACAAGAAATGACCAATAACAGGAATTTATGTATAATCAAGGTTCAAAAAGCATTTGTCTAACGAGAGTTAAAAATCTTCCCAGTCCATTGATAGACCTTAGGTGAGGCTATTGAGGGAGGCTTGATTAGGAGAGGCTTGTTTCCTATGAAAGCCCACACCTTTTGTTGATTGCTAATAAGGCACTGGGTCACAAGGTATCTTTCCCTCTGACTCTGAAAAGAGTATATATACTCTGAGGGGAGGTTTTGCTTTGGGGCTTAGTTTTGGAAGAGGCTTGTGCATCAGATGAGACTCTGGGAAGCCATTAAGCAGTTTCCTAGTTTTTAAAATCCAGATATTGGTACTGCACTCTGTGGTAACTATGTATGTATGTATGTAATGGTCAGACAATTGGAAGCCTATCTGTTGGTTCCTGTATGCTGAATGTACTTAAAGTGATTGCTGACCCCTCAAAAGTTGCCTTTCCTTTTATAAATGCAGATCTAAGAACCTGTGATAGCAGCTCCCCCGACCCCCCCCCCCACTCCCGTGTATGTCATGGGGTTTATTGACTTCTTCAGGGGCAGAGTTGGCAAAATTTGGGAAAAGAAGAGATTCTTGGTCTTGGATTTCTAGTTTCAAGAAAGAAGACATGTTTCTACATTCTCTTCAGTGAGAGATCCCCAGAGTAGAGGAACACTCTGCGAAGAGGCTGGTGTGTAGAGAAGCAGGCACCTCAGTCATGTCCCTTTCCTCAGTTTACTATCCCAGAGATTTTGGAGAATTTCCCTTTGGATGAGATCTGGGATTTTATTGGATTATCTGAGATATCTCACTTGGAGTACTCATTTACTCTGCATGTTGTTTGATATATCAATATCGCTCGTCTATATAACTTTGCTGATTTCTGTTTACTCCTAGCCTGGAAAAATTGGGTTTATTTACTATTCGCTTCCTGTAGTCTTTGTTTCACTGGCATTTAGTGAGAAGTGAGTTAAATCTTGGATATATAGCTTACAGCAATACTTTCCTAATAAGCGACGTTGATAAGGGGTTCAGCTTGAACTTAAAATATATTTCTCTTAGAGTAACAATATTTAGGGAAGCAGAGAGATATAATCCCACCACAATACCACCAGATCATGGCACCAAGCTTTTGCTCCCCTTCTGGATTTCTCCTTAGGAGAACGATGGGCAGAGGACACTCTAGAGATAGCTGTCCACGTCTAGACAGACCCATGTGAATGTATATAATCTACATGGGCAAAATATACATACATGTACATACCCACACACCCCTTACATAGAGAAACACAAAATACTTTGAACTGATAAGAGCGAAGTAAACAGATTCTCCTGAGGAGGAATATGTACAATGACTACAGATCATATTAAACAAAAGTAAACATTAAAAAGCAGCAGAACTCACATTATGATCATCTCCTTGTGTGACTTGGGAAAATAATGTATCCTTTCAGTAATGTAGGCAATTCTCTACGATTGTAATAGGTCGCAGAGTACTGTTGGAGTAGTAGGCAGGGTTGAGTGCTGGACCCGGAGTCAGGAATAGCTGAGTTCAAATTTGACATCAGACTCTTCCTTGCTGAGTAACTCAGGGTAAGTCACTTAATCTCTGTCTACCTCAGTTTCCTCATCTATAAAATAGGAAGAATAATAGTATCTACCTCTCAACATGGTTGTAAAGATCAAGCGAGAGAATATTTGCAAAGTGCTTAGCATAGTGACAGGCATGAAACACAGACTTACTAAATGCTTATTCCTTTCCCCTCACCCCCAAGACATTTCCTCAGCGGGAATGAAAAATAGAGGTACACACACACACACACACACACTGCCAGTTGTTAAACATTTTCCAATACACCTGTTCCATAATCACTCTTTTCAAAAGACTAAATAAAATAGATGTTGATTTGTAAGCTACCAGTAAAGGGTAGTGTCTCTGAGAAAGAAGGCAAATAGCTATCTGACCTATAATTTTGTTGTTGTGCTAAACAAACTAAGCAACCATCAATGATATTTTCAAATGGGAAATAGCTACTAGACACACCAGAGGGTTCTGCTGGGGATACTGTATAAAAATTTGTTAAAATAGCTTCAGATATTGGAAAAGGAGAGTTCTTCCACATATAAAATATACTTCTAGACCTCGAAAAGACTTTGAAATTCGATGTCAACATTTTCAATTCAAAAAACTCACAAGACTAAGGCTCCACAAAGTTGAAATGACCTTCCTAAGGTTACAAGTATCTTAGTAGCAGAAAATTCAACCAGCTCTTTTTCTTATATCTCATCATATGGGTTTAGAGAGATTTACACTCTTTAAAAAGACATTTATACTTACATGAACTTTTTTTTATAACACAAACTGCATTAAATTGGTAGTGGTGGTGGAAAAGAGCAAACTAAAGTAAACAGAAAGATGAAATATAAAACCAAAATGTTTAAAAAAATCACCATTTGTTAATATTATCTGAGAAGTCATAAAATTAATAAAGGATATCAGAAACACTGCTGTTTCATATTGGGAACTTTTCAAATTCTCTCCAATGTCAAATACTCTAATGTAACATTAAGAATTTACTTCTGCCTTCATTGAAGTTCAGATGTTTACAGTGATTAGATTATTAGAATTGTTATTGACCTTATACCTCACTTCTTCAAGGATACATGACTTCATTCATATGATTACTGCTACTCCTGACTTAAAATACAATTAATTATCTTGATCTTAATTAACTGTCTTCATGAGTTACTCTAGCTGAAAACTTATCCCCATTGCCACTTTAAGGGTTAGGAGACTGAATTTTTCTAGGCTAAAACTTGTACAATGGAAAACAGTCCATTCCTGCCAAAGTTTTCCAGTATTGTAGGATCTGATAGAACCTAGTCTACCTTCCACTGACAGGGCCTCCATTCCCTCTCACCCATATTAAAGAAATAAAAAAATTAGTTGATTTTGCTTTGATACACTAGGCTGCTTGCAACAAGTTCCCTAACTCCTTCCTGCCTTTGGGTTAACGGTGTTTGTCCTCAGAGAGGACCATGACATCAAGATGATGACATGACTTGCAGTTGACTTTGATTTGAATGAGGGAGGGCTGGACGAGGTCACCAACCTCACTCTCTTCTCTTGAGTCATCTCCTGGGTCCAGTGGTCTGGTATTCATTGGGAAGAGTGGAGATGACTCACGATGCAGTGTGAGACCCTAGACCTTTCAGGCAAAGATTTTATCACATTCTCACTTTGAGTGAAATACACCCATTCAATGAATAGACTTTTTAAAGTTATTCAAGGGATAGCCCTTTTAATAATAATTTAAAAAAAAAATCAGACAGGGAGGGGAAGACTATCAGGGTTCCTGAGTATAAAAGAAACAATTACTATTTAGCAATTACATTCACTCTCTGCTAAGTGGGTGGGAACTTATTGTCCAGTCTATGAGCTCCACAGTGAATCGGGTTTAAGGCTTGATCTTTGAGCAAGAAATGTAGCCTGTAAACCCAAAGGAATAAAAAGCAGCTTTTGGCCATGGCATGTACCTTTTCCTAGGCAGAACACCAGAGGAGAGAAGGGGAGGGGAGGAAAAAGGAGAGGAGGAGTTACTACTCCACTCAAAGACTGTGTTTTGTCCTTCATTCTCAAAGAGGACCATGACATCAAGATGATGACATGACTTGCAGTTGACTTTGATTTGAGTGGGCTTGAAGTCAAGAAAAGTTGAGTACAAATCCAGTCTCAGATGGGTATTAACTATGTGTCTCTGGGCAAATAATTTAATCTCAGTTTCCTCATCTGTAAATTGAGTCTAATAATAGCATCTCCCTCTCAGGGTTTGTTACTTTATTAGGTTTTTTTTGAGACTAGCCTACACTCCATCAAGCCAGGTTTCCCATCCCTGCTGGAAGAGGAGAAACATAATTTCATTAACCAATAGACTCCTCCCTTCTAGAGAACCATTCCATCAGATTTCGAGGTTGGTCTCCTGCCTTAGGGGAAGAAGAGTAAAACTACTCCTTCAGTTCCAATTATCAGTCCCTTGCTTGAACTGACTAAGGGACTGAGATGCCTCCAACCTGAGGCCAAATTCCTGTGGACAATTAAAATTTATTCCTCAATGATTAACAAAATTCTCTTGGTTATACTCTCCCTATCCCGATAATTCTGACCCCTCTGAAGTCATCATTCAATCTCCTTCCCTCTCCCCCATAGTCCAACACCCCACCAGCTACAACACCTAATGCCCCATTCTAAATCCATTTATCCACACCTTCTCCTATCCTCTCTGAAATACCTGTAATATAGGCATCAAACTTGCTTCAGTCGTAAATCTTTTCTCACTCCATCCATCTTTTGACTCTCAGTAAGACCTGGCTTCCTGCTGATTACCCAATCATATTGTCCTTCCTTTTTAGCACTGAGCAAACTTTTACTCATTCCTCTTAAATACTGCAAAGAAGTAAAGGAGTTCAAATATTCAATTATTTCCTATTTCCACTTCTAGGTTCTCCTTATATCACTACCACTCCATAAGAAATTTTCCCCTCCTTTATGATTCATATAATTTACCCAATCAATTGATTTTTATTTTCTGTTTGTGAATTAATAAAATATTAGTTGGTTTCTTCTTTAAGATGCCCATTTATCTGCTCCACATCATTGTTTCAGCCCAATTCCTTACCTCTGTAATCAGATGTTTTTTTCCTCTTTGCTTGCTCAGCCTAGGCAAAAATACAATTGAAATCCTCACATCTGTTTCATAGCTATGATTAAATTGTGTTCACCTGTTGCACCTAATTTTTTTGAAAGATATTAAGATCTGACCTCTTCTTATTCTCTCATTTCTTCCTTCCTTCCTTCCTTCCTCCTTCCTTCCTCTTTCTTCCTTCCTTCTTTTCTTAAAATATTTAGGGGGGGAATGTACACCTGAAACAAAGTACACCTCCCAAGAGACAATATTTTCTACCCAGAATGCGAACAATAGAACACCTGGGGATTGAACCAAAGCAGCAGAGTAGAGGAAGAATTCCACTGAGCTCTCTCAACATTCCCTTCCCAACCATGTTAAAACAATTCCTTTAATAGATTTTCTGGAATGGTGGGGCCAACAAAATATTGAGTGAGATACCACAGTTGGTATGAGAATGTCAAGTGAAAACATTCTTCCAGCTCAAAACCACTCAAGAAATTGGAAGGAAAGATCTGTGACATAGAGTGAGGGGAAGGTGGAATACTAACCTGGAGCCCAAATAGGTGAAAAACCACTGGTGGACCTAGGTCTTAGTGACATGATATGATGGCAGAAAAAGAAAGGAAGTGGTCAAAAGCAAAATAAACTTCTGCAGGACAGAATGAAAAGAGACAGAAGGATAAATAAAAAAATGGGAAGAAGAAAGATCCACAGCTAGTAATCATGACTGTGAATGTGAATGAAATAAACTTACCCCCAAAATAGAAGCAGATAACAGAATGGATTAGAAACCAGAATCCCACAATACACTGCTTATAACATCCTTGAAACAGAGACACAGAGAGTTAAAATAAAGAATTGTAGCAGAATTTATTATGCTTCAGCTAAAATAAAAAAGGCAGGAGTAGCAATCATGGTCTCAGACAAAGCAAAAGCAAAAAATAGACCTAATTATAAGGGATAAGCAGGAAACAATATCTTGCTGAAAGGAACCATAGACAATGAAGAAATACCAATATAAAATATATATGCACAAAATGCCATAGCATTCACATTCTTAAATGGAAAGTTAAATGAATTATAGGAGGAAATAGTAGAAATATTCTATAATGGGTGACTTCAACTTTCCTCTCTCAAGGCTAGATAAATTTACCCATAAAATAAATAAGAAAGAAGTCAAGGAAAAGTTAGATATGAAAGATCACTGCAGATAATTGAATGGGAAAAGAAAGCAATATGCTTTTTTTCAGCTCTATATGACACCTTCAAAAAAACTGACCATTAGGGCATAAAAATATCACAACCAAATGCAAGAAAGTAGAAATAATAAATATGACCTTTTCAAACTATAATGCAATAAAACTATATTTAATAAAGGGCCATAGAAATAGATTAAAATATTGGAAACTAAAAAATCTAATCCTAAAGAATGAGTAAATCAAAGAATAAATCATGGAAAGAGTAATAAGACAGTATAAAATATTTGGGTGTCTTTCTGCAATGACAAATCCAGGGACTATATGAACATAATTTCAAAATATTTTTCACATAAGTAAAGACATTTAAAAAATGGAGAAATATTAATTCCTCATGAGACAATTCTATGTAAGTTCATTCAGTACTATACCAAACTACCAAACTATTTTATAGAGTGAGAAAAAATGATCACAAAATTCACCTGGCAGAACAAAAGGTCAAGGATTTCAAGAAAACTTACATGAATCATTGAATGATCAAAAGATATGAACAGGCAGTTTTCCAATGAAGAAGGCAAAACAATAGTCATATAAAAATGCTCTAAATTATTATTGATTAGAGGAAATGCAAATTAAAACAACCTTGAGATATCATTTTTACACCTGCCAGATTGATTAATATGATAGAAGGAAAAAGTGATGAATGTTAGAGAAAATGGTAGAATTGTGAACCGATCCACCCATTTTGGAGAGTCTGGAATTATGTCCAAAGAATTGTTAAACTACCTTTGACCTAGCAATACCACGGGCAAAGACTTTATATGTTCTAGCATGTTTATAGCAGCTCTCTTTGAGGTAGCAAAGAACCAGACATTTCAGGGATGCCTATCAAAGGGCAATGCCTGAACAAGTGATGGTATATGATTGTGATGGAATACTACTGTGTTATGAGAATTGATAAACTCAATGATTTTAGAAAAATTTACATGAAATAATGAAGAGTGAAATGAGAGAACCAAGAAAACATTGTATACAGTAAGAGCAATAGCATTTTACGAACAACTTTGAACGAATGTCATTTTGATTATTAAAAACAATCAAATTAACTTTAAAAGATATATGAAGAAATATGGTATCTGCATCCAGAGAGAGAATTGATAAATAGAAGTATATATAAAATAATAAGTTACATGGTAATTTTGTTGTATATTTGAAAGGAATAGTAAGTTGTGCACAGTAGATTTGCAATTTCATGTGCAATCATCTTTTTTATTATACTTTGCTATGGAGAAGCTTGTTTTGTTCCATAAATTAAAAATAAATGAAAAAGAGAAGTAAAATAGATAATTTTAATTACATGAAATTAAAAAGGTTTTGCACAAACAGAAATAATGCAGCAAAAATTAGAAGGAAAACAGGAAAATGGGAAAAAGTATAGCAAGTTTCTGTGATAAAGGTTCATTTTTCAAATGTGTAGAGAACTGAGCTAATTTAAAAAAAATACAAACCTTTCTCCAATTGATAAATGGATATAAATAGGCAGTTTTCAGAAGAAGGAAATCAAAGAGATAAATGACACATAAATTGTCACATAAAAATGCTCTATATCACTATTGATTAGATAATGCAAATTAAAACAAGTCTCAGACAATACCCCATACCTATCATATTCACTAACATGACTTAAAAGGAAAATGACAAATGAAATGGAAAAACTGGAACACTGATACATTCATTAAAGGTATAGTTGTGAACTAATCCAATCATTCTGGAAAACAAGTTATAACTATGCCCAAAGGGCTATAATGTTTATATTCTTTGACCTACCAATACCTCTAGAAGGTCTGAATCCTAAAGAGCTCAGAAAAGAAAGAAAGGGATTTATTTGTACCAAAAAGAAAAATTATAACACCAATTTTTTTTTGTGGTGGCAGAGAATTGGAAATTGAGGGCATGCCCATCAATTTGGGAATGGCTGAACAAGTTTTGGCATATGATTATGATGAAATGCTATTGTAATACAAGAAATGATGAGCAGTATGGTTTCAGAAAAACCTGGGAAGACATATATGAACTGATACAAGGTGAAGTGAGCAGAACCAGGAGAACATTATACACAGCAACAACAGTATTATAATGATGATCAATGATGAAAAATTTAGCTATTCTAATAAAAACATACATATATGTATTCATGTATTTTGTGTGTACATATGTATATGTATATATACATATATAAATACTTTAAAAAATTTTTTCTTAGTTTTTAATTTTTGTGTTTTCTTTTGCAAAATAGCTAATATGGTTCCTGTTGTTTGTCTTTCATTTTTGGCGGGGAAGGACAAGGCAATTGGAGTTAAGTAACTTGTCCCAAGATCACACAGCTAGTAAGTATCAAATATCTGAGGCCAAATTTGAACTCAGGTACTCTTGACTTTAGGGCCAGTACTCTATCCACCATGCCACCTAACTGCCCCTTGTCCTTCATTCTTGAAAAGGACCATGACATCAGGAAGATGATGCCATGATTTTGAAGTAAATGGAATTTAAATGAGAGAGGGCTGTGCAAGGTCACCAACCTCCTAACTTTCTCCTCCAGAGCCATCTGGGTCCAGTGGCAAGATACAGGGCAGCACAACTGGAGTTGGCCCCTGGCTAATATGGAAATATTTTTTGTTCCAATTTTGGTCAGAATTTCTCCTTTCCTCTGTATAAAAAACTCCCATTTAGGAAGCTTATACTAGTGAAGACTGAAGATTATTCTACAATTTATATGGTTTAAAGAGTGTGGGATCCTGAAAAGTGAATTGACATGTGCAATGTCATATGCTCAGCATGTATTGAGGCAGAACTAGGTTTTCCTTACTCTCTATCTATTATGCTATTCTATATTTCTAATACAAATAAAGTTGGTCATTTGTTATATGATCGTTTTAAATATTTTGCCATATTTGTAATACACTTCAATTAGCCAATAAGTCATACGGCACACTCTGCTTGAAAGCTGTGTCTAAATGATAAAACAAGTTGTTGAAAATTGAAAAATTAATTCCCACTAGAACTTTTTTTAGTTAAGTAGACAAAAATAAAATGTTTGCTCAACTGAATTACCATTAAACACACACACACACACACTGCTGAATTAATTTGAATTACATTTTTTCTATCAATAAAACCTGTATAACTTTATTTTAGTCTTCACCTAAATTAGTGTTAGTGGTGTAAGGGAACGCTTGTTGTTGAACATTTTAGGAGGGTCTGAGTGGTCCTACATCATTTCACATGAACCTTCTTAAAATAATTCATCCAACAAATATTAGCAAGCCCCAATCAAATTAATTCCTCAGGAAAGTATTAAGTAATAGTGGTGTATAAGGCATTGTTATACGTTATTGTAAAAAAAAAAAACAATATTATCAAGGTATCACATAATTTAAGAATAGCAGAGTTTCCAAGAAAGAGCTGTAGGACTGTTTAATTGGAAACTTAATACTTACAATTGGGGTCATCAGAGTAGACTTTAAGGATAGGAGAGTACTTGGGCTTGGACTTCAAGGAAGGGTAAAAATGACAAAAGGGATATAGAGATGAATAAAAGAAAATCCCTGTCTTCAGTGAACTTCAACTGAGTAAGAAAGGTAGAGCATTCATACAATGAAAATAGGAAATAGAATGTGACAAATGAATGAGAAACACAAAGTAATGCTTTGATCAGCTCTGTCTGGGGACATCAGGAATGACCTCATAAAGAAAGTAGCATTTGAGTTGGACTTTGAAGAATGGGATAGACAGATGAGGCAGGTCAATTTATTGCATTTGTGAAAAAATGAAGGTTTAAAGAAATCCCTGTAGTCATTCAATATAATTCAGAAAGGTATTTGCAGAATTAGAATTCTTTCCACATAATGCAGTGCTGCCCTTTTCTGAAGAATTCATTACAAGTCCAGAACCAAATGACTCAATCAAATATCCAATGCCAAGTTCTGGAGTAAATGCTATCACCAAATTCAACTTTGGCAATTTGGTTTCAGGAACACTGGAATAAAATGCAGATGACATATGAAAATAGATGCCAACATTTTCAATATCCTCTAGAGTAGTGGTATCAAACTCAAATAAAAATGGGTGCCATTAAACAATCCCTGAAGTCTACATATTAAATTAGTTTTAAAATGTAATATTACCCATGTTTTATTGTGTTTTTATTTATTTTGTTAAAAATTTCCCAAGTGCGTTTTAAGCTGGTTCTGCTTCACTTGGGATGGTTGTAGAATGCAGTTTGACAACTCTGCTTCTGATTGCGGTTCACAATAATGAGGAATAGGCACCCAGGGCTTTCTAGACATCTTCATGCTACGCTGCTGCCATCTGATGACCTTTCCCCTTATTTCGCCCTCTTCACCTCACTTCTGCTTTCCATCTCTAGCTCTTTGGAGAATATCCAAGTCATCCCTATTTTTCCTGGAAAAACCATGTTAATCAAATGACCTGTGTAGTAGGTCTATTTATCCTGGGACCTCCCAGACAAAAATATGATGCCTTGACCTTCATTTTTCTGGTGTGTGTGCGTGTGTGTGTGTGTGTGTGTGAGTGTGTGTGTGTGTGTATGTGCATGTGGGTTTCTCATAGATTCTAAGCTCCATGAGGTCAGGGACATTCTCCCTCTTTGATTTTGTGTCCCCAGTGGTTAGCACAGTTTTAGGCACACAGTAAACAAATGCATTTTATTTATTCACTCGTTCATTCAATTAATAAGACCTGATGACGAGTTAGATTGTCCCAACAAAAATTAGCTGTTTAAGGGAAGGGAGAAGATAAAAGCTACCTTTGCCATGGTACTTTGTAAATCCATGATTTACTGGCTATAGACAATTTATTCTTTGGGGCACATTATAAACAATTCATACTTTTCATCTATTGTCATTCCTATCTTTTCAGAAACAGTGCATAAGTGATCCATAGAGTGCATGAGAGGCTTTCCTCTCTTATTTCTTGTTTCAAATGTCTCTGTGTTGCCAAGTACCACTTGAACAATTCATCCTTTGTCAATGATTTTTGCTACAAGTCAAGCTAGGAATGTTCCTCATGATACCATTTATATCACATCTTGATCTATTCGTTGTTGGTAATAAAATTCAGTCAAATTATTTGTATCATGCATCTTTCCTTTACTCTCTAATCAATCATCAAAGAAAATGAAGAACTACATGGCTTACTTGCCTCAAGTTCCAAGAAATTTTGAGTTATCTGACAACAGCCATTTGTTTGGTCTTTTTTTAAAAAAATGTGAAAATGATTCATCCACTAGAAAACTGAAATCTTTTTCATGTTTACAATAGAATTACATATTTAAATTATAGAATTAATTCTAATGGTAGTGACATACTCCTTGCAAGTCCTCACCTTTTCTCTTGAAAAAAATTCTCCTGTGTGTCTATTTCATCAGATATTTCATCATGTCTGCACTTTCAAGTCTTTCAGATACATCACTTGCCTAGAAATGATAATTCACATTTTACAAATTTTCCCCTTATTTGAATATAAAATTGAGGTTCAGATAATTATTTGAAAAAGTAATTTGCATAAATAATACAAACACCTCACAGAATGGTTTTACTTCTCGAAAAACAGGGCCAGTTCTGTCTGACACAACTCAGGAAAGGTTATGTAAGTCTATGCAAAGCATCATTCTGTGTTCTGAAGAAAAGTGGAAGGGATTCTTTTGCCATATTTTGGAACACAGCCATAGGCATATTATGGGATTTGGAGCCCCTATGTGCTAATGCTGACAAGGCAGTAGGGCTTTGGAACTGGGAAGTGCTCAGCAGGGAACAGCTGCTTGTGAGTAATTGTAAAAGTCTTTTCGTATATTTGCTACTCTGTGGGCAGCTGCTCTTTGTGGGGGCTAGCATGATCACATAGTGGCTGTTTTGTTTTTTCCTCTGTCATAGAATAGCCAGAGGACTGAGATTGGATCTTAGAAATTGTCTAGGTCATTGCCTTCATTTTATAGGTAAAAAAAAAAAGGTCCTAATTGGCTAAAGGACTTGGCCAAGGTTACTTACATAGGGGGAAAGGTAAGAAAGCTGGGTCTTCTGATTCTAAATCAGTCAATAAGATTTATTAAGTACATGCTACATATGGGACATGATAGACTATAGTGGTTCAAAGATAAAAATGAAACTGTCCCTGTCATCAAACTTTTATTC
>CM053770.1:402173760-402265523 GCA_028658325.1 Potorous gilbertii | reverse complement strand
CTGGCAAATACGGTCCTCCTCTGCTCTTCCGCTCAGTGCCAGGACCTAGCGAGTCCTGTGTTGGATTGTCAGATATGGGCATACTTCTCTAGGAAGGCAGATGGCAGTCAGGCAGTCATTCCCTTCCTGGCTCTCACTTTCCTTAAAATGAGACCATATTATGGTCTCATCCTCAAGTGATAAAGGATGGAACGTACACACTGTAAGTTGTATAAGAGTAGGAGCGCTCCTGGGCAGAATCCTGATACAAAGTTTCCTTCCATGGGTCCTCACTTGGATGCAGATTTCTTGCTGTCACCTAGACCTTTCTTCTCCATCTTATCTTAGGAAAACAAGGGAGGCTTATGCAGGGTCTAGGAGAATCTTTTTGGAGACACTAAAAAGAATAGGTACATCAATCCACAGCATAAGTGGGAGCAAGCAGCAGAAGCAATGAGCAGTACTGGCTGCTATTATAAATGGGCTTGGGGCATAAATAACCAATGACAGAACTCTCAGGTCTTTAATTCTGTTCCCAAGATCTGCTCTCCCCCTTGCCAAAGCCCTAAGTAACTGAACTTCTTCAAAGTAAAGGAAAAAGGTCATTTGCCACCAGGAAATGGCCTATCCATATATCTTGCCATCTGCTTTGCCACTGTACCCTTCTCCCTACCACTTAATCTGGGACCTGAGCTCAAAATCCATACCCAGCTATCCTTCTGACATCAAAAAAGATAGAAATTCACTAGCAAAATTTCATCAAATTTGGTGTTCAGTTGTATCCAACTCTCCATGACCCCATTGGGGATTTTCTTAGCAAAATTACTGCACTGATTTGCCATTTTCTTCTCTAGCACATTTTACAGATTAGAAAACTGAGCAAACAAGGTTACTTATTTGCCCAGAGTTACACAGTTGGTTCAGTGTCTAAGGGCAAATTTGAACTCAGGTCAGGAAGACCACTTAGAGCCAGATCTTCAATGTCATATAGCAGTGTTAAAATTTAAAAATACATAATGAAGCAATCACATTGTACTCATTAAAAATATAAACTTTTTGAATGAGATTAAATGTACTATTAGTAAAAAAAAAAAACAAACTTCTTTAAAAAAAAAAATATATATATAGGTATCTTTTCTCTCATCTTTTCAAGTCTCTACTTTTGAGATGCTTCATCATTCACATTAATATGTTAGTCCAATAATAGTATGTGAACATAATTTATAAATAAATGTACATCATTCAAATGTACATGCACCAAATTTTATGTTAATTGGCTATGTGAACAAAAGGTTTGAAGACTATTGGTCTAGAGGATTTATAACTTTGCCTCTCTGCATCTTAGATCAGTAAGCAGGTGCTACATCAAGCATCCTAGTGTCACTTGGAGGAAACAGACACTAAGAAACAAGAAAGTTGGAGTAAAAGGAATACTATTGTTTGATTCTTTTGTATTTGAAAATTGACACAATCTAGAGTTTTAGAATAACCTAACATGATTGATAGTAACAAGTGATGTCACACTATTCAGAAAAAAAGAAAACCTGAACATGTTGCTAAGTGGCAAAACCTTTAATACTCCAACCTCACTCTTCTGCCCTTTAAAAATGTTTCTTTCTATATTTTTCCTTCCTTGGAGAATTTATAGCTGCCATTCTTAGCTCAGTTTCCTTTGCATTCATGCTTATGAAAAAAAATGAAAATTGCAAAATACAAAAGCTCCACATTTAGATGTTCAAATGAAAGAATGAAATCCCCAACACAGAAGGATATTGACAGCTCTGACAGATCCTGCTCTGACTTTAACAGTGAAAGACGGTTGCATGGAAACAATAACACTCAAAAATAACTCCCTTTGTTACAAAAATAATGAGGGGATGAATTGAAAGGATTTTAGGGCTTAAGCAAGTATCATGAACTATTATTGTGAAGTTTTGGACCTGACATTTTGTCAATTAATTTTCATCCCACAAAATTCAAAATGAGCTCCAGAGAAACTTGCATCAGAGTTGTCTCATTTAAATTGAATATTGAATCATATGACACTCTCCCTCTGCAGTGACTACTTTAAAAAAGCTAAAATTCTCTCAAAACCTAGTAGGTTCTTCTGAGCCTGAAGTCCGAAGTCTTACTTTGTCCAATAAACAATTTGCTTCTTCCACAACAACATTACACTGGGTCTTATTTTCTTCAACCTCCACTAGCTCAGACACTAGTCAAAAACTAATTTAATTATCTTTTTCTACCCAATTTTCACATACTGAAATTCTCAAAAAATGAACTATGACGTGATACGATTCCATCTGCTGGATTCAGACAATATAGAATCACCAAACATTTTAAAGACAATTTCAGTGCTGCATGAAATGGGCTTGGAACCAGATGTAGAAATGTGTGTGCATCACCAAAACAATAAAGAAATTCAGTGAAATAGCAGACAAACTGATTATTTGCCAAGGACTAAACAAAAAATGGTTAGTTACTCTTCTTTCCCCCACAGAATTTTTAAAATTCATGTTGATGGCATATTGAAGAGCTCCAATTCTCAAAAAGGTGAAGATTAGCTAAAATGTGGACACTTTCTAGTTCTAGTATAACTCATTTCCCCATATCTATAAATAACTTTTTAATAAAATTTACCTTTTCATGAATTCTATTTATTTTCTTCCCATGAAAGCCTGTCTGGTATGCCCATCTCTCATTAATATTCATTGGAATTATTTAGCACTTTAATTTATTTTTCCTTTTTATTTCTCTCCTCTCCAAGCACATTGTTATATTTGGAGAACCTACGATCCATTAATTTCAAGCCACCTATATTCTATATCTCATTTCTAAACATCCACATAGCACTCTATTATAAGATTTGGCCCAAGAACATGACTTCTGAAATCATTTCCTGGTTATTTGTGATTGTAATGTGGATGTTTGTATATTTATACTTTATATGTAGGAAGAGTAAACAAGTTAGCCAGGCTAAATTCATTATATGGGCAGTGCAATATATAAAAACTAAAAGAAAGGAACTTAGAGCTTGAAAAGGGCAGGCTTCACAAAGTTTTGAAGGTCAACTTCATTAGACAATTTTCAATTTTCTAATAAATAAGGTTTATATTGTCACTGATGATATGAGAATTCATTTGTACTCATAGTTTTCTAAAAAAAAGGAAATTTTTCTCAATATATGAAAAATTTCTTCTCAGAGGAAAGGTTTATGCAAATTTAATGTTGAAAATTTTCTCATTACATATAAGACTTTCATATTAATTTTTATTCAATTAAATTTAATTAGACAAAAATATTAGGCACTTCTTTGTACAGGGCATTATGTGTGCCAGTGGGAATTAACAGACAAATCCAAAATGGTTTCTAGCCTCAAAGAGCTTACATTTTGATGGGTAGATATAATGAGCTCACAAACCATGGAGAGAGCACCTACATCTTGAGGCATCAAGGAAGGTTCCACAGAAGATAAATTACTTTAGCCAATTGAACAAAAAGAATCAGTGATATTCTTAGGTTCCTTTACCATCTTCTATAGTTAAAAAAAAAGTTATGGCAAATTGAGAGCAGTAGAATGTTTATAATTATATATAGTTTTATATGAGATATATTTATAGAAGATAGAAAGAAAAACTACTAACATCAAAAATCATTGAGAATTCTTTCAAATTCAACACTATAATTCTATTTGTGTCCAAACAATTTAGAAGAGTAAGAACTGTTAAGTGTGAAAAATATAGAGATGTATGGAAAGACGTGAAGTGATGCAAAATGAAAATCAGAAACAGGAAAAACATATACACAAATCCTTTAATAATGTGAAAGAAAGAGAAACAAATATTCAAAATTGAATGCCAAGAAATTGTAAATGCCCTGGACCCAAAAGAAGAGATACAAGAAGGAACCTTCCACTGTTTCTTTATAGAGGTGATGGACAAGGGACAGTGCCTGTAGTCAGAATTTATTTTGATTACTTTTAATGAAATACCTCCTGCCCCTCCTTTTTTAGTTCTCTGTTGCTCTAGTAACACTAGATAGTAGTTTTACTAGATAATAAAAACAATATTTTTCATAAAAAATAAAAATAGTGACTAAACAGGTTCTTTCAGTAATTCTGAGCTACTCCCTCAAATGTATAACTTCATTATACTCCAAATGATGTAATGAAAGCTACTCAATATGAAACACCACAATTCAATTCTGATCAATTTAACAACCATTATTAAGGACTAAACAAATTCATTCACCCAATATTTCTTGCTATCTTCCTTGCTAGCTGCCCGCTTCTCTCCTGGAATTACTCTCACACCCCTGTCCTTGGAGAAGCTAATCCAGTTGCCCTGGAGCCAACCTGTCTTGACTGGTGAGTGAATGAAGGGAAATTCACCTAACCATATAAACACATTAGTGTGGAGGAAATGATGTGCTACCTAGAGGGAAAGGGGGTTGCGTGTCTTAGGGTATCAAAAGCAGATAAATCAACATTGAAATCATAATTACAGAAGCAAATATATATATGAGAAATCACCTACCGCTACAAACTAAGTTTATAACATAACAAATATTTTCCTTTATTTGTATTGAGAATGAACCAAAATAAAGTCAAAAATTAAAAGCCAAAAAGAAGAATGTTAAAAAGAAGATAATTTAGAACACATTATAGAGAATCTCTTTAGTATACTAGAGGCTCTGAAAAGGAGAACAATAAATTTGAAACTCAAAAATACAGAAGTGAAGGAAAAATTAGGAGGAGAAAGGATAACTTTGAAAGAACATATAAATTGTATATAAGGCATAGTAAGTGACCCTGAACACAATAGAGATAAGACTTAGTAGTTCTTCCAGAAGAGGAGAGGAATATGTTTAAAAAATAATATGAATTTGAAACCAAAATAAAATAATACAAAAACTTCCCAGAATTTTTGAAAACAGATAACAAAGTACTAATTCCTAAAATCAATAAATTATCATATTAGAAATGTTCCATACTTAAAACTCAAAGGTAAATAGTAGGTAAGTTTCAGAATTTCAATAACAAATAACAAATTTTGTAAGCAAAGGAGAGACCTTCAGTTGTGAAGAAAAAATTTGGATAGTGTTAATTTGCATCCATAAAAAAAAGAGAAGAGTTAGAATACAATCACAGAATCATGCGTTTAGAATGGGAAGGGAACTCAGAGGTCATCAAATCCAACTCCATCATTCATTATGAAGAAACTGGGTATACAACACCAGTTATAAAGTGACAAGTTTGAGTCTTGCTTAAAATACTAGCTGTATGACTGCACAAGTTGTGTAATGTCTTTGATCCAAAATAAGTGTGTGTGTGTGTGTGTGTGTGTGTGTGTGTGTGTGTGTGTAATATCTAGGTCCATCTTCCCCATGTTTGACAACTCTCTGTAACAAAAGTTTTCTTCAACATGCAGATTTGTCATGGCAATCATTCCTAAATAGAATAAAGAAGGGCAAAAATAATATTAAATTTCTCAACAATACAACTGTCTGGTAAGCAATATGTTTTATTGATTTATTTATGACTTGTTTATTTATTTGCTAACTTATTTATGACTTGTTTAGAAGGATCTGATATGATTGAATGAAGTTCTCAATTTGTTTCTTAGAGAATACTTTTAATAATGGTAGTAATACTTAGACTACTACATGCTTTGCCAAGCCTCTTTCTTCCCCTTTCCTGGATAACCCTTTTGGATGCAGCTTTGTGATTACCTGTACCAGGGAATTTCTTGCTTGAATATTGCTGTAGCTTTTTATTGTGTCCATTCAACCAAGATATTTAAGCCCCAATTCTACCTCTCCCTCTCCCTTGCCCGTCCCTAGTGTCTTATAATAGAAAGAAGGCATGAAGAACAGCTAAGCCCAGGGCTATTACACTGAAAAACAGCAAAAGATGATCTACTCTGCTGCAATAATTTGAATTCCATGAAAAGGAAGGTGCAAGTGTTATTAGGTCAGGATTCAGATTACAATAATCTAATGGTACTAAAACGAGAAAGGAGTTAGGTTGGACAGATTCAGAACTGGCAAGCGTCATGGTTATGGTTTATTGGTTCTATGAGTAATTTTGAGACAAGAAGGAGAATTTATATCATAAATATAGGGAGGCAATGAGTCAAGTCAGTGAAGGCAGGGGTGAGGAACCTAAGTTATGATATTGGCAAAACAAAGGGTCAGCAGATGAAGTAGAAGACATGGGAAGAAGAAAGGGTGAGACACCTGAAACAAAGTTAATCAAACCAATCAGGAGATCTAGATTCTAGGCATGGGGTACCAGTAAGAAAACTTACTTGACAAAAACAACTTTATTTTTGAAGATTGGTAGATTAAGGGATGTCACAGACATAGAAATATCTAGATTAAAACAAAGCAATTGGCAAAGGCTCTCCTGTTGTACTCAGACAATATGTTTCCTCATCTGTAAAATGGATAAATGATTGCACCTATTTCATAGGGTTGTTTTGAAGATCAAATAAGATATATAAAGCATTTCATAAGCCTTCAAGCAATATGCAAATGATGATTATTAGAGTTATTGTTAATGTAATCGTCATTAATAGATCCTAGTACAGTTAGGTGAATTTGAATGAATTTTAAATGACCATAACCAAAGAGACTAATGTCAGCTTAGAGAGTGATACAGTGGAGTTCTCAAGGATCCGTCCTTGTCACTGTGCTGTTCATAATACTTTATCAATGACTTATGAAGTGAAATTTATAACTGGCAATTCTGGCCAAAGGGACAAGCGTCATTAAAAAAAAATGTGCATAAGGAGGAAGGGATAGTCCTCAGACTTTGTACCCTTGCTTTTAGGGAAAGAGACGGTGGTGTCCAAGCCCACAGGGAGACTGGTAAATAGACTCGCAGAACTTTGGTAAATAGAGACACTTGAATAATATGTAGCCATGATTTGGAAGGCCTTTTCCAAAGTGCAGAGAGGTGTGTGTGTGTGTGTGTGTGTGTGTGTGTGTGTGTGTGTGTATGTGTATGTGGCCAGGCCAGGGATGAAGTCACCAAGGAGGTTGATTAGATAAGCCACCTTCTTTCACTATTTTTGATAATTACATAAGCTAAATTCAGCTCCTTATACCAGGTAAGTAAGTAGGACTACCATCTGCATACCCTAGTGTTGGTTTCCTGCAGGCAAACCCCAAGGCACCACACCTTCTTTATGGAGCAATCCCTCTGAATGAAAATATTGACAGCATAGCTATAAGAAGATGGAAAAAAACTGGGAAGGATAATGAAGCCAATTAATGACACATCTCAAAGTATCCCAACAATCCAAGAAAATGGACAGAATTCAGTGAAGTTAAATATAATAAGAGATACATATAAAATCTTTCACTTGGGCTGAAATGATCAACTACATGCATACAGGATGGGGAAAATAGAAAATAGTCAATGTGATAAAAGATACTAATAACTAACATTTATTTGGTGCTTTAGGATTTAGGGTTTACAAAATATGTATATTTTCTCATTTCGGCCTCAAAACTGTAGGGAGAAGATCCTGCGGATGGTGGTGTTCCCATCTGACAGATGATGAAATTGAAGGTGAGAGAGGTTGAGTGACTTGCCTATATTCATATAACTGGTCAATGGTAGAACTGGGATTTGAACCTATGCTTTCCTACAACTGAGTCCAGAGCTTTATTATATTATGCCACCTCTGGGATTTAATGAAGTGCAAACTCAATGGGAATCAAATCTGGGCATCACATTTAGGAAGAACATTGACAAACTGCAATGCATCTGTAGAAGGGATAAGAGAATAGAAAGAAGAAGGGAGACCATGACAAATGAGGTTTGGATGAAAGAACCTATCATGTCAAGTACGGGAAAGAAAAGACTTAAAGAGGAGAAAAGAGAGCTGTCTTAAAATATTTAGAGTTCTATAATGTAAAAAAAGGGTTGAAACCTGTTCTGCTTGGCCCTAAAGGTCAGGATTTGAAACATGGAGGAGAAACTACCTGGGCAGTATTTAAGCCCACAAATAGTGAAGCGCCTGTGCCACCTCCTGACACATGCTCCCAGATTTGAGTCACTCTGTGAGTCAAGATCCATTCAACACCAACTTCATGTGAGTCACCATCAATTCAATATATTTCCTGAGCTTACACTCATGGATTTACTTTTAACAATCACCCAGAGGATCCATTAAGCAAAAACAAAGGACATCTAATCAAACAGTTTAGCAAGTAAAGGGACAATAAAATGTACTCCCATTTGCATAGTATAAGATATATTCTCCCTCACTTTGCCATACCACCAGTGAGAAGGGGTACATAAGCAGAGAAGATACGTGAACTGAAAGCACTTCTTGAGGATGCAAACAGAGGTAAATATGACTGAGGAAATCTATAAGGGGATTTCCTGAGAGGACAGAATGGCTCATGTCCTCTGAAAACACCAATGCACTGATGACTACTGCATGATCTCTGCTGGTGAGGTCATTGTACTTCTCTCATATGTCTCCTATGACTATTGTATTTCCACTGTCCCCTGGGTATTGGGTCATCTCTGCCACCTCCAACAGTTATTGCATGAAAAAGGCACACTATTGAAGGAACTATAATCTGGCACAACTATTCTGTTAATATTTTCAATAATATAAGACAGAATAAATAGTGAAGGGAATAAGCACTATTCAGCACTGACTATATACATGGCAGGATCAGCTAGGTGGTGCATTGGATAGAGCGCCAGGCCTGGAGTTGGGAAGATCTGAGTTGAAATGTGACCTCAGACATTTACTAGCTATATGACCCTGTGTAGATTGCTTAATCTTGTTTGCTTCAATTTTCTCATCTGTAAAATGAACTGGAGAACAAAATGACAAATTGCTCCAATCTGTTTGCGAAGGAAACCTCCGGTGGTAAAGCATCCATATACAACATTCATATATAACATCTATTATTGCTATTTAGTCATGTATAAGTCATATCCAAATCTTTATGACCCCATTTGGGGTTTTCTTCGAAACTGTACTGGAGTGGTTTGCCATTTCCTTCCTCAGCTCATTTTACAGATGAGGAAACTAAGGCAAATGGAGTTAAGTGACTTGCTTAGGGTCACACAGCTAGTAAGTGTCTGAGGTCAGATTTAAACTCAGAAAGATGAGTCTTCCTGACTCCAAGCTTGGCACTATATCCACTGCACTACCAAGATGGCCAATAACATATAATAAATGTTCATATATACTAACATGGTGAGAAATAGAAAAATTTTGAGAGACAGAATTTCTGTGTAATTAATAATCAATTTATTAACCAAGCTAGTTTACAATCAATAAATTGATGATTATTAGTCTCTCTCAATAGTCAAAGACAAAAAAGAATCAAGATGTTTTTAGAAAAGGGAGTACCCCTGACATGAAAATCAACTCTGATTGGTGAACAATTAATAAGGATGTGGGTATTTAAATGAAGAGGTGGGCAACTTGTTCCTGCCAAGAACATGGCTTGATCACACTCAGCCCCCTCCAACAATGTGGACAAAGGAATCCAACTCTACCCAGACCATGCTGGTTGGTTTTCTCCTTCATGAACTGAGTTACCCTAAACTCGAGGGTCCCCCATTGCATCCTGGGCCATCTCCAGTCATCCTGATAAATATCTGGTCACTGGATTCAAATAGCTCTGGAGGAGATGTGAGGCTGGTGACCTTTCACAGCCCTCCCTCACTCAAAGTCAAGTGCAAGTCATGTCATCATTTCTCTGATGGCATGGTCTTCTTCAGCAAAGAAGGACGAACACAATCCTAAACTCCAATGCGGAGGGAGGGCACAAGGATATGAACTCAAGGCTTTGGGACTGGAATTCATCTAGATTAAATTCTGTTTACACTCTAAATAGAAGAAAGGTCTCCTAGTTGGGTGAGATGCAGTCTCCCCCAAGATCTCAGAACATGTATCACAAGGATTAGGTCAATTTCATCTCTTGGCCTTGTTCTTTAGAATCTGGCTGACTGACCTACAGAGGCTGGTCGCTGAATAAGGAAATTAATAATTAAAAAAGCCTGGATCCCTGTTTAATAATTATTCATTAATAAAATATAAAAATAATATTTTCTTTCAATAGATATTAAAACATTTATCAGCATTTTGTGCAATAGTAAAAAATCTATAAATTTATGTCCATCAATGGATGGACAGCTGAACAACTTATGATACAGAAATGGGATGGAATAACATTGTTCTATTTAAAAAAAAAACAATAAATATGAAGAATTCCGAGGAAGATGGGAAGATATAAACTGGCAAAGACATAAAGACATAAAAATGTAGTAGATTCATAAAAATGAATATATACCAAATATTATTACCATAATTTCTAACATTTATAAAAGAACTTGAAGGTTTACAAAGCATATTTTTGTATATTATATCACTGATCCTCATAGCAATCCTTTGAGTATATGCTATCATTTTCCTTACCATTTTACAGATGAGGAAGCTGAGACACTGATAAGGTAACTGATGTTCAAAAGGCCACACCTCTAATAGGTGTCATTAGTCAGGATTCAGATGTAGTCTTCCTGACTCCAAATCCATAGCTCTATTCACAGTAACTCAGAAGCCTGGATAAAGCACCTTCTAGGGTAAGACATTGGCAAATTTCTTTCCATAATGTGGATAACTGAGAATAAGATGTTTGATCTAAGGATCAAAAGATGTAGAACTTGAGGGATTCTAGCTTAAAAGGCCAACAAATGGAGGTCTCAGGATGGTGACCTCACTCAAGGTCACACTGGAAGTATGTACATAGCTAGATTGAAACCCATGACCACTGACACCAATCCAGAGTTTTGTTTTGTTTTGTTTTTTTCTCTCTGTCACACCCAATACATATATGGCTTTTTTTATTTTCTTTTTTGGCTGACTATATTTTGAAATGATAGTACCACCAGGGTGCTTTGAGATGATAGCTATGCTTTATTTATTTATTTATTTTGCTCCTTCACTTGTTTTTAGTCTTTCTACTTAAAGATGAGGGACGCTACTGGATTGATTAATCCAGTGGAATCAAAATGTAATCAGTGATAAAATCAAATGTGCCTGGAGTCCACACAATTTTCAAAGCAGAAACAAAAATATCTTTGCTACTAATTTAACTGGCTTAAGCAATTGCTGATTGCTTTTAGAACCCATAAAATGCTAAATGTTGATTGGCCAAAGGGAAATAACTGGCTGGGTGGTTATTACACTGGCTACTTTTATCAGAGATGGCATAATACCCTGGAGAGAGCATTGATCCTAGAGCACACAGGTGTGCTCAGAGGGTACACCCTGGCGCAATTTTTTCATGGAGAGGGGATTAATGAATCATAATAAAAATAAAGGCTAGGGTTTATTTTCTGTTTTAAGGTCTGATCCTCACAACAATGTTGAGAAATAGTTTCTGTTATTATCTCCATTTTAAAGATAAGGAAACAAGCAAGTTAAAGTTAAAACTTCTGTAGAGTCGCACAGCTAGTGTGTAAAATGAGATTTGAAATAAGGTCTTTCTGCCTCAAGGTCCTGCGCACTGTCTACTGTGGCTGTCTCAATAATTAAGGATTTATTAAGTTATCTCCTAAAGATTGCCAAGCATTTGAGTGTTAACTATGCACCAGATGCCTGAAGGAAGGGCTAAATGGGAATAAATATTGAATCCATACTCTACGCATATCCATGCTCCAAAGATCCTGGGTTCAAATATTGACTGCTGTATATTCCCTGTGTGACCTTAGACAGGACACTCAAAGATCCTACATTAAATTCTTTTTTTAAATAGTCTTTTATTTTACCAAATACATATAAAGACAATTTTTTAACATTCATTTAAAAAAAATTGAGTTTCAGATTTTCTCCCTCTCTCCCTCACCTGCCCCCTCACTAAGATGGTAAATAATTTGATATGTTGTATATTACCTTCATATTTTGACTGACAATTATTAGACTTCCCTAGATCTTAGCTTCCTCATCTATAAAATAAAGGAATTGTTTCATAGGTTCCCGAAGTAGGCAGTACCATCTCCTGGAGGATGTTAGAACGATGAGGGGAGGAGGAGTAGCCTCAGATGCAATTGGAGGTTGTTGAATAAAAATAAGGGGCTGGGGGAAGTATAAGGAAAGAAGAGAAGAAAAATTTGAAAAACCATTTGTGCATGCTTTATCTGTTGTGTAACAGAGTCAAAGTCATAGTGATTAGATTATTTTCCAAATAAACACACAAAGTGCAAGTTATAACAAATCAGCAGTCAGCTCTGCCAGTAGGTCTTAACAAGTAAATATTGGTAGGCTAGCATGTCGCTCATTCTCAGTAGATCCAGCATATATCAACAGGAATATGTGCATGTAATAATTTGTTTACAATATGATAATATGATCCAATATTGCATCATCAAAATATCAATGCATGAAAAAACCATAAATTTACAATAAATTATTAAGCTTTAAGATGCGTGATTTTAAAAGTATATCTCATTTTTTTTAAATGATGCAAATTTTAAAAATGTTAAAGGGTTAAAGAAAGTAAATTTTCAAGGGGCCCTGAATAATTCTCATTTGGAAAAAGAGAGTAGTAAGCTGAATGAATTTGGGAACTTCTGGTTTAAATGGTCAATAAGAACCCTTCCAATTCTAGACCTGTTTAGACTTAATTTGTGGAGATAAGGCTGGGTAAATAGGACAAGGAAGTCCATTCACCTTCTGCAACCTCCTCTAAGTTCCCCTCCAATCAATCTCATCCCTACAATGTGCCCTGAGCTACCATGTTCTGCCTCTCTTGATATGAATGGTAATACCGATAAGAGGTCCTTATATTTTTAATAGGCACTTTATGGAGACAATGCTGCCATTTGGAGAATGGATCTCCAAGGGTTTGCATTTCTGACAGTCTAAGGAAGGAGCTACTTTAGGATAGGGGCCTTTTCAGGCAGCAAACCTCTCATCACACTGTCTATTCCACCTACTCATGAGGCAGGTTATGTAGTGACCTGTTTACTTTGTTAAGTGCCTCTTATCGGCTCAGATTTGTTCTTAGAATCAGGTCATTTCTGTTGTTTCCCAGTACTATTCTAAATGTACAGCCTTTGATTTCTGTGTGGGATGCATCAGTTGACAAAACAAATTCTTCTATGCCTAATGCAATGCTACACAGACTAGCTCAAGAAATAGAAAACAGCTTTGAACAATTGAAAGAAAAAGCAGGAAGAAAGGGGGAGAAGTATGTTTATTTGACTAAATGAAAATGTTTAGTGCTACTTTGTTTTATTTTAAAGCTATTCTAAATGGAATAAGAATACAATTTATAAAGGAGAACATCCTCCTAAGACCGTAGCCTGACAGGATTGTGACGTCATAAGTAATCATATTCGTTCCAATGTGGCAAATGGAAGATAATGACTTCAAATGAACAATGAATATAAAAAAAACAAACGTTCCTGAAAACAGATTTTTCATGTGATAAAATGACATTTAACATTTATATTTAGCAAATTAGAAGCCACAGAGAGCTGACATCAGAATCAGAAAGGCAAGAGATCAAGTATTTAAATACTATCACAATTGCGTTGGACAGCTATGGTGGTACAGTGGACTCCTGGTAGGCCAGGAATCAGGAAGATTCATCTTCCTGAGTTCAAGTCTGGCTCTAATGCTTGCTTGTTGTTGGACCTTAGGCAAGCCAGCTTGACACTGTGTTCCTCAGTTTTCTCATTTATACAATGAACTGGAGCAGGAAATGGAAAACCAGTCTAGTATCTTCAAGAAAACCCCAAATGATGCTACCCTGAGAAAGACATTTAATCCTTTAATGCTTCAAGCAACTTTCTAAGACTGTAAGTTGCAGAATAATATTGATAGAATTTTCCTCCCCAGAAATTCTCCAAATCAATGAAATGTCAGGGTAGAATACAAAAATAAATTAGCTCTACTTATTCTTAATACTTGTGACAGACATTGCAATATATATCCCAATTCCTTAATCTGAAGTGATGATAGACTCTGAAGTCACATATTCAAGGTTCATGAGTGTGTGTTTGTGTGTGTCTATGTGTTTGTGTGTACATATGTGTGTTTTGGAAAGGGCATGTGATTTTATTGGTACAAAGAATTTCTTGTGAAGTAACTCCTATCAATGTAAATCAGCAAAGATTCTGAAATGTACAATCGAATCTTAGAGATTTATTTGGGGACAAAAAGTGGCTCTAGGGCAACTAAGTGGCACAGTAGATGGAATACTAGGCCTAAAGTTAGGAAGATTCATTTTTATTAACTCAAATCTGGCATCAGACACTTAGTAACTGTGAACCTAGGCATATCACTTAAGTCTGTTTGCCTCAGTTTCCTCATCTATAAAATGAGCTGGAAAAGGAAATGTGAAACCACTCCAGTATTCTTGCCAAGAAAATTCCAGATGGGGGTCACAAAGAGTTGCACACGGCTGAAACAACAACAAAAATGATGGGTTTAGGGCCTTGCTGAGGGTCACATAGCCAAAGAGGAAGGACTTGAACCCAGATCTCCCTAGCTCCCAGGACATCTTCCCATCCATTGCACTGTGTATAGGCTTGCTGCCATTGTTCTGTATAAGTATACACCCTTAAATTTTTTATAAAAGTTAAGCCACCTATCCATATGTAGTCAGTTCCTTAAAGAGGTTTTATTCTTTCGGAGATCTGATTCTTCATGGTAAAGTTTGTTGCTGCTGTTGTTTTGTAGGCTATCCAAGGTGCCAAGATGGGGAAGTTAAGCTTAATCCAAATCCCAAATATTGAGGAGTGGAGGGAGGAGGGGACTAGAAATTCATGAAATCTAAAATGACTTTCTTATTGTTGGAGATGCTCAAGAAGAAGTTAATGACTCTAATCAGCAATCAGGAACACTAAACCAGATTCAACAGATTGCTCAGTTAGTGATGCAAACTGTCATAAATATAGAAGGCAGCTTGGTAAGCAACGAAAAAAAGGAGTCTGTAGAAGGATCCATTTTGCAAGAGAAAAATGACCTCCTAAAAGTCATTCATTTAAGACCTTTTCAATTGATATGCTTCCCTTTATAAGGAAGAGAAAAAATATAAGTTACTATCAAGATGCACAGTATTCCGATCATCAATAAAGACAGAAAAACAAAAACTAAAAGTCAAATACATTTGTGACTGAGGAGTAGTGACACCGGGCTCCAGCCTCTTCCTCTGGCTGTCCCGCATGTATGAAATGCTCTCTTCCCTCCTCATCTCTGCTTCCTGGCTTTCTTGGTTTCCTTCAATTCTCAACTCAAATCTCACCTTCTATAAACAAACAAACAGAAAACACCTTTCCCAATTTCTCTGGACTCCATTGCCTTGCCTCATTTAATTATTTCCTGTCTTTCCTGTATGTGACTTATTTGTACACCTCTGTCTTCTTGTTATCCTCCCCATTAGACTACTTTGTTCCTTTTTTAACCTCCAGTGCTTAGCACAGTGCCTACCAAGCACATAAAGGTTTTTAACAAATGTTTATTGATTGACTGAGTAGCTATTCCCATTATAATTAAGGATCTCAAGGTGAATTTCTAGGCACATATGAAAAAGAAAAAGAAAAGAAACCAGATACAAGGCCCTGTATTAAAGACCTCAAAGAGAGGAAAGAACATCTAGCACCTTCCTTAACTGAAGATTTAGATTGACGCAGGCAATTTTCTGAAAGACTTTTTTTGACAGTATCAAATATCAATGAAGAAAGATGACTGATACTGGAGACTAAGCTATTTCTGTGACAGTGTTAGGGAGAGGAAAGTTTTTAATTGCAATGGAATGCCCTCGGTCATTTGAAACAAGTTTGGATTATGCAGTTTTCAAATGACTAGACAGTGAACTAAAATTTTGGAAGAGACTTTCACCCTTGATTAAAAAATGAGCATAATCCTTTTGGAGTCATTAGGTTTTTCAACTAAATAGAATTTTAAAAAAAGAAGAATTAGAAAAGTAAACTATATCTGAGGTAAGATAAGATGATAGAATAAATAGGCCAATTGGCCTTGTTTTTTTCTTATACCAGGGCAACTTAGACACCCCACTTAGAAGCCTGAAAGGAATTTAAGGGTAAATTTTATGTTAATCAACAGTTAATCAAATTAGATATTGAAAAAAGTATTTGAAATGAAGTCATACTAAGGCTGATGATAGTTGCTATACATTTAGTTTGGTAAGCCAAGAAAAATTGGGGTTATGCAATATTAATTTAGACAAAGTAACTAGAAAATATAAGTATTGTTTCAGAGTAAAGTGGATATAAATATTAAGAAGTATGTCCCTAAATGCTTTTTTAAAAAACTTTTTTGAAAGGAAACCAGATTTTCTTTCATATTTTTTTGCTTTAATGATTAAATGAAAGAACATTTCTTTTACCAGTTACTTTACCCCAATGAATATTGCTTATTCTGAGTTTTAAATAGCCTACAAGACTAAATGTACAAGTGTAATCCATAGATTCCTTTCAGTAAGCTGCTTCAACTCAGGTGCCTTTCCCAATGTCTTATTGTGTTGGCTCTCGATTAGAGAAGGTTCTGAAGTGATGACTCTCTCAGTCTCTTTGAAAACATTCTGTTTGGCTCATCATCTTTGTCTTCTGCTGTAGGAAAATAAAACCCAGCAATAAAATAAAAGTCAAAGCAAATGAACTTTAAAATCAGACCATCAAGATTGTGCCAAATCTCCTTTTAGAACTCAGACAAGGTAGTCTATCCAAACACATTTGGAAACTGCTCAAATTTATTAGTAATAGACCTATGATGACTCCTATGTGCTTTGCTATGTTCTATTATTTTTATACCTGCTTCCCCAAGAAACTACCTAATGCTAAGATGTGTCACTCAGCAGTTATTTTTATAAATCTGTATGTGTGTGTGTATATATATATATATATATATATATGTATGTATGTATGTATGTATACATGTGTGCATATGTGGATAGAAACTGGACTTTCAATTTCATCAATTAAAGACAATACCCACACAAGGAAACTGCCTCTACCAATGAAGATTATCATTCTCCCCTGTAACTTAAATTCTTATAAAATTGTCATTAGCATGGAGAGGTTAAGAGAATTGCCCATGGTCCTATAGTGAGTATGTGTTAGAGGTGGGGCTTAAACTCAAGTCTTTCTAGCACTTAAGTCAGTTCTCTATTACCTACATTACAGTGACTCTTTTACACATGGCATTGAAGGGATACAGAGAGAGAGGCGAAAGCATCCCAGGTATAGGAAACACCTTGAGGGAAGATTCCCTGACAAAAGATGTGTTAAGGAGACAGAAATCAGTTCTGTTTGGCTTGGATATGTCATAGAATCTGTCAGAGAAATTAGGGGCAAAAAAAAAGTCTGATACAAAAGGGTGGATCTTTGGGGGACATTCTAAGGAGCCAGAATAATTAAATCTACTATTCATAAAGTAATTTATGTGCCTACTTCATATTGTGACAATCATTATCAACTGGCATTTTCGAAACTGTTAGGCACATGGCCTCAATGCTTCATCTGACAGTGTAAGCAAGTTATCATCACTCATCTTGAATTTCTGATTCAAATAAAATTCAAAGATAACTATAGCCAAAGAGGGTCTTAGTTTCTTTTTAGCTGCTACAACAAAAACAATTAAAATTAGGGAATCCATTCTACCACTAATATCATAGTGAGAAGGAATATACATAGAGGGTATGGGTATAAGGTGAATTTGAGGGAATGACCTAAATAATAATTCAGAGACGAGAATGGAGAACACTCAATATAAAAGGAAGAGAGAGGTAGAATGAGGTAAATCGTTTCAGATGAAGAGGCACCAAAACCTATTACAGTGGAGGGAAAGAGGAGGGCATAGGCAACGGGCATCAGTTGAATCTTATATCAGTATAGGCTCAAAGAGGGAATAATATCCACAATCAGTTGAATAAGGAAATCTATCTTACCTAACAGGAAAATAGAAGGGGAGAAGATTAAATAGAGGGTGAGGCAGGATGCTGACAGAAGAGAGGACAGACCTGGGGAGGTAACAGTTAGAAGCAAAACACTGTTGAGGAGGGAAAGTTTGAAAACACAGAGAGGAGAAATTGGAGGAAAAATCCGATGGAGAGAAATACACAGTAAATATAACTGTGAATGTAACTGGGATGAACTCTCCCATAAAATGGAGATGGATAGTGGAGTGGATCAAAAACAAGAATGCTATAACATGTGGTTTACAAGAAACACATCTGAAGCACAGAGGCACACACAGAGGAAAAGTAAGGTGCTAGAGCAGAATCTATTAAGCTTCAGTAAGTAAAGAAAAAAAGCAGAAGTAGCAATCCTGATTTGATAAAGGAAAAGCAAAATTAGACCTAATTAAGAGATAAGGAAGGAAACTACGCCTTTTAAAAGGTACCACAGACAATGACATAATATCAATATCAAACATAAATATGCATGAAGTGGTATAGCATAGAAATTCTTAAAGGAGAAATTAAGTGAGTTATAGGTTCATGACCAAATGAGATTGAGAGCATTACAAAATGCAAAATAGATGGTTTTGCTTGTATTAAATTCAAAAGTATTTGCACAAAAAATCTAATGCAACCAAGATTAGAAGGAAAACAGAAAGTTGGGATACAATCTTTACAGCAAGTGTCTCTGATAAAGGCCTCATTTCTGAAATATATAGAGAACTGAATTTATATGAATACAAGCCATTCCTCAATTGATAAATGGTTAAAAGATATGGCAGATAAAGAAATCAGAGCTATCTATAGGCATATGAAGAAGTACTCTAAATTATTTTTGATTAAAGAAATGTGAATTAGAACAACTCTGAGATTCCATCTCATATCTATCAAATTGGCTTATATAACCAAAAAAAAAGAAAATGATAAATATTGGAGAGGATATAGGAAAATTGGGACACTAATGCACTGCTGGTGGAATTGTGAACTGATTCAACCATTAGGGAGAGCAATTTAGAACTATGCACAAAGGGTAATCAAACTGCACATACCCTTTGATTCTACAATACCACTACTAGACTTTTATCCCAAAGAGAGTATAAAAAGGGGGAAAGGAACTACATGGACAAAAATATTTATGGCAGTCCTTTTTTGTGGTAGCAAAGCATTAGAAATTGAGGAGATGCCCATCAATTGGAGAATGGCTGAACATATGAATGTATATTATAGGAATGTATATAAGAATATAATGGGATGCTATTGTGCAATAAGAAATGATGAACAGGCACATATCAGAAAAACTTGGAAAGACTTGTACAAACTGATGCAAAGTGAAATGAGAAGAGCCAGGAAGATGCTGTGCACGATATCAGCAACACTGTCTGATGATCAACTGTGGATGACTCAGTTTTATTCAGCAACACGATGATCCAAGACAAATACAAGGGACTCATGCAGGAAAATGCTATCCACACTCAGATAAAGTAGTGATGGAATCAATGCAAATCAAAGCATATTTCTTTCACTTTATTCTTTTTTGTATTTTTTTCTTTTAATCTGTTTCTTCTTTCACAACTGTGTCTAATATAGAAATACGTTTTACCTGACAACACATGTATAACCTATATCAAATTCCCTACCTCTTTTAGGAAGAGGGGAGGGGAGGGAGCAAAATTTGGATCTCAAAATCTTGTAAAAATGAATGCTAAAAATTGTCTTGACATATTGATAAAAATACTATTAATAAAAAACTGTAAAAATTTTGAGAAAATCCTCTTTACTGCTTGTTCTGGGATGACAGAGGATGAAAGGTAAGTTGGGGAGCAATAGAAATTTACTTTCAGTAATGATAATCTCATTGAAGCAGTAAGCAATTCAGCAGTAAGACTAGTTATAAATCACTATCCAAGGTCTTCTGTCCTCTCTTTATAAAAACTTCTCTGGTTTCTCCAGTTGGAAATGATTCTTCCCTCAGGAGCTACACCCAAAGGAGAACTTTATAGTATTATACATATTCTAATCATACATAATCTATTACAAGATTCTGCACATGTCTTTTGACCCCTACTAGACCCTAAACTTCTTAAAGATACAGGCCATTTCCTACTTATATTTGTATATGCTCCAGTCTCTAGGCTACTACACTGCACAGATTAAATTCTTAATAAATGTTGAATTATAGGTATAATAAGATCAGAGAAATAACATGATTTAAACCATTGAATAGGATACTATAGGCCTAAATTCAATTCTAGGCCTATATGGAAAGTTATAGAATTCCATTTCATACATTTTTCATTTTGTAAAAACAAGGATATCTTTGTTGGTACTGCTTTGTCATGACACCCTAGGTACCATGAAACTTTTGCATTTGATTTGAAATGAAAGTCTTCCAAATGGGTGAGCTCTTTTAAAATGGGAAATATCTTTCTTTTCTTTTCATATCTCTGGGACTTTGAACATAGTGCTTAATATATGCTTCACTCATTCATTCACTGTAGGAACTAGAAATGTAATTTTATAATAAGTGCCTTCTCCTTGAAAACAAAGGGTCTCTTTCACTTTCTTTCTTTCTCTTTCTTTCTGTCTTTCTTTCTAACAAGCACACTGCCAACACATAGTAGGGATACAAGAAATGCTGCTTGATGGACTGATTGGAAAGATGAAAACTAACTAGATATTGAGAAGAGAATTGTTCACCTTTTAGACTGAATGAAGATTCTCAATTACATGGCACTTTAAAGGCCATACTTCATAGGCATCCTCTGAGGGAGATGATATAAATATCATTTCTAGTTTACAGATGAAAAAGCAGCCTTAGAAAAGTAAAATGGCTTGCCCATGATCACATACCTAATAATGTTGAAGAGCTAGGGTACATAACCAAATCTCTTGACTCCTTATTTAAGTCTTCCAGGACACTTTTAAAAAATTATAGAAGACCTTGGAGACTATCTAGTCCAACCCATACCTGCAGAACTCCCTCTATAATATCAGTCATAAGTGGCCATCTAGTCTCAGTCTAATGATCTCAATCCACTGCTACTTAAGACAACAAACCATAAATCAACCCTAAAGGTTTAAGGGTCTAATGAGTGTCTCAAAACTAAGCAGCTTATTCCCTGGAAAGGTATATTCATTATTTCAGTTTCCAGGAGAAAGACATTATACACACCTACTGAAATGCTTAACAGATGCTTGTTTGCTAACTGATTGATACTTTCATTGAAAAGACAGTCAGCTTTTTGTTTTTTAAAGGTATCAAGTGATCCAGTTTAGCATCAAAATTGTATTTACCAAAACCTGAAAAGGGCTCTTATGAGAAATGCATTATATTCTCAATGAAAGAAACATTCATAGCTCTTTTTTTGTTATTTTTTTGGGGGGGGGAGGCTAAAAAAAATAGTTTTAAAGCAGAACAAAGGTTTTTTTTTTCTTTTTTAAATCAACTAATTTTGAGGGGGGGGGGTCTGGAGAAGAAAATGGCAAGTCATTGTAATATCTTTGCAAGAAAACCCCAAATGGGGGTCATGAAGAGTCAGACCTGACTGAAACGACTGAACAGCAGTAACAAATGTTTTGTTTTCATCCTCCTTTTCTCACATATACTTCATGAATGAATGGGGGAGAGGAATACTGATGAAGCTTCATTATTCTTTGTTGGTTCCAGTGTGGAATCTCCCTCTACAGATCATAATATATAAGCTCCTTGAGTCTGAATCTATTTTGTTTGTGTCTTTATATCCCCAGAGACCAACACAATGCTATGCTCATAGCGTACCTAATGAATAGTTAGTGATTGGTAATAAATGGTTAATTCTTCTATGTTTTAGAGTCACTCAGCTAGTATTTCTCAGATGTATTACTTAAAACCTTGATTAGTGCAAATTTAAAATTTATGTTTGACAACACCGGTTGACATGAAGTCATTTTTCGGGGGGAGGGGTTGTGGCACAGGAGAAATTTGGCATCAGTAATTGACTAGCCACTTTATCTAAGGTAGCTAGGTGGCACATCGGATAGGGCGGGGCTGAGAGTCAAAGATCTGTTGTACAATCCTGTCTCAAACACATAATAGGTGTTTGACCCTGAGAAAGTTATTTAACCTCTTTTAGCCTCCTTTTCTTTTTCTATCAAATGAGGAGGTGACATTCAATGGCCTCTAAGGTAATCTTTATGAAGTCCTTCATAGTGTCTGGCACATAGTACATATGGTATAAATGCTTATTCCCTTCTCTTTCCCTCTAAGGACCTTGCCCTCCTAAATCCGTGATTTCGTTATTTTCAGTCTGGAGAACAAATGACCCTATTCTCTGTTTTTATTTGCTTAGATGACTGACTATACTGAAAAGCAATTACAGTGTTTGATGGATTTAAATATTAAGACCTATTTTGTCCAAAGATTAAAAATACTTGAGTGAAATTAACTGGAAAGGATCTTGGGGGCATAAACTGGGAAGGAACTAATTGCCCTAGTATCAAACACTGACCTTCTAGTCTGCGTTTGCTTTCGGAGTGCTCTGATCTTCCAGTGAGCCAAACTGTGATACCCACCATTATCTGCAAGTAGTAAGTCTGTGAATCCCCCTGGAGGTTTCCCTAATGTAGAGACTACAACATATATACAACTACAACATATATATTTGTCTAACCTTTAATTCTAGCAGAAAAAGCCAACAAGTTGAAGATAAAAAGGTTAGCTAACCTAAAGTTGGCTTGGTTAGGAAGATAGAACTCATACATAGGAATTGTCAAGTACTTAGGACCTCAAGACTTGAGAATTTAGGAATTGTTTACGAATTTGCCTCTACTATCAATCATTAGAATATTTCTCTGTTCATTATCACCTTACCCTAGGTGGGATGGTGAAATACAATCAGCTAATTTGACTAATTATTAAGCATCCCAGCTCATCTTGAGAGGAGGAGGGCTATAGAGAAGAAACGACATTAGTTTGTAAGGTGAGGTTTGAGAATTACTTGTGAATATAACCTTCTCTCCACCTTCCCTCCACCAAGATGACTGCAAGAGATTTAAGTTTTCTGCAAAGTTTTTATTGCATGTAGATGTTTAGAATGCATGAGTACAGGGACATGGAACCTATGGTCTCAAGGCCACATGTGGCCCTCTAGGTTTTTAAGTATAGCCTTTTGACTGAATCCAAACTTCACAGAACAAAAGTTTGGATTCAGTCAAAGGGCTGCTGTTGGTTTGTCCTGTGAAGTTTGGATTCAGTCGATGGGCCATACTTGAGGACCTACAGGGCCACACTTGAGGACCTACAGGCCACACTTGAGGACCTACAGGGCCACACTTGAGGACCTACCGGGTCACATGTGGCCTTGAGGTAGCAGTTTCTCCACTCATGGTCTAGTAAATCAAAAGCTGTGGGTTATGATTATTATTTTCTTTCAGTATTTGACAGCCACTTTCTCCCATGTGAAACTCTTAAGTTGAGGAAGCTACAGGTTTTAATAGCTATACTGACAAATGTGACCTTGCATAAATAAGTAGAGTCACCAAGGGGAGCTGGGACAGACAGAGATTCAAACTGGAGAGAATTACCTAAGTCTGTCCTCCCCTTTGGCTCCGGGAGACAGCAAGGGACCCTCCCCAGCCCAAATAAGGAAGGGAGAATGTACCCGGCATTGAGTGCACTAAGAATAAACCTGAGCTCCTGCGGATAAGGTTACTCTCAACACATTTTGTTTTCTGTGACACAGACCCCAAAGATCTGTAATTATCCTGGGGTTGCTGTGGGGGTTTGCCTGCTTCTTCCTAGTTATTTTGCCTGTGTGTGAGCACGTGTGCATGTTAGTGCCCGTGATCTTTCCATTTCTCGGCGTGGTGGTCCCCCTTTGGCACTGGAGAGCTGGTGTGCTTGTGCCCCCGCGTGTGTGGATGTGTGTGGAGGTGGGGGTGGGGGGGTGTCAGCAGTGCCAAGAGAGATCTGCCGAAAGTCCGAGGGAGGCAGGCAGGGCTATTTTTGTTCGAAGCTGATACTTTCTGCATGAGTTGAAGTCACTGCCTAGAAGAGGGTTCAGGTTGTTTCCGGGGGGAGAACTGTGCAGAAGAGACCCAAAGTTCAACGAAGCCCCAAGAAGCAACTAGAACAGCAAGGAACAAAGCAGGGGCCCCCCGCAAGTGAACAGTGCACCCTCTGGCTGGGCCAGCTCCAGGACCCTGAAGCATTCTTCAGACTGCCATCTTAGCAGCACTTTTTTAAACTAACACTCACCCCTGCCACCATGACTGAGATCACAGCAGAAGGTACTGTAACCATTTTCTAACACAACTGTAGGGAGATCTTGAATATGACAGATGCACTGAATTGATGCACAGCAGATGGAAAGAGGCCCCTGCCATTTTCAGATTGGAATACACAGCGTGGTGTATGTTGTTTGTGATTGTGTAGGGGGCTGGGGCCTCAAGGGACTTGGTTGTGGGGGTGAGATGGGAAGGGTTCTCTATGTGTCTGCTTTGTTGTGGGGGAACTGTTAAGGGCTGGCCAGTGGGCCTACTAGTTAAAAAACTTGTTGGCCCCCAATTCTATAAATAGCTATGTATCTGTAATATGAGAGTAGGGGCCTGAGGATGAACCGTCCATGACAGTGGGTGGAGTTTATGCTAAACTTAAACAATTAGGCTTAATATTTATCCTTTAAGATGTCTTGTTTTTAAACACACACAGACACGTGTGTATATGCATCTATATGTACATATACAGAGCAGAGTTAATATGAGATTAGCCTTTTACCCCTTTTCTTGTAACTTGTCATATATAAAAATATGTATGTATCTTCCTACATATGTGTATATAAATATATACAAAAGTCTTAGTACAATTTAAAATACTAATAGTTTAAAATCATTAATAGTTTAAAATTACGCTAAGGCTTTTGGAATACCTTTTCTGTGTAGTCACACAAACATGAAGATATGCTTACTCTAAAACAGTCTTGGTATATTTTATATTCTGTTGAACATTCAGCCGTATATTTTTATGGTAAAACAAAATTACTTTAGATCAACGAGAGAGAGAGAGAGAGAGAGAGGAGGCATAGTTTAGTTTCCAAAAATCCAGATTCCTTGCCCACTGAAAAGGAAGAAATTTGCTAAAGGAAAGAAGACACCTCCATTCTTTAAAAAAATGAGAACACATTTAATATAGCTTTTAAGTTTCAGAGTTTCGAGGTAATCTATCTTTAATTTGCTTCTGGCAGTTAGAAGAAAATGAAACAGGTGGTCCTTAGTGCTTGACAGTTTCCAAATTGAAGTGCTGGCCAGAGGAGCTGGTGAAATAGGAGGTTTGTGGTCTTAGTTCTTTGTGAGGTTATTAGGCCAGGGTCAAATTTTCAGTTCCTTATTTTTCTTTGCAAGCTTGTAGCTGGAAACTGTCATGAGAATCTAAGAAATAATCATTTGGATTTTCCAAATGTTTTATGCCTTGTAATTTAATAGATACCAAAATTTAACATTATTCAATCTACAATTTAGAATTTGGAGGCTGAATGTGAACATTTTTGTATTATTTTGTTTTTTCTATTGTTTGAGGCCCAGCATTTATATAGTAATTTATATAGTAATTTCAAATTTGCAAAACCCTTTACATATATCATTTCCTTTGAGCATTAAAAAAATCTTTTTTCGTTATTACATACATTATAATCCACATTTTATATATGAGAAAACTGAGTCATAAAGCTAGTATGTATCTGAAGGGAGATTTGAGCACAGGTTTTCCTAACCTGAAGTTCAGCATTTTGGAAGAGTTAGATAAATGCTTATTAATCTGTTTGCTATACGACTCACGTTCTATTTGGTTTATTCTTGGAGAAGGCTCTACATGATAACCACAACTCCAGCCCTGTGCATGGTATTTAGAGACACGTGTCCTTAGTTCTTTACCTCTGAATAGCATTGACCTTCAGCAGAATTATAATACCAAGTGGCTAAAATAAACCATTCCTTACTTGTCCTTGGAGCAGGCTCCGTGGATCTTTGCAATTGTTTATAGAAGCTTTCTGCAAACGAAGTCTTGGTTACATGGCTAACATGCTAGTTCCTACTGTCCCCAAGTGTAGCATTTTAAGAGGAGTGGGGATGATATCCTTCCTTTTTGTATGTAGTATATACAGTAATTTATTTCTTAAATGACCCTCAGCCAGAACTCAGAATATTGTCTATGCCCTGACTACTCCAGCTTCATAGGATCTTAAACCCCTGCATCGTCATTTCCAGCTTTTGCTCTCTCCTTTTATGTCTTTCATTTCAGTGATAGTCAAATGCCATTCAGGCTGTCAGTTAGAGAGAGCTTGCCCCTGCAGATAGGTGTTAGAGGTAATGCATAAGGGTATTCAAGGTGCCCTCTCCAACTATTAAGCTGTGTATTATAGCACACTTTCTTTGCCTTTGCTCTCGGGCACTTCTGCTTGACTTAAACAATATGTCACACTTTACTGTAGCTAAACTATTTATCATAAGGCCTTCTCCTTCATTTGTTATATATCAAGGAAAAGGATTATGGAATTTTAGAGCTAGGAGAAACTTCAGAGACAATCTAGTCTACCATGCCTGCCCCTTTAACCCTCATCTTTATTTCTGTATGAGAAAACTGAAACCCAGAGAGATCAAGACTGGCTCATAATCACACATAGAGTTAGTTAGTTGTGGAAGGCTGCTCAGACTTGTGCCATGGGTGCTAGTGATACTGGAAACCATTTAACTGTGCACATAGATCTCATGGCTCTTCCCCATTGCCCCTCTGTCTGTTTCTCCCTCCTCAGATACCATCTCTACACAGATGCCTGCCAGATTCATGTATCTAGGCTTATTTTCTCTCCCAAGCTCCAGGTCCACATAATTAAATATCCAATGGACAAAAACATTAGATACTACATCATGATCTCAAATTCGACATGTCGAAAATCAAACCAAAACAAAACTAAAACACCTCATCATGCCCTTCCCTCCTAAACCCACCACACTTTGGAGCTTCCTGAAATCTGGCAAGAGACCTCCTGTTCTTCCAGGAACCAAAAGTTCACAGTCTCAAAGTCATCATTCATTTCCTCACCCTCACTCAAGATAGGCAACAACTCACCAAGTTATGTAATGTCTACTTCTACAGCATCTCTCAATCCATCCCTTTATATACCCCTCAATGACTAAAACCTCAGGGCACCTATCTCTTGGTCTATTGTAGTAGTCACCTAATTAGTCGTTCTGACTCAAGTTTCCTCTCTCTCTCTATTTCATCCTTCATAAAGCTACCTAAGTGATATTCCTAAAGCAGGGGTCTGATTATGTCACTCTCCTCATCAATTAACTCCAGTGTCTTTCCATTACCTCTAGGATCAAACACAAACTCCCTTAAGATCTTCACAGCCAGGTTCCTATCCACTTTTCTAGACTTATATAATTGTTCTCTTCATACACAATACTGGTCTTATTATTATTTATTATACACAGCATTTCGTCTTTTGCCTTCATGCCTTTATATAGGTGTGCCTTTCGTGTCTAGAATACCTTCCTCTTTCTCCCCACCCCCAAATCTCTAGTTTCCTTCAAAAATCAGCTCAAGTTACACTTCTTACATGAGATAAAATTTCCTGACCCACCTCTTTCCCAATAAAATTACCTCGTATAAACTTGTATATGTGAATGTTGCCTTCTTTGATAGAATATAAATCATTAAAGGCAAGGACAATTTCATTTTTGACTTTGAACCACTAACACCTAGCAAATTGTCAGGAACTTTATTAATAAATGCTTGTTGACTGATTGATTTGATTGACTTGCAAAACTTAGGTAACTTATGAGAAGTTTGCAGGGGCCTCTCTAAAGAGACTAGTCTGCTGTATCTTTGATGTTGAATCTTACTGATATGATTATCAAGATTCAACTTCAGAGTATACCAGACTCCCCAAAAATCTGGGATGAGACACTGGAACATCTATTTAATGTTCTCCTATGGTTCTAACCCTATACTGACATATACTAAGAGTTGAACTGTTCTTTTTTATAACGTAACAGTTCTGCATTTATTTTTAGGACAACTACAAATTTTCATGACCTATTGAGGTACCCCATATGCTAAGACATTAAGGGTCATCTACTCCTATAAGGAACTTTTTAGGTAATCTTACTATAGAACTATATTTCTTCTAGATATTAGATGAGCTTAATACCTGAGTTCCAATTTATTATAGACTTAATGCTAATAGGGGAAAAGGCTCCAAACATGCAAAAATCATAGAGTGCGACAGGTCAATGATGCTATCAAAGACAACATACAATATGTATATAACATAACTTTGTGTTTGCAGAATTAATAAAAGAATAGAGATAACTTTTGATGATCAAATGGGAACTCTTTTGTTTTTATTTTATTAATTTTATTTATTTTCAGTGTTCCACAATCACTACATCCCTCCCCTCTACCTTCCCTCTCCTTCCTCAAGACAGCATACAATTTTACATAGGTTCTACACATATATTCCTATTAAATACATTTTCACCATAGTCATGCTGCATAGAAGAATTGAAATGAGTGGGAGAAATCATATAACAAACCAAAACACAATACAAAACAAAATGATCTGCTACATTCTGCAATTGAATTCCATAGTTCTTTCTCTGGATGTGGAAGGCATTTTGCCTTAAAAGATCATTGGGAATTTTTTTTTAAGTCCTTGCATTGCAATGACGTTCCAAGTCTACCAGAAAAAAACTCTCACACACTGTGGTCGTTGCTGTGCTCAAAATTCTCCTGGCTCTGCTCTTTTCGCTCAGCATCAGATCATATAAGTCCTTCCAGGCCTCTCTGAAGTCTTCCTGTTCATCATTTCTTATAGCACAATAACATTCCTTTACATTCATGTACCACAACTCCTTTAGTCATTCCCCAATTGATGGGCATCCCCTTGATTTCCAGTTCTTGGCCACCACAAAGAGAGCTGCTATAAATATTTTTGTACATGTGGGACCTGTTCACATCAAAAGGGAACTCTTAGAGAGAACTTGAAAAATGATTGTATGACTGTGACCAGTAATCTCCCAATTACATGATATTGGTACTAACCATAGATTACGATATGCTTAGAATTTCAATGGACCTAAAGGGTAATACAATAAAAAGATGCACAGTAGAAATTAAAATAAGAAGTGATATAAAAATCACTTAGGACTTTCATAATAAGGGGGAAAAGAGATAAACTGGTCATTAAGTAAGAGTGAAGGATAACAGATAAAAGGTATGAAGAAGAATAGGAAAATAAAGATGCCACTAAAGTTTCTAACCCAGAGAGTAAGTTTTGGGTAAAAAGGGAAGGGGAGGGAAACAGTGAATTTAGCTTTGAAAATACTGAGTTTAATGAAACAGTCAGTAGGCTATTGAAATGAAGATGTAGACAATTGAAGATATGGGATTATTGGAGAGTCAAGTGAAGATATAAAAATAACTTGAACATATTTGAATATAGAAGGAAAGGAATCTGTGAAGAAAAAAAAGTCATGAAATAATTCTGGTGCTATATTAGAGTTAGCTTTTTCATTTACTGCTTATGAGAATTTGGGGAAATCATTTAAATCCTTTGAGGTTTCAGTTTCCTAATCTGGAAGCAAATGTGTCAGACTAGTTAATATTTAAGATTTCTTCCATCTTTAAATACTATAAACATTAGAGTATTAAAATGTAAATTTCTTGTCTTTGTATTTCCATCACCCAGTATAGTGCTTGAAAACACTTCCAGAACTTGTTGAATAACTGAGGACAGTGACTGAACTCTATTTCAATGCTTATTGATTAAGGGCAATGAGCCTTTTTCCACAATAAGGTATCCACAATACCTTATGCAGTTTTATTCAGATATTAAGTACTTCAGTTAGGTTCAACATTCATTTATTAAACTCCTGGCATATGGGAAACACTATGATAGGTATTACAGATAAAGACAAAACAGTTTCCATCTCAATGAATTTGAATTAATGATTTTTAAATTGAACTCGTGCTAAAGAGTCAATGAGTGATGAGTAAAATGAAATATAGTAATGAGGAACAGGTGAAAGTTAAAAACCATAAATCTGTATTGAACTGGATGGAGAATTCTCCATCATCTTCTTAAATAAGTCTTTGAGTCTCCTGTTAGAATGTGAGTTCTATGAAGGTACGGACAGTGTTTTTGCTTTTCTTTATATCTACAGTCCTTAGCACGGTGCATATAATAAGTACTTACTGACCAATGGATTGATTGAAGGGGGCAGGGATCAGGTTGAGTATAGTAAGAGAAATGAGGGGAAAAAATGTCAGGTAAGGGAGTTGTGGTTAGAGTTGGGGATGTTAGTTATATCTTGGAGATAAAGCTGATGATAATGAGGCTTAAGACGTAGCCACTCTTTTACGTGGTCACCATAATGCAGAAGTCTGGAGATTAGAGTGAACCTTAGAAACCATGCAATCTAATCCCTTCATTTATAAAGTGAGAAAAATGAGGAACAGTTCAGTGAATTGCCAAGGTCACATGAGTAATATCTGACAGAAGTCAGGTCCTCTTATTACAAATTCAGCATTCTTTCCACTGTAACACATTACCTCACAAGCAAAGTGAGATTTAAAACATAAAGTCAGAGTCTGAGTGGAAGAATGTTAATTAGGTTCTGAGGTCCTTTGGAAACAATGTATTGGGTTTTAAGAGACAGTAGTAACATCAGCAATAATTTGCATAATGTCATGGAATTCACTTGATTAGCTGAGGATAGATGGCAGTCCATGGTTCTAAGAAATGATATTATGAAATGAGGAGAAAGTCATTGCATCATTTTGATTGGGAAAATAGGAAAAGATTTAGTCTCTGTAGGAGACAATAGGAGATGATGGGACTTCTTCCTTGACTGATTTTCATTTAAGGTGAACAAAGGGAAAGAAGAACTTAAAAAGAGCTATAGTAAAAAAGGGGAATTTTACGTCCATAGGATGAGATTTTTATAAGAAATAGCAGGAAGAAGACAATATGTATCAGGAGAGGAGGAAAACAGGAGTAAATTGAAAAGGTAGAAGTGAGATGCATATTCCGGTTTTTGATGTGGATACCAGGGATAATAGCAATATTAGGGTGATAGATAAGATGGGGAACCTCTTAGAGGCAGAATATCGAGTGTTTTGGGGATACGATATTCTAATATAGGAGATAAATGGCAAATGAGATGAGGCAGCCTCACAGAATACACAGAGGTAGTTCAAGTTAGACCTTAATATTCAAAATAAAATTATAGTGTACAGTGTTCTACCCTACTGAGTGGATGTGTATTATGAGAATTTCTTAATAACTGTTACTCATCCAAAGTAGAATATGATGCCTTGGGAGGTAGTGAGTTGATCCTGTGTGAAGTTCAAGGAAAGGCTGTATGACAACCAAATGGGGGCTTCTTCATGGTATAAATTGTAGGAGATGGCCACTGGTCAATCAGTCATCAAACTATGACTGAGTACCTGCTGAGTGCCAAACACTGTACTTAGTATGAAGAAAAAAAAGGAGGAAGGAAGGAAGGAAAGAAAGAAATAAACCATTCCTAATCTCAAGAAACTTATAAACTCCTTTAATTTTGGAATTTGATTTTGTGAATATACTTCTTTTAATTGTCTTAGGTAAAAAACTGGAGGTAGGTAAAGAAGCTTAGTGCTCTAATATATTTTTTAAAATTAACAAACTATTTGCAAAGCTGTCTTGGTTGATGATTGACTTTACTTCTTTGCTAATTGAGGGAACAATCATGCCTAGCCCATGATACATAATACCCAGTGAATAAAAACAAAAAGTATATTTAGTTCATTTTAAAATATATTTTACAAAGTCAGCCTGGCCATATTCCTCTGGGAAGCATCGTCTCTTGGTTTAAGAAATGTTTTGTAATATCCCCCCTCCAATGCTTGATTCTATTTAAGCAAATGGTACAGATGGAAAATGTTTTTCTTAGCAGCTTAAATGCTTCTTAATTTTTCTATTTATTTTCCCACATCATTGTGATTGTAATTTAAAAATCATGCTACTTTACAATGCTGGAATGAATTGAAGGTATTCAACCATTATGCTAAGGGCTTAAGGATCCTTGGAGACTTCAGGCCTCCAATGTTGTTTACACTAATGTTTAATCAGTTAACACTATTTAATATCAGGGAAGTATAAAATAGTACAACCAAGCACTTAGAAAATCATTTCAATTGACCTTTGGGTTGAATGTAGCAAACTGAAAAGAGAAGGCATGACTTTTCAGTTTAGTTTGTAGTCTTACAAATCCATTCAATTGGAACTTAAAGGTAGCACTAACCAATTTTTTGTATTCCTTTTCCAGACTAGAGCAAGAATTCTTTGGGGATATACTCATTGTATGAAACTACATGCATACATGTATACAGCAGCATATTTTAACAGAACAAATAAGGGGAAAGCCCCATTAGATACCATGTCTTAAAGCAATCTAGTCATTTCTAGCCTGTGGATTTCCATCATTAAAAACAATTCAAATTTTAAACTTCAAAACTGAGTTATCTAACAATGACAACAGAAAGATATCAATCAAGAGTCAAAGAGGTGTTCTCCTCCTTGCTTACAATGGGGTAATTGGATTAGCCTGGACACTGTAGCACAAGGTAGGATATAACCAGGTACTTTCTTTTAGTTTTATGTGAACATATTTTTCCCTAAAGGGAGACTTATGCAGAGACAGATGAACTTCCTAGTCCAAAAGGACTGTATTTTCCCTCTTCAAAGAGATTTTAAAAGAATATCCTCCGCACATATGTAATGAATAAAGACCTGCTCCTCTCTTTCTCTCTGTGCGGTTCCTTAAGCATCAAAAGCATCCCCATCTCTATGCCTGAAGTCAAGTTGTCAAAGGCACAATGAATCTAAGACTTTGTGAGATCCTTTGGTATGTAAATGAGCTGGCTCCCCCTATAATTCAAAGAGTAGATTTAGGTTGTAATTTCCTTTAAATATCAAACCCTGAACCCAGTTTAGACTATTTGTTTATTATTTGGTTCTGCACAATTAGCCTGATGTTGTAGGGAAGATTATTCTGCAAAATACCATTTTAACAAATACTAATGTAGATTAATTATGGAATTTTGGATCTCTAAGGGACGTTAGAGATTACCTAGTCAGATATTTTACAAATCCAAATGCAAAACAGTCTAGAGTTACTGATTCTGACCCTTAGGGCTGTGTTTTGACTTGGCAGACAGGACATGAGACCTAAGAAAATGAGACACCAGTTCTATTCTTGGTCCTCTACTTACTCACTTTACCATTCCACCTGTCCCTGATATAAGGTATCCATCTGTTAAAAGAAGAAACTCATAGTTATTGATTGGAAAATCTTCTGAGAGGAGAAATGCACTTGAACAAAATAGAAACCAGTGGACACAATATATTTAGACTTCCAAATTCCATTTCACAAGTGAAAGTTATCTTTCAGAAAAGATACTATACAACTTATTTCTTTAACTTTGTAAGAGACACTATGCTAGGAAAAAAGGGAGATAAAGATAAATAAGATGTGATTCCCTATCTTCAGGGACTTTACAATTTAGTAGGATAATTACCAGAATATAAATAAATATAAAGCAAATTATATTAGTGTAAACACACAAGAGGGGTATGAAGTTCTGTGAGATTGGAAAAGGGAGAAGTCTCTTCCAATTTTGGCATTTTTGAGGTGGGAATCAAAGAAAACTATGCTATAGAAGGATTTAATCTGATGAGTGGTAAGGAGAGGGGATTCAAAGGCATGTGCAAAAGCACAGAGATTAAAGTGTGGGTTTTACGGTTTAGATTGGCAAGAATGTAAACTATTTGTGGAGAGACACATGATACAAAATTAGAAACAGAGATTAGAACCAGATCGTAGGGGGCTTTAAATGCCATCCAAACATTTTTGGACTTTTTGGATAGGTAATGGGGAGTCACTGAAAGTTTTATGTTTATGAGATAATGGCATCAGACCTATGAAAGAGGATATTTCTCTTGTAGCAGTATACAGAATGAATTTGATGGCAGACAAATTGCCGTAAGAGGTTATTTATATAGACTAGGCAGAGGGTAAACAGGTCCTGAATGAGCACAATGATTATGATAAAGGGAATATATATGAGAGAGTATGAAGGCAGAATCAAAAGAATTTGGCAACAAATTTAATTCAGTTAATTTATCAAATGCCTAAATAAGTAGAATGCACTAAAATACAAAGATGAAAAGTTTGTGAGAGTTTCCCAGCCTGAGTTCCTTGAGAACCTAGAGAGAAATCAACCCACTATGTCTGTAGCTCAAAAAATGATTAGTCAGTCAGATAGAAAAAAAGAAAAATTTCTAAGTGCATCCAGAAAGACTGCTCCTTGGAAGTTACTCTAATGTCGTAGAGCAGAGATGGGGTTTTAAATCACTTTTTAAACTTGCTTACAGTGTACATTCAATTCCAAGGCAGAATGGAAATAAAGGATGCATACAAACTCTGGGGTCACAGGAGTTGCTCAAAGTCAGGTTTGTTATTGTGGGAAATGAATTACTCCGTAGTTGGTCTTATAATAACTTCTGGTATTGGTAAGAAATCTCTAAGATGGTGGGGGATCCCTTTTAAAATAGAGTCACTCTTCCTCATTGTCTTGTTGCCAGAAAGGAAACTGAGGTTCTGCTTCCCTGGATCTCACAGTTCTGGTGTCCATTTTTCTCTTCTGCAGAACAATATACAGTCTCTGATCTTAAATAGTTTTCTAGGGTGGTAAAATGCACACATAAAAAATGATGAACAGACAGATTTCAGAAAAACCTAGAAAAATTTCCATGAACTAATACAAAGTGAAGTGAGCAGAACCAGGAGAACATTGTATACAGTAGCAGCAACATTTTGCAATGATCAACTATGAAAGAATACAATGATTTAAGACAATTCCAAAGAACTCATGATGGAAAATGCTGTCCACTTCCAGAAAAAGAACTGATGGACTCTGAATACTGATGGATCAGAGAATACTATTTTCACTTTACTTTTCTTCGTGTTTTTGTTCGTTTGTTTGTTTTTGGTCTGTTTCTTCTTTCACAACATGACTAATATGGAAATACATTTTAGATGATTCTACATATATAACCTATATCAACTTGCTGACTGTTTTGAGAAGGGTGCAAGAAAGGAAGGGAAGGATAGAAAAATTTTGGAACTAAAAATTTTTATAAAATGCTAAAAACTATAGTTACATATAATTGGAAAAATAAAGTACCATTTAAAAAATAAATGTACAAATAATTTGAGTGTAAGTAATAATTTGTTAGATGCATAGGAAAGATCCAACTAGAATGGTAAGATAAATTTGGGAAGGGAGATATCATTAATAGCTTATACGTTAAGATCACTTAAAGGAGGGGCCTGGGGAAGCAAAGGGATCAGGAATGGCTTTACAGAGAGAAATTGCAACTGAGTTGAGCCTTGGAGAATTGAAGGATTTCATGGGACCATTTAAATAAGTTAACATTGACAAGTTCTTTGTTGTTATGTTACAGTCATTTCTGGGTATTACTCCTCCCTACAGCTTCCCCATGCAGATAATTAAGTTTCTCTTTTAACAATTGCAAAAGAGCTGAGAAAAACCAACTTAACAAATTGCTCCTTCTGACAGTGTATAAATCTATTGTGTATCTCTCTACAAATTTTCCGTACCTGTAGTCCCCTACTTCTCTGCCCAAGCTGAAGAAGTCCATTGTACATAGTGGTATGTAGTATTTTTTATTTGTTTGTTTTGTCTTTGTTTTCATTTGTGTAAGTAAAAGTCTGCATGCTCTTTTCTGCAGTGGAATGCTAGGTTGCATTCAGTATTACTAGGAAGATGAACCAGCTCTTTCAAAAAAAAAAAAAAAAGAAAGGTAATATAAGATTCCATGGCCTAAAATTCCACAAGGCAAAACAATCCAGAAGATGTGAAAAGCTCTCTAGAATGAAAAATTCTCTAGAATGAAACTGTAAAGACTGTAAAGCAGTTCCAAAAGGGAAAATTTATTTAAAGCAATTGATCTGGACATACAGGATATTTCATCATCCAGTTTACAAGTTAGACAAATATTTGCAGAAGAAGGAAGCAAGGGTCGACAGTGGAGGCCTCCAGAAATACAAAAATGAGACACATGCATGTAAGAATATTGGAAGGAATGCTAAAGTTCAAAACAAACTGAGGATGAAGAGAAATGTTAAGAAGAGTGAAAAGCTGCTTTTTTTTTTCTTTTTCTGTTACATTGCAGGAAAAGAGGATGGTCAGATAAGGTGTAGAATTTCTGTTTGACAATTCGATGGCAACATGATAGAAAGGGGGTAGAATGAAACTCCCTTTTTCCATTTTGTTTGTGATTCCAAAAAGAAATATTTTTTGACAGGAAAGGTCAGAACAAAAGTGAATAATAGAGAGTTGAGACCTAAGATAATGAGAGTTCCTACCTGTAGCCACCCTCAAAGAGTTCAGGTTACCAGGTCCAGATTAAGTGTATCCAAGGCTATGCATATGTGGTTGTGATAGCCAAGCCTCTGTCAGTGACTTTTTAAAGATCATTGAGTGTAAAAGTCCAGGACAGAAAAGGGAAGAGAAGAAAATAAGAATTTCTATACTGCCTACTATGTGCCAGACACTGTACCAAACCCTAGGCAGCCAGTCAGATGTTTTGATTTCCAAAAAAGAGAAAAGAATGTGACCTGGAAATTATGGGACAATAACCTTGAATTCAGTTCTTATGGGGAAAAAATCTAGAGCATTGCTAGAAAATTATTAGTGCACATATGAAATTCTATTTCATAATAGTCATGAGCGTGGAGAACCATCATGTATTCATCAAAAATAAATTATGTCATAATAACTTCATTTTTGGGGGGTAGGATTACTATATTAATAAAATCAGGTAATCCATAAAGTACAGTTTACATAGATTTTAAGAATGCATTTTGCGAAGTCCCTAATGTTCTTGTTTTTCATAAGAAAGAAAAATATTTGCTGGGTGAAAGTACAGTGAAGTAGATTCAAAATTGGTTAAATAGTTAAACCAAATAGTAGCTAATGGCTCCATATCAATACAGAGGATGATTTCTACCAGCTTGTCTCTTTTACTATCAAGAAAAATATCCGGAATGTGCCTGCCCAGAAGGTAATAAGTTCTCCCCCACTATAAATTTTCAAGGAGGTTTTCAAGAAATTTCTCAATTAAGGCTGGATAACTTTTGAGGTACCTTCCAACATGAGGATTCTGTGAAGCTGATTATGTCTCCCAAGATGAACAATGAAAAAAAAATGATAATATGATTTTCAAGTGTTTTCTTTCTAAAAATAAAAAAAAAGAATTGATAGTTTAAAAAATCCTCCTTTTTACAAAAAAGTAATCTGAGGATCAGAGAGGTAAATTAATGACCATATTTATGTAACTAGTAAATATCTAATCTAGAATTTGGACTCATTTTATTCATCTAAATATGTGGGTTTTTTTCCTATTATACCAGCTCAATTAAAACAAATGACCTTGACCTTGTATATTGTATTATGCTAGTCACTGTCAGACAAATAAACTATTGCATTCTGGCCAGCTGAACTATTGGCTAGAGCTTTAACATTCTCATACTCATTGGTTCACAAAAGGGAGTATATTCATCACCAAAGTCAAGACAACAACATGGTTAGACAGACTGGATATTGCCAACTTGCAGGTTCAAGGTCCTGAGGTATTTAAGGACTGTCTGTAAGACTGCATCAAAAACTGTGGTCAAAGTATTAACTTAGAAGAGGATGCACCAGAAATAGTGGTTAATAAAGGCAGCACTGTTTTGTGGCAAGAGTTGCTTTAAGAGTGGCCAAAGTCTTCTTCTACCTCTTTAGCTATAGAGCAGTCCGCTACTGCTTGTCCTTGCTCCTGTCCTGACTTGCAAACTTCTCTCCATTTAAAGGATCACAGCTAGTGACTAAGAAGTTTTCCTTGCTCTCAGCTTGCTGATGAACCCATCATCAGTTTCAAAGGACTTAGTGAACTAGAGATTTATTTAATAATAATAGCTAATATTTATATAACACTTTAAGGTTTGCAAAATGCTTTATACATTTAATTTCCTTTGATTCTTACAACTACTCCAGGAAGTTGGTGCTCTTATTACCTCTCTTTACAAATGAGGAAACTGAGGCCAACAGAGGTTATGAGTTTCAAAAGGTTGCACAGCAAGCAAGTGTCTGAAGTCAGATTTGAAATTCACATCTTCTTGACCCCACATCCATCACTCTATCCTGATATCGTGTAACTCCCTCTTAAAGTTGCCTCTTTGCCTAAGGCAGATATCATTATCAAAGAAACCCATTTGCTATAAATAGTTTGCTATTCATATAACTATACTTTAAATAAAGAAACAAGACTGTTAATTATATACAGAACATTGGAATTCATAGGGGATAGATGGGATACTGTCCCCTTAAGAAAAATCAGTGAAAATGGATAGCTTATTTACTGTCCTTGAGCTAATGAGCTAAGAAGTGACGGCATAATTTGAGCAGAGGCACAGGTGGGAACTGTACTTGTGGGTAATCTGAAGGGTAGGACTTTTGAAAATTTTTCTCATTTGATTTTACAGAAGCTAAAACACAAACTTGAAAATAGATTGAATTTCTTCTTTCAGTTAGCAGGGGAGTCACTCTGTAATGTAATATGGTGATTTGTATACATCTCCTCATTCCTCTGACAAAGTTCTCTTCATCCCCCCTAAAAGTTCATGGATCAAATTGTGAAAAGAGCATATGGTCATTTTAGAGTCAGTCCTTATGTAACCCTACTTAGGAGCAAAGCGGGAAATAGGACATATTTATCACTAATAAGGATGAGTCTTATAATGATGATTGGTTGTTGTTCAGTTGTGTGCAACTCTCCTTTTTCCTTCTCTTTCCCCTGTCCCCCATCCCCCTTCCCTTTCCCCTTGCCCTTTCCCCTTCCCTTTTCCCTTTCCTCCCTTCCCCTTTCCCCCTTTCCCTTCCCTTCCCTGTTCTGTCTTTTCCTTTCCTTTCCACAACAACAACTCTTCATTAGCCCGTTTGGGGTTTTCTTGGTAAAGACACTGGACTGGTTGGCCATTTCCTTCTCCAGCTCATTTTACAGATGAGGAAACTGAGGCACACAGGATTATATGACTTGCCCAGGGTCACATAGCTAATACATCTTTCAGACTGGATTTGAACTCAGGTATTCCTGACTCTGGGTCTATTGCTCTATCCACTGAGCTGCTTAGCTGCCCACTGCACCCCCTACCCAGTAAAAATAATATGTTAGTATTATAATAATGACAGTGATTAATAATAATTTCCATTTGCATAGTACTTCCAGGCTTATGTAAGTTTTGCCATTTAAACCTGAAGTGGCGAATTGAGGCATCTGTTTGGCTAATGTCAGCCCTAAAGATTCTCACATACTATCATATAATTAAAGCACTTAGATATTTAATCTATATTGCATATCATTTTGAGAGATTACATGGCATAATAAAAAGAAAGTCAGCCTTAAAATCAGTTCCTGCCTCTGACATATAATTGTTGTAAGTCCATGGACAAATTACTTAAAATTGAGAAATCTCTTAAGATAATAAGTTGGAAAGATGAGAGCATGTGCATTAGTAAAGGGAGTTACCTGAAAGGGAATTCACTGTATCAATGAAATCACATGTCCAGTTTAGCAAAATATCTTATGTTACATATGTGCTTTCTACTTACAATGGATTTGCTTCATTTTATACATAAGAAGTTCCTAATTTCATGTTATATTACTTGAGAGTAGATACTTTACCGTCTATTTATTTTGATTTCAACACTAATGTCTAGTAGAATACCTTTCACATAGCCGATACTCAGTAAATGTTTTGATACATAAAACAGAGGAGGGAGGAGATACATAAGTTACTCATTCTTATGTAAACATTATTTAAATCATCTACATCATGTAGATATAGAAAGATACAAGCCTCCCCAAAACTATTATTTTTCTTTGTTCTCACTTTTGCTAATCTGATTGATGTGAAGTGAAACCTCACAATTTCTTTCATTTGAGTTTCTATAGTTATTAGTGACAGAGCATTTTTCATATGATTATTGATAGTTTGGATTTTTTCTTCTGAAAACTGGCTATCCTTTGGCCATTTTCCTATTGGGGAATGGTTCTTAGGCTGAAAAATTTGAGTACTGATTCAATATTCCATTTTCAAGGTATTCCAAAAGTCTTAGTACTGTTTCTTAAAACTGTATATCTTGGAAGTGAAGCCTGCATCAGAGAAACTTGTTGAAGACTTTTTTTCCCCAACGTACTCTTCTCCTTTTAATTTTTACTTTAGATTTGTTTATGAAAAAAACCCTTTTAATATTTTATCCCACAAAATTTTCTTTATCCCTTGTTTAGTCATATACTCTTCCTTTATCAATATAGCAGAAAAACATTTTCTTATTTGCCCCCTCCAATTTTTTTAAGTTGTTCTTTTTTAACAATAGTCAACATTTCTGTAACACTTTAAGATTTGCAAAGAACTTTACAAACATCATCTCATTTGATCGGCGCAACTACGTGTAATGACAAGCAAAGCAGGATCCTTTGCTGTTTTTGTTTTAGTATAATCAAGATTCTTTAACTAGAATTAGTACATGTATTTGTATTGTTAGTTATTTTAATGTGATTAAAGAAGATTTTCCCCAGCCAATTAATGGGCCCTCCCCATTAAGGGGAGTTTGATTAGGGAAGATTTATGTAAGAAGGCCCATACCTTTTGCTAATGAGGCACCATTTCTCAAGAGTTGTAATGCCCTTTGGTTCTGAAAAATGTATAAGCACCCTGAGATGAAGCTTTATTTTGGGCTTACTCATTGGAAGTTTTTGGTTGGCCAGACTAGACTCTGGGAAGCCCCTAAGGCCCCCCCTGGATTTGAAAACCCAGATGTTAGTGCTTCTCTCACTGGTAACTAGGTATGTATGATCAGACAATTGGATCTGTCTGTTGATCTGTGATGTATGTATTACTTATTTGCAGGCAGTTGGAAACACTGTCTGTTGATTTTGATTTCTCTGTATTTTCTCTGAAGTTCAGGGTGCTGACTTTTCTCCCTGAACAAGTGAGTGATACATGTGCTTGATTAAAGTGATTATTAACCCCTCAAAAGTTGCTTTCCTTTTAGAATAGCAGATCAAAGAACCTGTGAAAGTAGGCCTTCCTGTGTATGTTGGGGTGCTTGCTTTTAGACCACCATGAGAGGTAGATGTTATTATTATTCCTGTTTTATAGATAAGGAAACTAAGGCATAGGGATCTTAGGTGACTTGTCCATGGTCATCTAGGTCTATGTTGCCATTTGGTGCTTGGCATGTCTATACATTTATCTCTGCCACACTGATGTCTTGTTTTCCCAATATTTTTTCTGAAATTGTGAATCCTTCTCCTAGAAACTATGTTCTTTGGTTTTTAATCAGACACTATGGTGATATGTGTGTTTACTTCTCTGTGTTATGTACCTAATCAGTTCCACTCACTGACGATTCCTTTTTTTTTTTTTGTACCTAATAATTTTAATGACTGCTGCTTTGTAATGCAATTTGAAACCTTACAGACTCTATTCCTTCCCACTTTTGTTCATCATTACCCTTTAGATTCTTGACCTTTTATTCTTCTATGTGAATTTTGCTATTATTTTTTTCTAGTTCTATTGTTTTTAGATGTTTAATTGGTATAGTACTGAATAATGTGGATAATACTCTCATTTTCATTACATGACTTTGATCTACCCATGAACACTTAATGCTTCTCCAGTTATTTGAGGCTGTCTTTATTTCTGCAAAAAGTATGTTATGGTTAGATTTATATGCTCCCTCTCAAAGTTATTCCTGCAACATTAGCTCACATTTCTATAGCAGTTTAAGGGTGAAAAAATACTTTCCTCTCAATAACTCACTGGGTAGTACAAGTATCATTACCTACATTTTGTACATGAATAAATTGAAGCTCAATGATTTGCCCGATATCACAAGGCTGGTAGAACCCAGGACTCCTGATTCCAATAAAACACTTTTTTTTCTCTGTAGAACACTATTTACTGCTTGCTAAAATACTTTGCAACAATAACATTCATTCAATCATATTCAGCAGTTATTTATTAATTTCCTCCAAAGGGCAAAATACTGTCCCTAAGAACTAGATGCAATGTTTGGATAAAATGTAGATTCTGCCTTCATGGAATTTAAAGTTTGACAGAAAGGAGAAAGAAATGCTTTAATGAACCAACAGCGTAAGGATGCTTGGTATGTATCTACCATAGGCATCAGGTCTATCAATTCAGTTTATCAAACATTTTGATACAGTCCTGTCTGATAAATCATCCCAAAATATGTAGTTTTGTACATACTATTTCTTTGCTCAAAAAATAAATCAATAAGCATTTATTAAATACATAGTATATTACTCTGGAGTTACAAAGACAAAATGAAACCATATTTTCATTCAAGGAAATTACATTATTTTGGAAGGAGATATGTTTAGGTAAAAACAAATATGTATACAAAGTAAATATGAGGTAATTTTGGAGGGAGGCATATGCCACTTGGGATATCAGACAAAGTGGCACTTAAGATGAGATTTGTTGGAAATTAGATATTCTAAGAATAAATGACTGGATTTTGCCTCATCAATATAGTTTTAATTTCCTGTCTCATCCTTTATTGTTTTCAACATTCTGTCTGTTACCTTTCACTAATTTTCTCCGTATTTCCTTTATCAAAATGATCTGCATATTGCTTTATATATATATATATATATAGTATGTTTTCACTGAAAACTTGCTGATAGTAAGTGGAGACATCAAGAGAATTCATCTGATTTTTATAACTTAACTCTTACAAAATCAGAGTCAAGAATACAATGGGTTATTAAAATAGGTATATGTTAGAATCACTCAGGGGAGGGGGTCTTCTAGAAATCAGGTATCACATCTATCTATCTTCAGTCAGGAATGCATATACAACTCACTTAAAATTACATCATTTCTAAGACTTATAAAACACTTTTTTCACAACAGTTCTCTAGAGTGGGTAATACATGTTTCACTTGTATATTACAGGTGAGGAAATTAAATTTCAGAGAGGTTATATGACATGCCCATGGTCACATTGCTAGTAGGTGCTATACTATTACTACTATTTTCAAAAATTGATTCTTTAAAATTTGTTGTCCATTTTTCAGAAGTCATTGGAGTTTACCAAATAGGAAGGTGACATGGTCAGATGTATAATTTGGGAAGGTTACTTCAGTAGCTGAGTGGAAAATGGAATGGTATAGGGAGAAACTTGAGACAAGAAGACCAACTAGAATGACTGTTGAAACAATCCAGATGTAATGTGATGAGGTCTTTTACCACAGTGGTGACAATGTCAAAGTAGAAAAGGGAGCACATATGAAATATTTTGTGGGATAGAATTGACAAGACTTGGGAATGAATTGAATACTGGGGAGTGAGAGAAACATTAAAGGATGGCACCTAGTTTGCAAGCCTGGGTAACACGAAAGGATGACAGTAGCCTTAACATTAACTGGGAAATTAGAAAGAGGGTAAGATTTTGGGGAAAGATAATGAGTTCAATTTTGAACACACTGAGTTTAAGATATCTATGAGACATTCAGTTCTTACTATCTAATGGTGGATGGAAATGAATGACTATAGGTCAGGAGATAGGGTACACCTGGAAAAGTGGATCTCACTATCATTTGCATAGACATGAGAGTTGAATTTATGGATGTTGATGAAATCACCAAGTGAAATAATGTAGAGGGAGAAGATAATAGGGTCCAGGTTAGAACTTTGATAAATATTCACTTTTAGCAGATAAAACTTAGATCCAGAAAAGAAAAGACTAAGAAGAAATAGTCAGCCAGGTGTGAGAAGAGCTAGGGAAAAGCAATTTCAAAAAAAATCTAGAGAGAAGAGATTATAAGTAGAAGGGGATTCTTCCCTGTGTCAAAGGCTAGACAGAGGTCAAGAAGGATGAGGACTGAGGAAAGGTCATTTGATTTGGTTGTTGTTTTCTCTTTATCTTTAAAGAGAATCAAAATGACGTGATGTCAGTGTTAAATGTATAATATGTCCATCTGTGGCCGATCATGCCAATATGAGCTCAGAAGGCTCTACCACAGATATGACCATTAGGGAGGGAGATGACTCTAAAGAGATCATTGGCAATTTTGGAGAAATGAGTTTCATTTGAATAATCGGGTTGGAAGTCAGAATATTGAAAATTAAAAAGAGAATGAGCAGGAAGGGAAATGGAAACTGGCTACAGATGGCATCCTCAGATTTAGCTGGGAAAGGTAGGAGAGCTATAGACTGATAACTATCAGAGATCAGGTGAGGGTGTTTTAGGATGGAAGAGACATGGGTAGTATGCTTGTAGGCAGCAGAGAAACAGCCAGGAGAGAAGGAGCAATGGGTCATTAATGAAAGAATGAAGATGATAGAGGGAATAATCTACTGAAGATGATGCAATAGAATGGAATCATTTATTGATGGAGAGGATTTGGTTGGGAAAAAGTCTCTCATCCTTCACAAGTGGTTAACTAATGGATTTTGTAAGTGGTTAGTTTGACTAGATCTTGAGAAACAGTAACATTAGCCTTCATTTTTATTTTTTTTTTGTCCCCATAACTGACCTACTTCAAGTCATTTCAATGAGTATTTGTTGAGAACTTATACTGTTCTTAAAACTTAAATGACTTCCAAAAGGACATTTCTACATGCATTATAAATACAATATAAACTATTAAAAGAAAAGAGGGTTACAAGGAGATTCTCATTTCCTTTAGAATGTGTAACCTTGAACTTCTTTGAAACAGGCATTCTTAAGCTTCCTAGTTCAAACAGCCAAGCAAACGATGAATGTTTTTTTTCCTGTATCTTAGCCAATTAATAGAAAGCTGTCACTGCCAAAATTTTAAAAAATTAAGCAAATAAAACAGGTCAGAGATTAATTTAATGGATTCATTAATCATATCTGCTCCACACTTCTTGCCTCAGGTAGGTAACAAGATAGTCTCCTGTTTTCTGTTTTAGACCATCTCTACATTATGCCAACAGAAACAGATTTCCAATGTATCCCTACTCCTGTGTTCATGGAGTTCTTCATTGTGAACTGTAAAACTTTCATTTAATTAGAATGTGATAAGGTTGAAGAACTTGAAATAAAAAAGTGAAGGAAAGGTAATAAAAATCGTCAAATAATAATCGATCAACAAAAATTCACTAAGCATTTACATGTCGTTTTGTATAAAGCACTAGGCAACGAAAGGCAAAATCAAGCTCTATTCTCAGGAAATTGATATATTAATGCTAAAAGCAGAAAAAGAGCTTTGAGGTTAGCTTAGAGTTTTATAGCTGGGATTTTAGAAAGAGTACTTATCTGACAGAAAAGACAGGGCAAGCTTGAAAATGAGGCATGTCACATCTAGGCAAGTAATACGAAGGAAACATTCAGGGGAACATAGAGAAAAGAAAAAGGAGAAAATTTTAGTGTACAAGCACATCTGAGTATTTATTCAAGCTTGTACAATTCTATAAAAGTTTTCATCACACACCCATACTAAGTAGCATATAATAAAAGAAAAAAACCCCCAAGGCTGGGAGTTAAGTGACTTGACCAAGGTCACACAGTTAGTAAACACCCCAGATGAAAGAAGAGATTGAAATGGAGAACTTACTGGCTTTGGGGGGCTGCGGCAAAGCACTATAAGACTGCTTAGGCTGATTCATTTACTATTTAATTTTTAAATTATATGAGCAAAAGAACTGGATATCATCAGAGGAATTACATAAAATCAAAGGAGATCTAGGTTGAAAAACATCATAGAGCATATACTATAGAAATCATGTAGTCTCCCCTCCCCGTTATTTTATAGATAAGGAAAATGAGACCCAGAGTGACTTCCCCAAAGCTCTATAGGTATGTATGTATATACATATATACATACCTATACACACACACACACACACACACACACACACACATCTGACTTAAAACTTAAATGACTTCCAGAAGGACATTTCTATATATACAGATATAGATATATGTGTGTATACATATATATATATATATATATATATACATGTGTGTATGTATGTATGTATGTATGTATAAACAGCAGTCATGAGTTGCACCCAGGCATTCTTATTTCTAGTCAAATAGTTAGATGGTATAATGGACAGACCAGTGCACTAGGAGTCAAGAAAATCCAATCTTGTTTCAGATAATTACTAGCTAGATGACCCTGTGTAAGTGACTTCAACTCTTTGAGCCTCAGGTTCCTTAAAATGGGGGAAATACTAACATTTTTCCCACCGTTTTATAAGGGTCAAATTAGATAACATAGGCAAAATACTTAAAAATTGCAGCTCTTATCATTGCTCCCAGTCTACTGTCTCTTTTCTTTCCATTATATTCAGATTCACTATTGTACAAAGATTTTCTCTGAGATCCGTGAATTAAGTGTAAATATATTTTATCAAGAAATAACAGTTTCTTTTGATGAAACAGAATCCTATTTGTAAAAAAAAATAGAACCTTGTAAAATTTATTATAGAAGATAAAATTTTCTGTAAAATATAATTTTGTTTTTTGAGTAATCTTCTTTCCTGGACTATATCTCCTTCCCACTCAGAGTTTTAGAGGTTATAATCTTACTAAGTCATTCAGTGGAGCTCTTAGGGCTGATACACTCTTTATTCTTACAAGGTAATTCTTTGTTCTATCATAGGTGTCTAAGGGCTCCTTACTCCTCTTGACAACTCCATGCATTTGTGGCTTTTAGAGACTTCTGATCAAGGCTTGTAGTCTCCTCCTTCAGCGTTTCCTAATGAGTATAAGTGACATTTATGGTATTTTTTAAGGCTTACAAGAACATTTTCTCATAACAACTTTGTGAAATAGATTTTACATTTTACAGATCCTGTGAGTATATGTTTTCTAAGGGTCCATCAAGCTCCATCACATTTCTATGATCAAATCTTTACAGCTCTAGTGCGCTGCCCACAACATTAGCTATCTGAGTTCCATCAGTGTTGTTCAGTAGATTCAGTCATGTTCAATTCTTCATGACCCCGTGTACCATTACTGTCTTTAAAAAGTTATTCCAGTAGTCTGCCATTTTCATTTCCAGTCAATTAAGATAAAGAGAGGTTAAGTGATTTTTATAAGTTACACAGTTACTAAGTATCTCTACTAAGAACTCAGCTCTTCCTGACTTCTCTCCCATCTCTCTCCATTAAGCCATATAGCTGCTCCCAGCCCCAAATTGCAATGACCTGGTTATACAGTTCTTTCAATGGATGGTTTCTCCAAAAGCAGCTATTCAGAAACCTGTGAGGCAATGGGATCTAATATAAGGAGAATTTGCTTTAGGGCAGGTGTCAAACACAGGACCTGCCAGTCACCAGAAACCCACAATACCCTTATAAAGCCAGAACTAAATTAAAATGTAATTGGGAAATATTTAACAAAATATATTAAAAATACAATAACATTTAAATAATATTACATTTTAAAACTTAGTCAGTATGTATCCCACAAAGAATCTTTAGGTATGGTATAATGGTACCCACCTCTGTTTGAGCTTGCCCACTCTGGTCTGGTCAGAGACTCTGCATTTTTATCCTGACCCTTAGGCTTACTATTTGTCTAACCTTAAGTAATTATTTAATCTCCTTGGGCTTCAATTTTCTCAACTGAAAGATGAGGGGGGTGGACTCCATAGTCTTTAAGATTCCTTTTAGCTCCAAATTTGTGATTTTATCATCTGTGAGATAATTAACATGATATCATTCTGGGCTTCTTAAACTTTTCCCACTCAGGACCTCTTTCAATGCTTCTTCAACTGTGGGGCATGACCCTAGTTGTGACACACAGTGTAAGAAGTGCTGGATAGAGAAAAAAGTCCTGGACTTCGTAACATAAGGGTCAGGGTTCAAACCCTTGCTATCTTATTTAATATATTGATGATGTTGAGCAAGTCAAATAACTTGCTTTAACTTGATTTATCTCTATTGGATCTCTAATGCCCATTTGAGCCAAAAATAACTAGGATTTATGTAGCATTTACAGTGTGCCACGCATTGTGCTAAGCACTTAATGACTCTTACCTCATTCAGTCCTCACAATAACCCTGGGATATAAGTGCTGTTATCATCCCAGTTTTACAGATGAGGAAACAGGCAAACAATGGTTAAATGACTTGCCCATGGTCACATAGATAGCAAATGTCTAAGGCTTGAATTCAGGTCTTCCTAACTCCAGAGCTTTATCCACTGTGCCACTTACATTCACTATCCTCATCATCTTCTTTTTCTTCACTATCATCATCATTGATACAAGCCTCTGTAACGCTGTGTAGTGATAGGCTTCTGTCTCTCCCTGTAATCTGTTTCACTGCATATTGAGGCAGGAAGGGAGCCCTCTATAATTATCCTTTGCTATTTCTCATTTCTCCCCCAAATGATCCTCCTAGAACGCTTCAGTGTACAGTTCTGATCAATTACAGATCTTAGGATTATAGATCCAGGTGTGTTCATCCTTCATTGCCGAAGAAGACCATGCCATCAGAGAAATGATGACATGACTTGCACTTGACTTTGTTTTGAGTGAGGCAGGGATGTGCAGGTCACCAGCCTCACTTCTCCTCCAGAGCCATCTGAATCCAGTCACCAGATATTCATCAGGATGATTGGAGATGACCCAGGATGAGGCAATTGGGGTTAAATGATTTGCCCAAGGTCACACATCTAGAGTGATCTAGGGTTGGAAGGAATAAGGAAACTAAACCCCAGGATGGTTTAGCAACTTGCCTAAGTCCACCCAGTCAGCAGGATCAGAGCTCATGCTTTCTGACTTCAGTCAATAGTCTTTTCCTTGTAGCACACCAACCCCTCATTTAATAATATTTTACTTGGTCATTGATTGATTTTAGTATTGAGAAAACTAAAGATTAGGGAGATTAAATTGCTCACCTAAGGCTGTACAGCAAAAATCCCAAATGATTCATTTATAGTTCATAGGGCCATATGTAAAAATCAAACCTTAGCCTCTATCCTGGGCAAGACAAATAATGTTAATTAAACTCTAGGAGTGACACTAGGTCAAAAGATATTTATCTTTTTATGATCATACTATACATGTAATAAAAACAAGTTATAGAAGGGAGGAACAATATTGTTACTTACCATGCATGAGACTGAAATGTAGCTGTACACCTTGGTGCTTCATTCAGAATTGAAGTATTTATGAGTCTTGTGTAATTCAGGACATTGCTTTGGAGAGGACTGATGTTCTTGAGGTGAGGTGGTGTCATGCTTCTTGAAAACCTCTTTCTTTAGAATAACTGGGTGATGCCGGTAAAACCAAACATTCTCATTTGAGCTCTAGAAGGATCCAGGAATACAAAGAATTATGGAAACATAAGGATAGAAGATTTTTATCCTGAGGTAGTAAAATATCATGAATTAAGCCAAAATACATAAAGATAAAGTAGAAAGTTGGTTATTTTCAAAGTATCATCTAAAACCCATCATTTTTCCTTCCAAGAGACAACATTCTAAATAATGGGATACCAGAGGTTCCTCCCAAGTCATATACTCACTGTATGTAAAATTTCACATCAATTTCACCTGAGTAGCTTTCAATGCCATAACACTTAAAGAGGAGTTTTATCACCTTCTCAGAACATTGCTGTGAGTGTTTATGATGACTTAAAATTTTGTAGGGATTCAGAGAGGTGTAAAATGAGTTAGTCTGAATCATTTAACACTTTAAAAATCATCCTTTATCAATTAATATACACTATTTCCCACTGAATGTTCTGTATTGTGGTAGACAAATCACTTTGGAGTTTTATTTCCATGTAAATAAGCTGTTTACTTTTAAAATAAAATCCATAATCCTCGTGTAAACACTCCTACACACACAAACATATATGCAAGCATCTGCTCTCTCCCAGACCTAAAATAAATATTATTATTTACTTGAATCTAATAATTGACTAGTATTAATAATCACATTAATTAATTGATTAGTCTGATACATAACCATAAATTCTGAAGGGCTGCAAGAAAAGCTAGAAGTTTTGAATAAACATTAAAATAATTAAGATGTTTAAAAAATAAACTTTCAGAGAAATAAATTTTCAGGCATCTGTTCTGACTAAAAATCTATACATTTGGCTCAGCTTAAATGAGAAATATTTCTTGGTATACATACAGGTCAGACTTTTTTTCTTTTTTCTTTTTTTAGTTTTTGCTTACACAGACTCTGGGATTACTTGGCATTTCCTGATTCATGAGTCTGTTTTCTAGTCCTCCTGGCACATTCTGTGAGCATTAGATTTGTTCGATGGTATGATATATTGCAATTCCTCAGTAAGTGAAGCATCATGTAATTGGCTTTCATCCTTATTATAGGCCATTATTCACCAAGTACATTAATTTTCTTCATTACTCACTGCATCTTATTTCACCTATTTCTTTGCATTCAGTTTCTAATGTTGCTCCTCTGATGAAAAAGAAGTACTACAGTAAAAAAAAAAATATGTGTATGAGGAATTATAGAGAAATAGCGTTAAGATGAACTTCAAGGCCAACTGTAGCAGGTACCTATTGAAATCCAAAATATTTTTAATCATTTTTAACAGTTATATGAATGGAAGTAATATTTAAGCTATCCTCTGCCTCCTAAAAGAAGAACTTAGATGTTCAGAAAGTGAACAGGGGAAAGGGAACTTAACATAATTTTGCCATCAGTCAATCAAAAAGCATTTATTAAGCTCCTACTATGTGTTGTGCACTATGCTAAACTCAGGGGATGATAGAGACAAAGGTGAAATTGTTTCTACACTCAAGGTGCCTCCATTTTAAGGGGGCATCAATGAAAGATCATAAACATACAGAAAGATGCATAGAAGATTTGCAAAATGAGTCCAGGGTAGTTTTAGGAGAAGGATATAGTATCTAAGATGGACAGGAGAAACTGCATGCGAAGTATGTTGCGTAAGTTGACTATAGAATGAATCCTAGAATTCCAAGGGCCAGAAGAGGGTGTATTCTGACCAACAGCTCAAAGACGGTAGAGTGAGTGCTGTAAGAGGATGGCTATGAGTTAGTAGAGTTGGACAGCAGAGTACATGGATGGGAGTGATATGTAAGAAGGCTGGAAAAGTAGGAAAGTCCCAAATGGTAAAGAACTTTACATGTATGATGGAGGAGTTTATTTCTGATCCTACAGGTCATATGGAGTTGCTGGAACTTCAGTATGGGAGTGATGCAGTCATAGCTATGTTTCTTCTATAAAATGAATATGATAGTATTGTGAGGAGTAGGGGGAAGGAAGGGGTAAAAAGAACAAAGCAAAAAGTGCACAGCAGAGAACATAAGAAAGTCTGCAAGGAAGCAAAGATGGATAGCTTTCAACATAATATACAGGCTTTCTTGAAATGGTAAGTTATTGCTATATACTCTGAATCCTCTCCTATGTTCTGCTGTGCACATGACATGTTTTTTCCTTTTATTTTCAAGTTTATAATGTTTCTTTTTCTTTTCTTATTATGTATTTACGTTTTAGTACTTGTTGATTGACCATAACAGTGTTATGTTAGTGTTAGTTAGTACTTGTTTAGAATAAAATAAAGAAAAAAATATATTTGTAAAACTCTTAGAATGTGTATGACACACAGAAGGCAAAATATAAATGCTAATGATTATTGCCATAGGTTATATGAGCTAATTCCTACCAAAGTGTCTGGTATTGGGTGGTATCCATAGCATATCAACAAATTGCATTGGGTAAGTTTGCTGTAAGAATGAACTGCATGTCTCTTCCTTAAATCTGAGTGATATATTGTAGGTGCTATGTAAATATGAGCCATTATTATTAACCCAGAATATTAATTTATTAAAGTACCTTTGAAACTGAATTCATAGTAGAGGGTAGATTGTTAAACAGGTACTTCAATGATCTTGAGTGATACTCCACAAAGACTATAGTAGAACCAAGTGACCTATCCTTTTTTAGTGATGTGTGAGGTCTTACTGAGCCCTTTTCAGAGCTGGTCAATCACCTTTGCTGTCCATCTTCACCTGTCTCTCACCTGTGGCTCCAGGAAGCTGTAGCATGAGTAGTGATCACATACTGGTAAAACTGTCTAGCAGAGGGTCCAAACCTGTGAGGTCACTGATAAGCCTCAAGCCCGTTGGTGAGTCAGGGGGATGTCTACCCCATCCATGTGAAGACTTCCAGTGGAATGGGTGGATGAGAGCAATGTGTTTCAGTAGTCAGGATGGTGACTGAAGCAGGCATTATGGAGTGCTTAGAGCTTGGTGAGACAAATATGCCAAGGTCATCCATAGCCTCCTGGTCCATTGCTAGTCACCCAAATTTTTGTCTTGCTGCTGGACTTTGATGACTCTGAAAGAGTGAGATTGATGTCTCTGTGCAACTCAGTTTCACTTAAATCCATTTCACTCTCTAGTGAAAACATCCCCCTATCGTGTTGTTCATCATCTTCAAAATTAAGGACAAACAACATTGGGTAAATATGGGGGGAATATTGGATTGAGAAATAAAAGGTAACCTAAAAGTTAATTCATATTCTTCACTTTTCCTTAGTTCCTATGTTCTTCTGGTTCTAAAATATTCTCTCTCCTTCATTTCAACACATTTTCAAAACGTGTTAGAATTCCCACGTTAACAGATAATTTTTCATTGATCATTTTCTAGGTTGGCTGCTTCCCAGGGACATATAGGGAAGTAGCATAATCTCATCAGTAAATGAACTACAAATTTCATTTGAGCATACTTCTTTCTGGGAAGACTTCCTATTGATATCTATCCATGGTTTGTGGATTTTTGTTATTTTCATTGGCAAAGAGAGTCACTTGTTAACTTTGACCTTAGATTCAAGGATACATCTCATTGGGGAGGAAGAGTAGGGATTAACCCCTTGTTCATCACTTTATGGTCATTTTTTGTTGATGATAAAACTGTATTTTCCATTCTTGATTGTCCCTTTTATTTTTATGAGTTTTTTATGACTTTTGTTAGATATTATGATTTATTTTATCAATTGCAATTATAATTGTAAAGTACTTAGTACCATCCCTGGCACATAGTAAGTAATATAAAAATATTAGCTCTTATTATTGTTGACATTGCCTCTTTTTTTCCCTCTGGATATGTGTTTCTTTTTTATCATTTTAAATTTATTTGATTTATTCCTGTTTTGTTATAATGATATGTTTTTTTCCTATATTCCTTTGTGAAAATATTACTTTTAGAGTAAAGATTTCCAAAGATTAGGTGTTTTAATAGAAGAAGCCTTTTCCTTAGGGTACCAACTCTTCCTTCATTCCTGTGAATAGTTATAGTATTTTAGAAATTTCTCATTTTAAAAAGTATCCTTCTACTGTTGATTTCTTCATAATCATGGAGATTCATTTAACCCTTCCTTCAGGTCACTTATGTACTATTTTCGGTGTCTTCATTAAGCCTGAAGTATTTATAACATGGCTTTCCTGAATGCCATTTTGATGCTCCCCATTGCACCCAGCACATATATTACTTGTGTCTGCTATTATTGCTGTTCAGTTGTGTCCAACTCTTTGTGACTTCATTTGGGGTTTTCTTGACAAAGATACTGCAGTGGTTTGCCATTTCTTTCTCTAGCTCATTATACAGATGAAGAAACTGAGGAAAATATGGTAAAGTGACTTGCCCAGGGCCACACATCTAGTAATCTGTAAATCTGAGTAATCAGTAAATCTGAGACCAGATTTAAATTCAGGAAAGGTTTGATTCCAAGTCCAATGTCCTATCTAAAATGCCAACTAGTTGCCTGTGCCCACCTTGTACCTAGTAGATAATAAATGTCTGTTGATTTATTCCTGAAGTGATGAAATATGGAAATAATCAACAAGAATCTATAAAGTACCACTATATCCCATTCTAAAGGTATCAATCACACATATTAGACTGATAGATTTCTTGGAGAAATCATCTCAAAAAAAATTGGTGGTTCTGGTTTTCTTGTCTCTCAGAATTGATTCTTTCCTATGAGCCCCTAAAACAGCTAAAGTTCTTCAATAAAATTTTGTTTGCATCTAATTGCAAGTCTTTATACAGTGCTTTAAGATTTGCAAAGCATCAGACATTTTTTTTTAATTTGATCTTTGTAAGTTCTATCATAAACAAGGAAAATGAAAACCTAAAGCAAGCCATATTAAGATACAATAATAACTGATATTTGTATAATACCTTAAAATTTGCAAAGAGATTTGCATACTTTATTTTATTTGAGCCTCACATTATTGTATGAGGAAATCAGGCGTATCATTCCAATTTTATAAATAAGAAAACTAAGAGCACAAAAAATTCAATGACTTGTTCAAGGTTACACAATGAACAAGAGTCAAGAGAATTTAAACCCAGATTTTCTTGACTTTAAAGCTAGAAACTTTACTATGCTACATTTGTCTATATTCTAAGATCTCTGGGACTAAAATATGATGTTCCTTGTAACTGTTTTGTGAAAGATAGAATTTATGAGTATTTCATAGATGAAGAAATAGTGGGAGGAAAGACATGGTTTGCTGAAGCTTCAGAATTCAGTACTAACACAACTGGGAAAACCAAACATGGAATTTGTGATGCCTAGTTTCCTGTTGCTATTTAATTCTGGCATTTTACTCATGTTTATGCTTAGTAAGAATTCAGGTTTGTAGTTTTTCCTTATTGGCACTTTCTTGATTATAGTGGAAGCTTTGCTTAATTCATAGGAGAGAAAGGGAAATTAATAAAGAATGTTGGATGATGAATAGCCCTTTGACCAGAATAGAACTGTGATGTCCTGCAGCGATGTACAGTGAATTAGTAAGTAGCTCTCTCTGAAGATTTATTGAAAAAATAAGAAAGACTCATCAAAGTGTGCATATGTAAAGAGTATCTCCATCTGTTTTCATTATGCTGACAATGAATTTGATCCCCAAACTGTAAGATTGGATCAAGGAAAGCTGAGCAATTCTGAAAATCTCTCTGAAACAAAGAAGAGATAGACCTTCTGAATTAAACCATGACCAACACCATTATATAATGACAATGGGAAGATTGTAGGTAATATGGGAGGGATCAAAGTCATTTGAACAGTGAATAGTTGTATAGATTTGAACTATGTAGAATAACCTTGGGGTAAGACACCCTCAAAAGTTGAAAGCACTCTACAAAGGTAAGACATTTTCATTCTCCAGTTAGATCATCATGATTTGGGTATAGATTAGATCCGAATTTCTTTGGCTTTGTTAATATATTAAGATTCCTTTCTAGAGAAAAAATATTTAAATTGTGAGGTTCTATTTTATCCCTGACCATAATCAATTTAACACTCTAATATAGATGTTGCCTGATTTTAATCAGTTTTTAAATCTACATAGAAATGGAAACTGTTTCTAAACTATATCTAATTTCAAGGTTCTGAATCAGTCTACATATTAAGTTGATAGTTAGAAATCATATAATAGAAGTAAAAATCTAGCAATCATTTATGAAAAAAAATTAGTGAGATAAATTCCAAATTAATAAAAGAGTTTTAAAAATCTAGTTATACTATAATTGACCCCATTATACTTAAAAAATAATAATAAAAATAGGTTTGGGCTTCTGGAAGCCTTTCAAGATTTCTGGGATTATTTAGGGAGAGAGGAGATGCTCCTATAAATGAATATATTATAGATTATTATTGGTAATTATTAACAACAAAACTGCACTACATTCAGTGAACTACATAAGGAAAAAGAGATCCTGGGAACAGCATCTTCCTTCCACTAAACAAGTAGGATTTTGATGGGGAGATTACAAACTCCTTGGAGACAGACACAGTGGACAGAATGCAGTCTCCCAGTTCAGATCTGGCCTCAGACACTTAGAATCCGTGTGTTGCCCCTAGCAAATCATTTAGCCTGTTTACTTTAGTTTCCTTAATTGCAAAATGAGATGATAATAGTGCCTACCTCACAGGGCTATGGTGAGAATCCAATGAGATAATATTTGTAAAGTACTTAGCACAATACTTGGTTTATATATAGTAGACACTTGAAAATGCTTGTTCCTTCCCTGTTGACATCCTTCTTCCTGGCTTGGAAACGTGTTATTGCTTATTTCTCACATTTGTTGTTCTTTCTTTCTCCTCTTATTTAGCCCGAAAGAGTTTTTCTTACAAATTTATCTTCGTAAATAAGATATTAACTAAAATGCATTTCATTTGGTCCCTTCAAAAGACCTGGAAAAGCAATCATTTTTCTAAAGTGATAGTATAGATTTAAATGATGATTTTCAACATTAAAATATTCCAACAATTTTAACATTAAATATAGCTTATCTAGTTAAATATTAGCCTGTGCTAATTATGTATTATTACATTATTCAGAAAGTATGTTTCCTATCAAAACCCTATGAAATTGGTAGCTCATACATTACAATATCCATTTTATAGATGAGGAAAGTAAATCTCAGAAAAAGTGATATCCTTGATCATGTAGCTAGTGACTGATGAGAATTGAGCTCAGCTCTTCCTCTAAGTTGTGTGCTTTTAATTTAGCCATACTGCTTTTTACTAAAGTACTCTTTCTTTAATGAAAACTAAAGTTCTTTTAGAAAATAAATTTTATCCAATATAATATAAACCTCATACGAAGCATCATGGGATAGTAGAGAAAATGATGATGTTGAAGTCCGGAATATCTAGGTTTATGTCCAACCTTTGCTACTATTGGCTGTGTGAACTTGGGGGCCATCTCCAGTCATCCTGATTTATATCTTGCCACTGGACCAAGATGACTCCAGAGGAGAAAGTGAGGCTGGTGATTTTGCAGCCCCTCCCTCACTTAAATCTAATTCACTTGTAAATCATGGCATCCCATTCCTGATACCATGGTCCTCTTCTAGAGCAAAGAACAAAATAGTATCAACCTGGTCAAATCACTTGATCTCCTAAGTGTTCTAGGCAACCATTGTTTGTTTTCAGGCAGGTTCCTGCAGTTAGCTGCAAGTAAGGAACCCTAGGGAAGCCAGAGTGCCTGGGACTTGAGCTGAGGGGGAATTTTAGTCTTTAAATTGGAATTGTGATCTATGGGAACTGAACTATGCTATGAACCTAATTCCCTTTCTAAACAGTGAGTGGTATAAGGTTGGAGGGGACATTATGCCTCCTACTGTTGGAGGAATAAGTGTTTATATTTTTGAGTAAACCTTTTGAAGTAAATACTCTGGTAAAAGGTAACTTGACTGTAAGTAAGTTAAATTAGGTTGCTGGGGACTTCGCTTCTATAATTGGGAGAGCACCATTTGCTATTCGCAGAGAACCTAGATAACTTGCCTCCTTCAAGAGTACCAGATAACTCTTGTAGGAGGGTGAAATCTAACATCTCTAGGCTTCTGAAAGTGAGAGTCAGGGTGGCTATTCTAAATGTAAATCACCATTGGTAATATTCAGCAATCTAATTACATCCACCTTGTCTTAAGAGGTTGCGCTAGTTTTAATTCTTTTTAGATCATATTGTTTTAGAGGTGATTGATCTCGTAGAACCTCACTGATGGATGGATGGATGAAAAATAAATTATTAACCATTTATTATTCACCAGGAATTGTGCTAATCCCTACCAATACAAATACAAACAAGATAGTGTATACTTTTAAGAAGTTTATATTTTAAAGAGGGAAAACCACCTATAAAAGGGAATAAAGGTTAGGCAGATTGATCAGGTTGATGGGAACCAAGGTTTGAAAATGAAAGCCTAGGTCAGGAGAAAGTAAGATGAAAGCTAACTCATCTGAGCCCAGGGTCCCGGAGTACAAGTATTTTCAGTGAGAGGGAATTGAGGAAGATGGTCAGAGACCATAGACATGGTCTGATAATGACTGGAAAATAGTACTAACCTTGGGATCATAAGTCTTGTCCTTTTTATTAGCTGTGACTGTAGTCAAACCATCCTTCTGATCCTTGCTTGCCTTATCTGTAAAATGGGAATATTGCTTACCTCACCTTTTTCACTCGTGAAAAAAGTACTATATGAAGTTTAGAGTACTGTGAGTTGCTCATACTCCAAAAAGTACAGTCACATGATAGGTCACTTAGGTTGAAGTATTTGCTTGGAATCTGATATGATCTATAAATATATTTCACATACCTTTTCTTCATTGGTGTCTCAAGCATAAATTCCAGCTTACTGAAGTTTTAATGATCATGACATATATTAATGGATTCATAACTGATAATTTTTATCAGCTTTTGTTACTTTATAGGATCTACAAATGTAACAATCAATTTTCTGTAGGAAAATCTACTTCTATATGTGATTTCAAACAATAATTAGTAATAAAAAACTAAGAAAGAAAACTTTGATAGGAGAGTTTTGTTAATCACAATGAAAGTGATCCATTACCAAAAGTGTAGCTATGCAGTTCTTTTCAGGGATTAGAAGAGAAAGAGGAATCTAGAATTAATATTTCATAAATATGGGAAACTCATGTGGAAATTCTCTCTACTACTGGTTTGCAAAGTCTTCTGTAATCTTTAGGCTTAAAATCTTGCCTTGCTCTAGGATAATGAGTAACCTGTTCCGGGCTACATTGATAGTATGTATCAGAGACAGGTATTGTCTGAAACTTGCCTGAATCATCCCTGTTCATTTTCATGAAACCATCAAAGGAAATGTTCCTCAAGTAAGGTTTTAACTAGTTCAACGTGCAATTCAGTGAAGTCCTACTTATTTGATATATTCAACTATAGGTACAGAATTTATTTTTGAAAAAGTTAAGAAAAGAAAGGAATTTGTCTATGACTACTATCCTAAGGTAAATGTGTTTACTTTGGCAGTAATACATAATGATGATGATACATTAACAATAATATTAAGGATTTATATAGCACCAACTATGTGCCAGGGACTGTGCTCAACACTTTAGACATGTTATGTCATTTGGTTCTCACAATAGCCCTACAACCTCCAGAGGTAGATTATATTATTACTCCTATTTTACAGTTGAGGAAACAAAGGCAGAAAGAGAATAAGTGACCTGGCCATCATATAACTAATGAGTGTCTGTTTTCACCTGTGTCTACCTGATTCCAGGACCAGTGTTCTATCTATTGTGTCACCTTTAAGAAAACTAGGTGTCCTGCCAAGATCAATGACATTAAAATGTGATACTGGGTTCTGTGTTGGAAGCTGAGTTCAGGTTATACCAATTCTAAAGGAGACAAGATTTTCTATATATAACATATCTGTCCCATAGTACTTTGCTCACATCTCTCATCCATTCACTATGTCTTTATGATTTAGTCATTTATATATGTGCTTGTCACTATATTGTAAGTCCCAGGATGTTGAGGGACTTCCCATATTTAAATTTTCTATCTTTCCCTTTATCTATCCAAGTGTTCTGTAGATTTTAAATACAGTTTTACTGAATTTAATTGTTAATATCATGTAGTGAGGAAGAACTATCAAATTTCCTTTATTTTCAGCCAACTTATTTCAACTTGTTTCTCCATTTACTTATTTTACTGACAAGTACCTTTTCTTCCTTAGCTAAGTATTTTACACACACACACACACACACACACACACACACACAATCTCTCTCTACATATATATACATGTATATGTATGTGTATATACATATGTACACATGCATATACACATAAACATATGATGGGATTCAGACTCTGGGAACCTCCTTGAGCTCCCCTGGAATCTCCTCACTTTACTTGGCTTTTCACACTCAAATTGAGCTCTCCTTGTATCTCCCCACAGAACCCGGCCTTCCATACTCAAATCTGTGACCATTGTCTGTTATCTCTGGATTGCCCCACCTGTTTCCCACCTAGGTGCCCCCTAGTCTGATATCTCCTGATAGCTTCCAGCTGTTTTGGCCTTTGACTCTCCTTGGATTCCCTCCTTGGACTTCTCCTCAAGACCCTTCCTAAACCCCTTCTCCCATCACCCTGGACTACCAGACCACTCCAAGATCCCTCCTATACTCTTCTGTATTTAAGTCCCACCTTGCTTCCATGAAGGTGCTCAACTTCAGTCCAGCTCAGACTCTGTCTAGCTGGGATTCTATCTGGCCCACTTGTGAATACGAGACAAATGCTTAGGCTCCTTGAGAGGCAACCCGATTTGGTGAATCTCTAATAATCTTTGGTTTTTTTGACTTTAAGAAGGCTTGAGTTGAATTCATTCGAGCATGACCCAGACTGTCCGTGTTTTGGGGTCCATGATCACCCCTCAACCTTGTCACATACACGCATGCATACATACGTACATACATACACACACAGGGGTGTGTTTTTTGAGCTTGAATTGAGGCAATTCTGTAGCAAAATTGAGTTGTAGAAAAAATTTCAGTCAAGATTAATCAGAGATAATACAAGGTAAGTTTTCCACGAAATGATGTCAAACTTGGACATAAAGAGGAAATAAATGAATGAAAGAAACTCTGAGAGGTAGATGAAATATCATCAGCTACTATTCATAAATGATCATTTGAAAATAAAGTCATTTCACTAAAAATAAAATGGTGCTGTATTTATCTATGAACACATATATATATGTACATGCATATGTGTGTGTGTGTGTTTTCCAATATAAAGGCCTATTTGATCAAGCTAAATCAATGTTCTTCTTTCCAGCCCAAAATCTGACATAATGACCTAAATTAGTATATGACAAAAATTCATGGGAACTCACACTCAGAAAGAGAAATCATCCTCTCCTATTCTACAATGCCCTTTCAATGGGATTTTATACTCAATATAATAGAAAAATATAGTCTGAGAGTAGTAACATTGAGTGATTGTTATAGTTGTGATAAGATTTCAGTAAGTTCATAATCTGTCCATTGTAAATTAGACCATGAAGTAGCAGATATTGATTTTCAAATATCTAAGAAACCAAGCTAATATTTGACAAATAAAATATTTCAGACTGAACCTGTGATTTTCCAGATAAGATTTCATATAAAAACAAACACATAGATACAGCTAGATTCCTAGATTGAAAGCCACCAATCTAAATATAACATTGCTCTATATGTTCTAATTGTAAGTGTATTTCCAAACATAATTGGTTTTCCTTTAGAGCTGATCAAATGTTTGCATCAAATATTGTAGAAAATAGTCTGTTATTTATGATATATAGGAAAGTGACATGTAAACATTGCACTAAAGTACTAATTCCCTAATCAATGAAATAGAAATAAGCACTTTTCAGCATCAGAATTGCAAACTTTTAATAACCATATCAAAACATCATCTGACTCACTAGGAAGCAGAAAAATATAAACGAAATCAATTTTGAGGTTTCACCTTACAACCTGAAAATTGACAAAGAGGCAAGAAAATGGAAATAGTCAAAGGTGGAGTGGCTGAGGAGAGACAGTTCGCTAATAGACTCTTGCTAGGGCTATAAATTGGTTCAATTAGTCTAGATATCAATTTCTAAATATGTATTAAATGTGACTAAACTGTCTAGACCTTTTGATTCTGTGAACACATAATGGGCATATATATACCCCAAGGAAGTTTAAAAATACATAGAAATAAAGGTTCAATACATACACGAGTGCACCCCACCCCAAATCAGGGCAACATTCTCTGACATAGCAAAACAAAACAAAACAAAAAGTCTGGAAAGAGCAAAACAAGCTGATATATGAATGTAATGAATGTGTTTGTAAAAAATGACACGAATTCAGATCAACATAGGAAGAATTGTATGAAATAATATGTAAACAGTGACTACAGCAAAATAAATGAAAAGATCACTAAGAGGAAGTCACATGGAGAAAAAAACAAAGAAGTTTGTATAGAATAAATAATGAAACTTATCTACGCTCCTCGTAGCCTTAAGGTGAAGATCTACCAGGACACAATGCAATATGTAATGTTAGATGTGGTCCCAGTATTTGACATAATCACTTAACTTTTTTTTTTGTATTGCAAAGGAAAATTAAATTTGAGAAGGGGAGGAACAGATTATAAAAACAGCTCTTTTTGTGAAGTGATGGTGGTATAAACACCAAACACACCAATAAAGTATATTTTAATAAAGTAAATAAATTATAAAAAAATTAAAGTCACCAGCTTAATACCTTCTTGAGAGGTGAGGTCTCCAGGTGGTACAGGGGATAAGGCTGGGCAAAGAGTTAGTAAGCTTTGAATTCAAATGAGATGTCAGACAATTATTCCCATCCCCCACTCTCTTCTCCCTCCCCACTCCCCCCAGTCACTGTCACCCCACCACCACTACCTGCCAACCCATGTAGAATTCTGTGGAGGTTAGTCTCCATATTACTATTTATATGAGATCCTTTATATGAGGCTCTGCAATAATGATGACAGCATTCTTACTATCTTTCCTCCATTAACATGTGGAATAGATGCATTAACAGACATGGGTCCAAGTATCAGAGGTGAGAAAATTTTGACGGCGCTAAGCATTTTCCTTGTTATTTAAATGACCACCACTAAAGGCTGAAATGAATTAACTTACTTAAATGTTTCATCTTCAACCTAGTTCTCTTCCCAACCCTGACCTATTTCTCTTATCATCTTTAACGTCTTATGATCTACCAAGAAAAGGACCTAGACTTCTGATGAACTTTTGCCCAGGATATCAATAAGGATAGAGCTTATGTAAATTATGATTCCTTGTATGAGTCAACTGAATATTATAGTTTCTAGAAGGAAATGAGATGGAAGAAAGAATTTTTATATGTCTCTATCTAAATCCCTCCCCCACACACATTCATACATGCGTACATACATCTCTACTTTGTAGAGATACATTTACTATGTATCTCTACTTTGCAGAGATACATACATCTACTTTTTGCAAGAAAGGGATAAATATTTGCATTTGGAAAACAACCCACATAGAAGGAAGTTAGAATCTATGGGAAATCTATTTGATATAGCAGTTGTATGCTCAACATTTTGTGGCTGATGAAAAAACTATTTCCTTTTTCGTTGAATGTGTAAAATCTGCTGAAATCATATAGTAATTATCTTTATAGAAATTGGTTATGTTCCTGGGTTTAATTTGATTCCTAACTCATAGGTCCCCTTTAGTTGTCTAAATCACAGGCTTTTGAAACACTAACTCAAAGACATCTACGCAACTTTTAAATGTGCAGTAGTGCAAGCCCCTCCTATGCTTCCAGGTCAAGACCATGACTGCTGAATATTTTTGTGTATGTGTTAATGCCTAGGATTCATACATTTGTATAATTGACTGTGCTCACTGATTTTATAAAACTTCTTATAGCCAGGCAAGAATCTAGGAACTGGGACTTCCATTAGCATGTGTTGCCTACTGAGCTGCTTGCTAGAATAACAGAAAAAAGAAACTTGTTTTTAAGTCAAACATATTCTTTAGTAACTTTATTAATTGCAATTTTAAACCCATGTGAGGGTACCAATGTTACCAAAATCCATGTTTTCTTATTCCAAAATGAAAATTCTTTTCTCATGAGAATCCCATTAGAATTCTCTTATCTTTTAAAGAGAAGAAACAAAAAAATGGAAAACTGTCTTGCTCCAAGTGTCCCAAAAGTCTTAGGTGCAGTTTAAAATTCTAAGTTAAGAAACATTCTTAGGCGGAATTGTGCAGAAAGCACAAATCTGCATTATTAGAGAAAGTTCTTCATCCTCCAGCTTCCTAGCCTGATGAAATCATAGGTCTTATATTTTAAAAATGTAAAGGTTTAAATTTTTTAATAGATTTTGAAATTTTTTTTTTAATAATACTTTTTCTCAGTGAGAGACCTTGGGCAGTTTTTTAAGTGAAGTTTTGTGTTTGACATATTTGAGTTAAGGAACAATGAACCCTGAATTACTGCACTGCCCCTGGCAAAATAGATCATCTCAGTCACCTGAGGTCATCCCTCTACAGAACTCCAATTTTGTCCCCTTTCTTCTCTCTGGAGTAATGTGAGAATTTAGTTCATATGAACAAAGAGCTTCAGATAAATAGAATATGTAAATGCATAATATTCATTGCCTTATCTAGGAGATTTCAAATTAGATTAAAGGGCTTTGAAAGAAGCTTTTACTGGCCTCAATCTCTTTCACTTCCAAGTCTAATAGCCATGCCGTGATCATAGAAGGGTTTAGGAGTAGAAGGAGGGGTGGGAAAAGGTTAGAAAATGGTGGCAAATCTAGTTTTTGAATTTTCATATTTGCAATTTATGTTCAGATATTCAATTGATGGGTACAATATAAATAATAAATTATTATAGCGTTTCTTTAAAAATTTATAAAATGGCATAAATGCTCTCTGTGTTGCTAAATGAATTCAATTATGCTGAGCAAAACCAGAGTCCCTGCCTTCCAGAGTTCAGACTTTAGAATCAGGACACGTAACCACACAGATATTCCTGGACTTTGGAATGAGAGACTTAGAGACAAACCATACATGTGAATGGCCAGCGATCTCAGCACTGCAATCTTGTCTTTGTTGTTGTTGTTGGTGGTGGTGGTGATGGTGGTGTTGACCCCCATTGCCATTAATACTGGTAGTATTACTTCTGGAGGGACAGCAAGATGGCATGGTGGATAAAGCACTGGGCTTGGTATTAGGAAGACTCTTTTTTCCTGAGTTCAAATCCGGCCTCAGACACTTACCAACTGTGTGACCCTAGGTAAGTCACTTAACCCTGTTTGCCTCAGCTTCCTCATCTGTAAAATCAGCAGAAAAAGGCAAACTACTCCAGTGTCTTTGCCAAGAAAACCCCCAAATGGTGTCATCACACATGACTGAAAATATGGCAACAACGTTTCTAGAGTTTGCCATCCAGCGCTTTAGCAGCTCCAACTGCCAACTTAAGGCCAAAGAACCATGTCAAGAGGTTCATCTTCTCGCCCTGGCCCTCAAAAAAATTGTTGTTTTGCCTCCACCCCTCTTCAGGGAATCTCACTCACAATTGTTGAGCTATCATCACTTAAACAGACCTGTTTCCACCCTTAATCCCATGTCAAAATTCCATCTTCTCTCTGCCCTCAATGCACTCCTACTTGAACCACTATCATCTTTAAACCATTGAAGATGGAAAGTCAATCCCTTTTCTATTCACTTTTTTTCTCTCACTCCATGCCCTTGTACAGACAAGCAAAATAGATCTTTGGCTGTTTTTGTTTTAATGTAATCAAGTGCCTTTGACTGAATATGTGATTAAAGAGGATCTTCTCCACCCACTAATGGTCCTGGGAAGATTTGTAGGAAGGCCCACACCTTTTGTTAATGAGATACTGATTCTCAATGGTTGTATAAATGTGTAAGTGTATAAAAACTCTGAGGGTGAGGTTTTATTTTGGGCCTTAGCTTTTGGAAGAAACTTTGTGTGCCAGATGAGACTCTACGAAGTCACGGAGCGGCCCCTTGGCTTTGAAAAGCCTCTCTGGTAACTATGGTCAGACAGCTGGACCTGTTTGTTGATTTATAATATATAATATATTATTTATATATATATATATATTATATATATATATATATATATATATAATATATAATATAATATAATAGCTCACTGTCAGACAGTTTAGAAGCTGTGTCTGGTGATTTTGTTTTCTCTGTATTTTCTCTGGAGTTCAGGGTGCTGAATTTTTTCTCCCTGACCTAAGTGAATGATACATGTGCTTCATTAGAGTGATTGTTGACACCTCTGAAGTTGCCTTTCCTTTTAGAAAAGCAGATTTAAAGACCTGTGATAGCAGGCCCTTCTGTGTTTGTCTGGGTGCTTGCTCTTACAATCTTGAAGGACCTCTTTCAAGCAGAGAGATTCCTTGTTCCCTTATGTGGAAGATGGAGTTTGGAAAATGATGTTCTTTCTCATAGGATTGATTACAGCTAGAGATCTATTCCAGACATCTCTACCTGTATATCAAAACACATTTTGGATAAAAATACTGTTAGAAAGGGTGACTAGGACATATGACAAATTTTATATTAAATGTACTTTTGTGGGCTGATCTGAGTACTTATCATCTATTGCTGCATTGCTTCTTAGCAATTGTAGGACCACGGACAAATCACTTGACTTCTTAGAATCTTGTTCTTCTTCTATAAAATGAACATAATAAACCTTGCATAGAGTACCATGTCCTGCTCTTATTTAAAACTCTTCAGTAGCTCCCTCAGGATAAAGGATAAATGTCTCAGCTTGGCCTGGGAAAGTCCTTCCTGGTTCATTGTACTCCACTGACCTATATGCTACTCCCAGAATTCAGCTTTCCCTTTTTTCTGGAATAAATTATCTCCTTGCATTCCCCCTCTTAAAATCCCTTTCTTTTTTCACGACTTTGCCTATGTGGTTCTTCTTATGGGAAGTCATTTTCATGTCCCTATATTCCTTCCTTCCTTCCAAAATGTGCATACTTTTTCTTTTGTGTATTGTTTCCTCCCTGCCCACCCCTCTTGACCTCCCTGGACTGTAAGCTCCCTGAAAGTGTTCAATTTGAAAAATCAAGATATCAAAACACAGAAAAATGAAATCACTTTCACCAGGTGATACTGCGTAAGAATTGATAGGGAGGTCTAGGTCTCTGTTCTCGTGGAGGTCGGTAGGGCCCTGGCCCTGAAGTAAAAAAAAATAAAAACCTGAATTTAAATGTCTACTCCAGTACTTTGTGTCTGTGTGAACCTGGGCAGATCATTTAACTTCTGCCTACTTCAGTTTCCTTAACTGTAAAATGAGGATAACAGCAACTACCCCCAGGGTTGTTACGAGGATCTAATGAGATAACATTTGTGCAGTGCTTAGCACAGTGCCTGGCGCATAGTAGGCTCTATATAGATGATTATTCCCTACTGCCTCCCCACCGATGTTCTCTACACAACACATTTCTGTTACATTTCTAGTGTGTGCTGAGTTGCCTTGTTCCTAATCATGAAAGACCTTTCTAATTGTGTCTTTTCATATGCTGAATCTCTCTCTAAAAAATGGGAGAGGAAGGGGGACAGAATTGCCAATGCTTGAATGCTTTCTAATTTCTAAGTTGGGTTTGCAAACCACTTTACAGAAAGTCCACTTAGCAGCTTATTCAGCCTTTCATCATCTTCCAATGGAATGCAAATTGATTTTGTCCCATTCTCTAATAGTTTGATTTAGGTAATAGAATATGAGTAGAAGATGACTTACAGAAGACTCTATATGAAAATAATAATTGCCCCCTTTTCGTCAGGGCAACTCAACAGTAATGAGATTTTTTTTTTTTACTGGTAAGATTTGTGCAAAGTAAGAAATGTACAATGGAATAAATTAATAAGTGATTTCATTTTGCTTTCCATAATCATGAGTTAGACATTCTAGGTTACTCTTTATTTTGAGATTTCCTGAGAAAATAGGCATTGAATTTGGAAATGATGCTGTTTTTAATATAATGTGCATTCCAATAGCACATTTCTTTGCTCTAGCCATTAGGCATGCTGACTCACAAGAATAACATACAACAGCAACAAAAATAGCTACCATTTGTAGTACTTAAGGTTTTATATTTCAGAGCAACCCTGTGGGACTATTGGCATTTTACAGAAGAGTGAGATGGAGGGAGATTATATGACTTTCCCAGAATTATACATCTAGGTATGAGGTAGGATTCAAACTCAGATCTTCCTGTGTCTAAGGCTAGCCCTCTATCTGCCACATTGTCTCAGTGAGTTTCATGATAAGGCACATTCACCTTGACTGAGAAATATTTCTTCTAGTCTTAGTACTGATACGAATGATGTACAGTATATGATGAACTGATTGTTATCAAAACTGTATGATATGTGTAGTTCTTTATATTTTTATTTGTAGTTTTTTTCTTGATGATGATGATGAAAATGAGAGCTAGAATTTCCATAGACCCTTAAACTTTGCAAAGGGTATTACATATAGACATTTTCAGTTTTCCACTGAGATATTGAAGTAATATGTATGGACAGCTATTCTTACTGTTGTATGTTTTTGTTGTGAGCCAGCATGCCTAATGACTAAAGCAAAGAAATGTGAGTCACCATGTTGGTTCAGAATCTGGTGGAAAAACAATTTGTTCATAAAGCTTGTACCATGCATAGTTGGCACTTCTGATAACTACTCATAGTTACAGTTGTGACCAAAAAACAGAAAGTTCATAATTGAGAGGTGCTATTGGAATACACTGTATGAACTATACCCTAAGCTATACTATGCTGTGCTATGCTATATTACTAAATGATGCCATACTTATTGCACAGTTTAAAGGATAACTTGCAAAAATTCATTGAGTACAAATAATATATCTTCAGTAGGTAATATATGTTTTAAATGTTGATCAAAATGGCAGTTTCTCTACATTTTGGCATCCTAGCACTCCATAAAAGGGAACTATTATAATACGTCTTAACTATAGCATAATATGACATTATATGGTATAGTATAGTATAGTACAGTACAGTATAGTATAATATAGTATAGTATAATATGGTGTGGTATAGCATAGCATAGTAAAGTATAATGTATAATGTGTGTGGAGTGTTGTGATTGGGATATGATACAGTATGATATGGTATGAGATACCACTAATAGTACATAGTAGTACTAGCATATGGTATACTATACTAAACTATGCACTATTTATGTGTAATAGTATGTCAAACCATACCATAAATACTATGCTATGTAGTTTTAATTTATACTAATTCATTGAGAGTACAAATGTCATTCTTAGTGCATGGTATATGTGTTAACTATCTATCAAAATGACAACATCTTTAAATTTTGGCATCTTAGCATTCCATGAAATGGAACTGATGAAATGTTTTTGATCCAAACAGAAAGAAATACGTTTTCCTGAATTTGAAATTCCTCTGATACAAGAAATAAGAGCAATCTCTATATAGTTTATTATGTACCAACACTTAAATCCTTTTTTCAAGATTTAGCATTTCTTTGGAATTTGAGTAAAAAGAAGTTTTTATTTTATTTTATTTTATTTATTTTAAGTTTTCAACATTCATTTCCACAAAATTTTGAATTCTAAATATTCTCCCCATCTCTCCCTTCCCCCCAAACGCTGAGCATTTTGATTACCCCTACCACCAATCTGCCCTCCCTTCTAACATCACTCCCTTCCATTATTTCCATCATCTCTTTTGTCCTGTAGGGCAAGCTAAATTTCTGTACCCCATTACCTGTATTTCTTTTTACCCAGTTGTATGCAAGAACAATTGTCCCTAAAACTTGGAGTTCCAACTTCTCTTCCTTCCTCCCTCCTCATCCATCCCCACTGAGAAGACAAGAATTTAATATAGGCTATATATGTGTAGTTTTGCAAATGACTTCCATAATAGTCATGTTGTGTAAGACTAACTATATTTCCCTCCATTATATCCTGCCCCCCATTTCTTCTATTTTCACTTTTGACCTTGTCCTTTCTCACGAGTGTTTACTTCTAATTGCTCTCTCCTCTCATTTGCCTTCCCTTCCATTATCCCCCCCCACCCTACTTATCCCCTTCTCCCCTACTTTCCTGTATCATAAGGCAGGTTTTCATACCGAATTGAGTGTGCATTTTATTCCTTTCTTGAACCAAATGTGATGAGAATAAGCTTCACTTTTCCCTTCTCACCTCAATATTTATTTTGCCCTCTGGTTCTAGAATATCAGGGCAGTTTTTCTTGATAATTTCATGGAAGGTAATGCCTAGGCTCTTTTTTTTTTGATTATGGTCTCCAGGTAGTCCCATAATTTGTAAATTATCTCTCCTGGATCTATTTTCCAGGTCAGTTGTTTTTCCAGTGAGGTATTTCACATTATCTTCCATTTTTTCATTCTTTTGGTTTTGTTTTGTGATGTCTTGGTTTCTTATAAAGCAATTAGCTTCCATCTTTTCCATTCTAATTTTTAAAAAACTGTTTTGTCCAGTGAGCTTTTGAACCTGCTTTTCCATTTGGCTAATTCTGCTTTTTAAAGCATTCCTCCGCTCATTGATTTTTTGAACCTCTTTTGCCAATTGAGTTTGCATATTTTTAAAGGTGTTATTTTCTTCAGCAATTTTGTTGGTCTCCTTTAGTAAACTGTTGACTTGCTTTTCATGATTTTCTTGCATCTCTCTCATTTCTCTTCCCAATTTTTCCTCCACTTCTCTTATTTGATTTTCAAAATCCTTTTTGAGTTGAATAAAAAGAAGTTTGCAATTTGTTGTTGTTGTTGTTGCATTGGGTAAAGGGTATATATGGATGTTATTACAAATGATGGTGACTTAGTTTTGCTTTCCCTCTACAAAAAAAAAAAAGAAGAAGAAGTTATATTGGGGTCATCTCAGCTAAGTACAAAGAAATTCATTACCAGTAGCCTAAATAGTCAATAATGAGTTATTTGACTATGAAAACTTATGAGGAAATAAAAATTTAAAAATTGCCTGTAGTCCTATGCAGAAATTTTTGTGTTATGCAGTGAGGATGGAAGAACAAGACCAGTGGTACTAAGAATCACAATTTTCAGACTGTCCATGGAAATTAACTGCTGTTAATCTAAATTTGAGATCTTTTGCCAATGACCAACAAGAGGCCATGCTTCTAGAAGAATTGAGTTGTATCAATATTGACAGTTACAGTTAATTGAAAGGTTGTTTAACAGGTCCTCCTTGGAGAAATAAGTTAGGGAGCTGGTGAAATTGGTTGTATTGTTCTGTTAAGGCAATAGGAAGCATCATTTCATGGTACATTTAATCTCATATTGAAAGACTCATCATAAGTATTTCCAAAGAGTCAACCATGAAAGTAATTGTAGTTTATTAGTGACCAATATCTGTTATAGAAGATGAAGAGGTAGAAAATGTAAATTTTGAAGTAGCTAATACACTATAAAGTCTATAAGTACTTTGATACTAAGTGACTTCAGTGCAAAGGTGAGGGCAGAAAAATAGTTAGAAGAAATATAATTTAAAAAAAAGAAATGAGGGAGACCAATGATTGGTAGGCTACACAGAAGCTTTCTGACAAGATAATTAGAATACTTTCTTCAATAAATGTCTCTAGAATGTTGGACCTGGAAAGCACAGAATAAGATTGCCAAATGAATTTAATTATATTTTTCAGACAGGGAACAACTTGTTATAGATTTGAGAATTATCTCTAAATCAACTATATACAATTGCTCCCAACTTATTTAAGGCAAAAAATTCAAAATTAATGCAATGCTACAAGAATGAATAAAAATGAGGAAAAGCCAGGATGTGCAATTAAAACAAATCCAACCTGACCTATTTAAAAAAGTTATTAATGCTAGAAAATGAATAGAAGGACATCAACATAGGTAATAAAATTATACAAAAGTTTAACTGATATAAATCAATAACTATAATGAGGAGTGCAAAGAACCTAAAATAGAGTTAATAGGCAAATATTTGACATTAATTCAAAGTGTGTGTGTGTTCATCCTTTGTTGCCAGAGAAGATCATGCCATCAGAGAAATAGTGACATGACTTGTACTTGATTTTGTTTTGAGTGAGGGAGGGTTGTGCAGGTCACCAGCCTCACTTCTACTCCAGAGTCATCTGAATCCAGTGACCAGATATTCTTCAGGATGACTGGAGATGACCCAGGATCAGGCAATTGGGGCTAAGTGACTTGCCCAAGGTCACACAGCAAATGAGTGTCAAGTGTCTGAGGTGAGATTTGAACTCAGGTCCTCCTAACTCCTGTACTGGTGCTCTATCCATTGCACTATCTGGTGCAAAGTGGAAAGATATGGCAACCACAGCAACACTGATTTTGAACATAAGACCAGGTCCTTATCAAGAAAAATGGTGGAAGGGGAACAATGACACATAAAAAAATGAGAAAAAGCTGTAAATATAAAGAAATCTTGGAGAGAGAACTAACCAAGTCAAGTCATTCCAAGAACATACAAAAATACAGCTAGAAGGAGGATAACAAAACAACATAAACTGAGATATAAATGATCAGGACATTTGTTTTAACAGATTCTTTTCAGTATCCAGGATAGTGGACTGTAATATTACAATTTTTTATGCATGTATAGAGGAAGTAGAAATGACCTTGAAAGAGAGGAAAATAGGACAAAACATTCCCATTCGGACCAAGTATATACAGAGAAACTATCTGTGCTACAGGTGACACAGTTTTCTGGGTGTTAAAATTGGTTGTCAAAATATCTCATGGAGAGAAAGATATCAAGGCATGGGAAAAGTCTTGTGCCTATTACCAAAAGAGCTGACCAAGAGAACCTCAGTAACTATCCACCTATATGGCTTAGTATCCCATCTACATAAAATTTTTATGAGAATAATCTACACATGCATCAAGGACATCCTTTATGAGCATTTCAGAAGGGTAAAGGCAGGATTTATAAGCAACATTCTACAATAGACCTCATCTTTGCCATAACAAAATGAATTGAAAAAGGTAATGAATACTAGTTGCTATACTGCTTATTTAAAACAAACAAAAAATGTTTGACTTAGTAGAACACAATACTACATAAAGAATCCTGCATGTCTTGTAAGTATATGTCAAATTTATACACTATTTCTTGAAAGAAATAAGAATGCAGTGACCCCTTCTGATGATCAGTATCAGGCAAGGAGACATATACTGGGCAAATATATTTAATAAAGTCATAAAGAAGAATCAGTTGATAGCCCAATATAGGCAACTTTCTGTAGATGATGAAGTCTTCCACATGTTCCTGTTTCTGTTGAAATTATACCTGTTGTATCAAGCCCCTGCATACTATAGAACCTTCTAAATGAAATTCATAGTAACTCAAAAGAATTTCAGACTGAATATTCACCCTTAGGAAAATTCACATGGATGAAGAATATATGATTTCCAAATTACAATATGCGGTTGAATAGATAATCTATCTATCATCTCTCTCTGTCTCTGTCTCTCTGTCTCTCTCTGTCTCTGTCTCTCTGTCTCTGTCTCTCTCTCACTCTCTGTCTCTCTCTCTCTGACTCTGTCTCTGTCTCTATCTCTTTCCCTCCCTCCCTCCCTGCCTATCTGTTGCTTTAGAGAAAGAGAGGTTGTCTATCAGTATCTTATGTAAACTTGGACAAACACTGTTCATGGAGAATGAACTCAGTATACAAAGAAAAGAAGGATGAGATCAGGCTATATAACCTTTGGGAGATCACAGAGTTTGTTTAGTTCTCTCTGAAACAAAGACCTGTAATTCTGGTAATTTAACACTATATTCACCAAAAAAAAATAAAAGTTGAGCATCACTTAACAAAGAATGAAAAGGCACAGGGTGGGTAAGCATATACTCTTAACACACTGTAAACAAATTAAAAAAGCATGTTGATTTTTTAATTCTCAGGTTCATGTATCATTCCCTCAAATTTGACAAGAGATTATCTAAAGGTTTTTTTTTGTTTGTTTAAATTTTTAGTTAGAAATAAAGTAAGAAAAAAAGATTAGAGGTGGGGACTCTTTCAATATCAAAATAAACTATTAGGCATTCAAATTTTAGTGATCAATGAATTTTTTTTTTGCTAAATGAAATCAACATCATGATTTATTCAATATGAAAAAGCAGTGAGCATTCTCTCTTCTCATAGGTGAGTAAAATCTGCTTTCATACATTTTTCTTCCTATTGTCATCTAACACATAGTTCCTTTGCTGACTGTCTGCCGTGGAAATATATCACACTGTATATATTATTAGGTAAGGGCCCAGAGCTGTTTTACTTAGGGAAAGATTGCTTTGCAATTACTGAGAACCTGTGCTATAGGGCAACTACAATTTCATAAAACTTATTTCACAGGATCAGCTATAAGGTTTAGTGAAATTCATGCTGCTGCAATATGTGAATAAGCTGAGTCAAATAAAAGCTATTTTAAAAATGTATGCTCCATAGAAATAATTTCTCTGGGAAATCTAAGGGTCAGATTTTAATGATCATATAGTTTCTCCAAATAAGATATTTGAAACATACATTGATAGAGAATATCATGATTCTATTCAAATGATGTCAGAAGGATCATCCATCCATCCTATCCAAGACTGGGAGGGAGGAAAAAAATCTCTTTTCTCAACTTTGCAATTACTCATAGTATCTACACAACAAGAAATGCATGTAAGTTTCTAGGAAACAAGTGCATAATCTTTTCCATCACTGTTCTTAGGAAAGTGTTCTCTATGCAGGGATAATTCAATAAATATAGAATAAACAGGTATAACCAGAGTAGAATGAGAAGATGAAGAAGAGGTTGTTCTATTTTTCAAAAATAGCATTTGCATCTCTGTTTTTTAAATGCCTCTTGGTTTATAAGGGGAGTTTCCCCAATCAAAAGGCCTCTCTTGCTTGCAAATGATTCAGTCCCTACCTGACCTCATTTTCATACCATTTTTGTCTCCATGAAGACAAACAGCTTGAAGGGGAGGGAAGTATTTGAGACCAAACAGTGCACTTCAGTTTGGAACTAAGTGACCTAGAAAACTTCTTTCTTGGTTAATATTAAATTGTTAACCTTTCTAAGGCTTTTTCTTTCAATATCACAAGGGAATAAAATAAGGGCTCCCCCTCTCTGGATGAGTATGTTTTAAAAAAATTTGAATTCTTCCGAAGAAAGGTTTCACATAAAGTATTATTTGTGTATACCTAATTGATTGCTGCTTGGCAGAGTGGGTGTAAAAGCTTTAACGTTTTTTTCAGAAACATATAAAGGAGCTTCAGATTCATTTTGCAATCCTTTGAAAGGCATAGGAAGCTGTTTTTTTCTGCAAATTAAATGATAACAACCTAGTAAATCTCAGTGCCTTCTTAATTTTCAGGTTGCATTTTTGTCTTGGGAAATATAGATGCAATGTACACATTTTAGATCTGAGGTAGGCTGTGATGTTACACTCTATAGACTTTTTATACACCTCAGTGGATAACCAAAATTTGGGGTCAGCATAGATGAAATAGTAAAAGAATCAATGATTTTTATAATAAATGTTATAAATGTGATGATAGTAATGTTTTATTTATATAGTGCTCATCACTAAACGAATTTTTCTCTATGTAGTGTTGAATTTTTTTATTATGAAGTGCCTCAAAAAAGCATCACAAAGCTCAAAAACAATGATAATTTATAACTGTCCCTGTCATCTTCATTAATAATTCTGCATTTCTATTTTCATCAATTAATTACTCATCAAATTACTTCTATAGTATTTAGTTTCCATCTAAGAATATTTCTGATTGTAATGAGGAGGGGAAGCCTGAATTTTAAATTAAAAATATGTTTTCTGTTGAGCAGCCTGTAATCAATGTTTTCTTCATTTTCATGTGTTTCCTCAATGTTTTCTTCCCTGCTCCCTACAACTTCATACTTCCTGACTAACTTAGGTTCTGGTGCTAGTAAAAGTATATTTATTTATGTAACTCACAACCCTGAGAAGAAGTCACCCTGTGCTTCTCTTCCAGGCCTGTCTGGCTCCTTATTCTTCCTTGAAAATGTAACATTCTAAATTTATTAGTGGCCGTCTTTCCAAATCCTTGATGAAATTATTTTCTTAATGAAGCCTAAAGTCATATTAGCTTCTTTATCTGTTCTAGTAAACTGTAGTCTCCCCAAACCCCCAAAATCTTTTACAAACTGCATTCCAGGGGTAACTGTTCCATCTTATACAGATGAAGTTGGTATTTAGGACCCAAATATAAGATTATCATTTAAACTGTATTTTTTAAGATTTATCCAGTTTCTGTGGATATATTTATTTACATATTTATATAATGTTTATTTCTAAAACTAACATTTATATAATTAATCTGGGATTATTATTACTTATATATTTATTTATAAATTCATAAATGTATATTTATATATAAGCCATATATTTTTATAAATGTACATTTATATGTTTATTTATAAATTATAAATGTTAATACTAAATTAATATTAAAATAAATATAAAATATTTTTTAAAAATATTTTTTCTGTATTTAAAGGGTATAAACATTTTAGATATTTTAGTCACATTCTTTACATAATCTCAAATTCTTTAAAAAATGGTTGTACCACTTCATAGATGGGTGATGTGGTCTTAAAATATTATGAGAGTGAGAATAAGCACGTAATTAGATGGATAAAATCCTTGCAGGTTTTTCTTAAAAATTTATATATCCTAAATGGAAATATGTACATATTTTGAAATAAATACCCAAAAAACGGCTCAATACTCCTCCAGTAAGCCAGAAGGAAAGCACCAGTGAGTCAGCTTCTAGTCCTGCCAGTGTTTGAATGAAGGCCAATAAATTCTCCTATTTTTCTTGAACTTGAATATGTTAACAAGTAAGCTGTTAGCGCATGGAAAAATAAATTATATGGGGTCTCTATGTGAAATACAAACCCTCCAACGTCTTATTTCTTGACTATCCTTATTTTCTTTAAGACCATTTCATAACAGTTCCAGTGAAATATTTCACTTGGACACAGTATTATTCAGAAGCTTTGAATAGATTCCTCATCTTTATCATTGAATATATTTACATTAAAATAGCAGGAGGTAATGTTTCTTAGGTATGCCCCTTCTCTTAATAGAACTAAACTGGAAGTCATTGTATTATCACAAAGGAAGGATTATAACCTAGGTGGGGTAGAAGCCTCAGGAGAAGAGTAATTCTTAAGAAAGAATTGGTCCCATGCAAATATCTTTAAGAAAGAGAAAGTAAGGGAAAGGAGGTTTATAGCCAACAAATCATATAAAGCTCATCATTTTGAACCAGCTTAGTATTTTTTCCCATAGCAAAATTTTTAAAATTCATTTTTATATTTTTGTGAGTTTGCTATTTAATGGTGATAGAGTAATTGTGTCTGAGAGATGAAGGGAAAAGGCATTTTTTTTTGTCATTACCTACTTATTTATCCTTAACAGAGATTAACAACCTAAACAAAAAGCACTAACTTCGGGATATTTTTCCTTTGGAGATCTGCAAGTACTTCACAGATTTTACATATATGGTATTCCAAATGATATTTCAGAAGAGATAGCTACTCATTCTACTCACATCTGAAAGAAATGGGAATCCACTAAATTCTAAATGTTCTCTCATCTGTCCTATAGCCCAACTCAGAAACCTGAAAGCAACTAGTGAAAATGACCCTTACATGAAGACTTCCTGAACTGATTAAAGAAATTAATAATAGCTGACATTTATTTAGTATTTTTATTACTTGAAAAGTTCTTTTCATTCATTTACTCATTTTATCCTTAAAACAGCCCTGTGGCATAGAGATTTTTACTATCTCCATGTTACAAATGAAGAAACTGAAACTCAATGAGACATTAAAAAGAAGTCACGAAGTGATTTGTATAGACGGTAGATATCTTGGAAAAGATTACAATCCAAATGATTCTACAGTTAAAGCTCTAGTTTGACTTCCATGAAGCCTCTCTTAAAACTGATCCGTCTGGAAGGAAGGATGAAATTCAGGAAAGTGGAAATCAGTAGATAGTAATGACTAGGAGTAGGAGAAGGTAGTGTTGTCATATTAATCAGTCAATCGATAAAAATTTAATAAGTTTATACTATGAGCCAGGATTTAAATTGGATTTAGATTTTGTATTTAGGTTATGTCTTTTGATTCATGTGTAATTGAATTTAAGAAAGGCAGAGTTGCACGAAGTTCTCAGCTTCACTCTCTCCTCCATAATCCTCATACTCCAGTGACAGGACAGAGTCAAGATGCTTGGCAGTGGCTCAGGATGCAGTGGATGACCTTGGTCTCTTTGTTGTCTAACCAAGCTCTCAGTGTTCCACATTGCCTGCTTCAACTGTCTTCATGGCTGTTGGAATAAATTGTTTCATCCAGCAGTTCCACCAGAGGAAGTCTTCACATGTTCGGGGTAGACACCCCCCTAACTCACCAATGGGTTTGAGACCCCTTGGTTACTTACTCTCAACCTGGTTTGGTCTGTTTCCCAAAATAGTTTACCAGGGTGTAGCCACTGCACATGCTGCAGCTTCTTGGAGCCACAGGTGAGAGTTGGGTGGAACAGGTGGACATCAAAGATAGAAAGAGCCCCCAAAAGGGTTCAGCAGCCATTATGCCAAAGGTATTGGACCTCCCTGAACACATGCTACACTCCAAAGCTTAGAGAGATACAGGATTCCTGGCTAGCTAAGAAGGCAGATGAAATTCAGTTTTTTGCTGATAGTAACAATCCAAAGGACTTTTATGATTCCTTGAAAGGTATTTATGGACCAAAAACCTATGGCGCATCACAACTACTCAGTGCTAATGGAGCCATATTGATTAGTGATAAGACATGATCCTAGAGAGATGGGCTGAACACTTCTATAGTGTTCTCAACAGACCATCATCAATCAAAGCTGAAGTCACTGACCATTTACCTCAGGTTGAAGTCAATCCCTCCTCAGCTGAATTTCCAACTGAGGAAGAGGTTTTAAGGGCCATTAGGCTCCTTTCATGTGGCAAAGCACCTGGTACAGATTCTATTCCAGCTGAGATTTACAAGATAGGGGGACCATTGCTCATACAAAAGCTGATTGAAATTTTCTGGGTTATATGGCAAGAGGAGGTTATCCCCCAGGAGTTCAAGGATGCCTCCATGATTCATCTCTATAAAGGTAAAAAGAATAGATTGTCCTGAGACAATCACAGGGGGATCTCTCTCTTAGTCACTGCTGCAAACTTCTTTCTAGAGTCCTCCTTAATAGGCTGATCCTTCACCTGGAAAATGGTCATATACCTGAGAGCCAGTGTGGGTTCAGAAAGGGCTGAGGAACAGTCAATATGGTGTTTGCTGCCCAACAACTCAGAAGTCTGTACACAATGTCTATAGATCTGATCAAGGTCTTTGACATTGTTAGTCTTGAAGGCTTATGGAAAATCATGTCAAAATTTGGTTGCCCAGAGAAGTTCATCAATATAGTACATCAATGTCATGATGGCACGTTTGCCCAGGTTTTGGATAGTGGACAATGCTCTCATGCCTTCCCAGTCACTAATGGAGTGAAACAGGGCTGTGTGTTTGTTCCCATGCTTTTTTGCATGATGTTTTTAGCCATCTTCTCAAATACTTTCAATGAGGATGAACATGGCATCAAGGTTAACTACCGCACTGATGGTAAGATCTTCAATTTGAAAAAACTACAAGCCAAGACCAAAGTGGAGGGAGTGTTGGTGCATGATTTTCTATTTGCAGATGATTGTGCACTGAATGCAGCCTCTGAAGCTGAGATGCAACAAAGTATGAATCTATTCTCTGTTACCTGCCCTAATTTTGGCCTAATAATTAACACCAAGGAAACAAAGGTGCTCCATCAGCTACCACCACACCATCCATACGTGGAACCATCATTTACAACAAATGGAAAAGTTTTGAATGCTGTGGATAAGTCCCTTTACTTTGGTAGTATAATTTCAAGGGATATGCACATTGACAATGAGATTGATGCTTGCATTGCCAGTGTTTGGGAGGCTCTGAAAAAAAGTTTGGGAAAGAAGAGGTGTTAGACTGACTACTAAGATGAAGGTCTGTAGAGTCATTGTGTTGACCTCATTGTTGTCTGCCTGTGAAATACAGGCAGTCTATCAGTGCCATGCCAGGAAACTGAATTGCTTCCACTTGAACTGTCTTAGGAAGATTCTGAGTATCACCTGGCAGGATAAGGTAGCGGACACTGAAGTCCTTGCTTGAACTAAACTGCCAAGTATTCAAACTATGCTTCAGGGAGAGCAACTCCAATGGGCTGACTACATTGTTCAAATGCCAAATATACGCTTGCCAGAAAGACTACTTTATGGAGAACTCACATAGGGCAGGCTATCACATGGTGGTCAGAAGAAGCAATACAAGGACATTTCTCAGGATGTCTCTCAAGAACTTTGGGTTTGACTGTGCAACATGGGAGACACTGGCACAGGACTACTCAGCATGATGTGCCCATATCAGAAAAGGTGCTCTATGAGCAAAGCAGAATTGAGATAGCACAAAATAAACATAGGATGTGGACATTTGGCGTATCCACCCCAAATATTCACACAGACTATATGTGCCCAACCTGTGGTAGAGATTTCTGAGCTTATGTTGGTCTGATCAACCACAGTCGGACACACTGAAACTTTACTTTATCATGGTGATGTCATTTTAGTCCTCTTAGGGAACAAAGGACAATAACCAACCAATCAACCAACCAATCATCCAACCATGAGCCAGGCACTGTACTAAACACTGGGGTTACAAAAAGAGACAAAAAATACTCCCTGCCCTCAAGGAGCTTACAATATAATGAGGAAGACAACAAGCAAAAAATATGTATGAAGTAAACAATATATAGGATAAATAAGAAATGATAACAAAGGAAAGGCATTGGAATTAAAAGGAATTGGTGAAAATTTCTTGTAAAAGGTAGAATTTTAGTTGGGAAATTTAATTTGAATTTAAAGGAAACTAGGGAGGTCAGTAATTGGAGCGTAGTAGGGAAGGAAGAGCATTCCAAATGTAGAGGATAGCCAGATAAAATGCCTGGATCTGAGAGATGGAATGTCTTGTTTGTGGAAGCACCAAGAGGCCAGTAGCATGGGATAGAAGAGTATGTTTCTGGCAGTAAATGCAAAGGGTAGGCATTTATAAAAAATAAAGAAAGTAGAGAAAAGATTGGCTATAAAAAATTAATGCATTTAAAAATAAATGGTAACATTGTACAGATTATGTTCCCCAACTTTGGACACTCCTTCCCACCCTCCAACCCCCAACACATCCAATTCTTCAAAGGATCAGAAGGAGATAATTTTGGAGCCAAATTTGTTCTTCACAGCATTTATTTTTTTTATTATGTTGCAGGCATGGTTCTTGATTTACAGTAACATAATTATTGTGTGTTGTGTTGTTTTTCTGACTTTTCTTACCTAATTTTTCTCTTTTCTTTTGTTTCCCCTAAAAAAGAATCTGTCTTTCCCCAGTATGCAGGCAAAGGAAGGAATACATGAGGAAATCTAGGAGATGTGGAAACAAAAGATATCAATAAAAGCCAATTTTAAATAAATATCTCTTTAATTCATCTCTTTCTTTCTAATCCTTCAGATTCCACTATATTTAGTTCTGATAACCCCTCATTTAAACTACTATAATAGCTTCCTAACTGCCCTGTCTGCTTCCAGTATCTTTTCTTTTTAATTAATATTTAAATTGGACATTAAGGAGATCAAGATGGAAGGATAAGAGAACCAGGAGGAAATGGTGCCATAGAAACCCAAGGGAGAAGAGAGAATCCTTGTGTTAAAAGAAACATTGCATAGTACCTGCCTGTCTCATATCAGCAAAGTGAAGAGATAAAGGGACCCAAGTGTAATTATATTCACATACATATAGTATGATCTTGTTTAAATTTAGAAATTTAATAACCATTTTGTAATAATGATGAGGAAAACCTATTCTTAATTTATTTTTCCATGTAGAGACATATTGTTATTTTAATCCCAGAACAGATCTCACACTCTCCTAGACATTGCAGGGCAGAGTTGCACAGTCTGTAGCTTCTTCTCCGGAGCTCAGAATTTGCTTGCTATAAAATGACCATGAATCCAGTGTTTTAGCCATTATTATAAGTGGCCACTTGGTACTAAATTTTATTTTGTAAAGCACATTTTCTTCCATAGCGGTATAGTCAGTTCATCAATCAAAGAATTATGAAATCTGAGAATTGGAAGAGATCTTAAGAGTTCAGCTAATATCCAAACAATGAATGCTCTCTAAATATTCTTAAAGGTAGTCAGTCATCTAGTCTCTGCTTGAAGACTTCAGTGATGGAAAACTCATGCTTTTGGAGATAGCTAACCCATTTTACATTTGGATAGCAAACATTGTTAGGAAATCATTTTCTTATATTGAACTGAAATCATAATCTCTGCAGTTTTTATATTATATTTGAGTCTGGTTTTGCCCTCTGTGGCCCAGAATGACAAATTTTCGGTGTGATACTACTTGAAGATAGTTCTTACAATTCCTGAAGTCTTCTTTTCTCCATACTAGATAAATATCAATTTGTAAGCATTCACTAAGCATCTATATGGTGCAAAGCATGTTCAGGTGCTAGGGAAACAAGTACAAACAATGAAACAATCTAAATTTTCAGGGAGCTTACATTCAACTGATCCTGTGTGTCAGGGGTTCCATTCTCCTCACTGTCCTTGCTGCCATCCTTTACATGGTCTACCTTGTCAACATTGTCTTAAATATATGGTCTCATCCAAAATTGAGCATAATATGAGAGATATGTTCTGACCATCCTCCTTTCCTCTATTGTTTTAAATTTCTATAGTACTAATAATCAAAATAGTTGTATAAATTCTAAAGAAAAAGAAGGAAATTGATCCATGTAGTTATATACATGTGAATGTATATATGTGTATATCTATCTGTATTCTGTCTACATATCTATTAATGGATCTATCAATCTATTGATCTATTTATAGATCGATCTATCTATTTTTCTATCTCTGTATCAGCTAGGTATATAGTGCATAGAGTGCCCAGCCTGGAATAAGGAAGACTCATCTTCCTGAGTTCACATCTGGCCTCAGACACTTACTGGCTCAGTGACCCTGGGCAAGTCACTTAAATCTGCTTGTTTCTTCATCTATAAAATGAACTGAAGAAGCAAATAGTAAACTATTCCAATATCTTTGCCAAGAAAACCCCAAATGGGGTCACAAAGAATTGGACATGACTGAAATGACTAAACAATAACAAAAATCAGTCTCCGTGTGTATGTATAAAAGTATGTATATATGTAATATATATGTAATACACACACTCACATCTATATCTCCAAAACTTCTATCAAACCTCTTAAACAGCTTTATTTCACTTCTGAGATTTGAACTTCAGATGATCCCAGAAGTTTGTGAGGATTACTCAATAATATTTAGCACTTCTGTTTTCAGCTGTATCCATAATTGCCTCTTGTCATCCTCAAAGTATTGTACCAACATTAAATAATGTGACTACAGATTCTTTTTGACAGTAGTGTCAAGATAAGTGCAAGAAAGTGAATGGAGAGAGCTCTTTCCTGAAAGTTATTGGTCCAGCACTAAGTGGTTGTTGGAAATTTTTAAAGGAATGGAAAGGGGCTACTTAGTGCCATTCTGTAAGTAATAGAAATCTGATCCATTCATTGCTCTGCATTTGGTTTTCTTAAAATAGGATTTAACTCCAATTATTTATTTATTATTTATCCATGGGTTAAATAAGAATTGACTGATACATCGGCAAGATTTTTGTCAGAGTAGAGAGAACACAAACGAATAAAAAAGGAGAAGTATAAACTAATATAAGCCAACATAAACAAAAAATATAAACTTGGTGCTAATGTCAATCTTTTGTGTTATTCAAAATAATGCAACATCACTGCCTCTGCAAAATTAAATTCTGGAAGCATGTTAACCTTCAAATGCATAACCAATAATAAATCAAGTTTAAACTGTAATCTTCTTTTAAATTAAATGCTTCCCAATTTCTTTTCTAATTGCTATGCTACATTATTTTTGTATTTTTCATTGTTAAAAGAAGACTGAAGTATCTATTTAAAACCCTCAACAAGTATTATCTGAAATGGGGATAATCTATAAGCCTTCCTAATAAGGTCAGGGATGAAGCAATAATTCTCATTTGCACCACTGTTCGCCATTGTACTAGAAATACTAGCTATAGCAGTAAAGAAGAAAAAGACATTGAAGGTGGTAGACTAGGTAATGAGAAAACAACACTATCACCCTTTGCAGATGGTATGATGGTATAATTAGAGAATCCAAGAGAATCAACTAAAAGAACTATGTAAATAACAATTTTAGTAAAGTTGAAAGATGTAAAATAAACCCATATAAATCACCAGAATTTATATATATATATTACTAACAAAGCTCAGCAGGAAAAGACAGAAAGAGAAATTACATTTAAAATAAGTATGTACAATATAACACATTTGGGAGTCTACCTGTTGGGACATACAATTACAAAATAATTTTCAGACAAATAAAATCACGTCTAAACAATTGAAGAAATATTAGTTGCACATAGTTAGGCTAAGACAGTATAATAAAAATGACATTTCTATCTAAATTAATTTACTTAATGCCACACCAAACAAATTATCAAATAACTATTTTATAGGGAAGGGAAAAATAATAACAAAATTCATCTAGAAGAACAAAGATCAAGAATACCAAGAGAATCAGTGGGGAAAAAAATGTTAAGGAAGGCAGAGTAGCAGTACTAGATCTCAAACTGTATTACAAAGCAGTAACCATCAAAACAGTCTCATACTGACTAAGTAATAGATCAGTGGGATAGATTGGGTAATAGGATCACATAGTAGCAAATGACCCACAGAAATCTATTATTTGAAAATGCTAAGATCTAATCTTTTGGGAAAAGAATCCACTATTTGACAAAAATTCTCTTTTACAACCCAGCTAATACGGAAATATATTTTGCACAACTGCACATGTATAATCTATATCAAGTTGCTTCCCTTCTCAAGGAAGGCGGTAGAGGAAAGGAGAAGGGACTTTGGAGCTCAAAAATTATTTTTAAAAAAGAATATTAAAATTGTTTTGACATAATTATCAAAAAACAAAAATTAAAAGACATTAAAAGAAGCCTGACTTAAATTTTAAAAAAAAATCAAATTTTGCTTTCCCTTTAAATTGTGTCAACCTTTTAGAATGTTAAGAATATTTAGTTATTTTGCACAATATCTTAATTCCAATTTCTTCCTTTAATCTTAGACTGAGATTTCCTTATTTTTTGTCTTGCTTTTATGATGTTATTGAAAAAAAGTGTTCATAAGATCTTGTTTGCCTAAGTGCTGTTTAAGCTGACACTTTTTCAAGTGAATCCTGAAGTAGTGAATACAATTCCTGAGGTTTCTGTCTGTAGTTGGAGTTTATAGGAGGCCTTTCTAGATTTAGAAAATTGAGGATTGACTACATATCAGCTTTCATACATGCTTCTGCTAAACGCTCATAATTCACTTACTCTCCTACAACTCATTATTCTAAAGGTTTGATTCACTTGTATCCCCACTTGGGTCTTAAATTGCATTTCAAAACACTCCTATCCTTCATCCATTTTCATAACAGCCATTACAAGTGATGGGAATTGGGCACAAAAATCAATGATGGGTCCTTTCTAATTTTCCTTCTTTTGAGCACCATCTCAGCTACAGAACTTTATATTCACTGCCCAATTTTCACTGAAACTTCAGTCTTTTTTCTTTTTAACCCTACTTTATTTCTTTGATGTTTTGGGAGCTATTTATTTTCATGGTCTAGATAGAGTGACATAGTTCTTCTCTCCCTGCCCTTTTTTTTAGAGATGAAAAGGATCTATATAGTAGACTTGAAACAAAAGTTTGAATTTGTGCCACTTGTGGACAATATGTTAATGAGTTATTTTAACAACTAGGTCTGTATTACAAAGGAGACAGGGCAGTCAAGAGAGACATACGATCTTAACTTCTTAAAATGTAAACTAATTTCATAATTTGATCAAAAACTATTATAGTTCAACAAATAGTTCATTTTATAGTTCAACAAATCCTCTTCTTTGTTTTTCCCTCATTTTGAAATTTTAATCATTCTGTCATCAGTGTTTTTTGCCAGTCTTCATTCTTTTAAAACATAAAGTCCTAAAATTTATCAACAGTATGGAAAATATTTGATAGTTTAAATATCATCATTCACTTCTGATACTTACCGGATACTTATAGAATTCATTGTGTATTATCTCATTCATTTACCACGAAGTTCATATAATGTAAACTGAGTGATGTCTTTGTTATGGATGAAGTTTAATGGATTTGGTTTTCTAGTTGTTGTTTGTTTTCACTTTCTGAACACAGGAAAAAAAAAAGATGACCCATGAACTAACACTAAAGCATATTAACATGTGACATTTGCTTACTTCAATGAATAAATGATCTCATTGATGCAGGTACTTCTCAGGTAGATTGCAACTCTGCATGTCTTCCCTTTCTATGTAATTCTTGATTATTTTATAGTATATTTTGTACATATATATTTTCTATGTTGTCTCCCCTGAGAGAATGCAAGCTTCTTTAGGGCAAGGACTGTTTCATTTCGATTTCTTTATTCCTTTCACCTAGTACAATGCCTGGAACATAATATGCATATATAAAATGTTTACATATCCTAGATAGAAGATTTGTCTCCTTTCTTTGGAGACCTTTCTTGGTTCTTTTAATATTTCATAGATATAGTTGAAGCCCTGTATTGCCAAGGCAATACTCACAGGACAGGTAGTGACTATGAATATGCCACCATTCTCAATTGCTAAGTGTAACAGACTTTCCATATAGAGGGCAGAAGAAAAACATTTATTCAGACACCAGAAAGTCAAATCCCCAAACCAGTAAGCCAGATTCTTCATAGCATCTAAGAAGTCAATACACATTAGCACTGTGGGGGACAAAGGCTTTTCCAAGCCTCCCCTTCTCCCCGGCCCTCTGGGGGACTTCCCCACAAACAAACAAAGACTCAGGAGCCTACCTATCTGCTTGCCTGTGTCCTTCTCAGCTCTGCCTAGCTGGACCAACTTCCTTCCAACTCTGCTCCACTCTTCCTGTTCTAACATTTCAGCAAACTGCTCCCATCATATGTGACTTAGGCTTCCATGTGATTTAAGTGGCTCACATGGGCCTATTAATGAATAGGAAAGATTTTCCCATTTAAATTACCATTAAAAGTCCTTGTCCTTTGTGATAGTCATTTTTATTCCTTGCTATATACTTTGCCACATACCTGACCCACTTCCTTTTGCAGTATATATATCCTCTTTAGTAGTCTTAGACTCTGTGTTCATATCCTCCAGTGCACTGTGTTCACATATACCATGTGTCTTTCTCCTGCTTTTTTTGGGGTCACCAATAATTTTATTTCTTTTGAGACTGTGAATTCCCATGATTGATAGCCATAAAGCATCATAGGAAGAATACCGTTATTAAAAATGATGGCTTTGGTGGCAAAAAGCAACTTGGAATTATTCTTATATTGATTGGAAATATAATGGCATTCTAATAAAAACTAATCAGGTTCTACCCCATTAATGTGAGTTATTTCTTCTATTCCACAAAACATGAATTACTTTCTAGGAAGAAATTTGCAACATGTTGAGCAGGTGGTGCCTCTTTTATTTAGAATGCCAATGTGGATTCAGTTCATTTTGAACCATGGTATCAACGCTTCTAATGCAAGGAAACAAAACATAACATTGAATGCATTTTTAACAGATGTGGTTGATATTTATGGTATCATTCCTTAGAAGATTTCTGTTCATGTATTGAAATATTTGATTTAAACACTTTTCTGAGAAGAGGAAGTCCTGATATTATCTTAACATGTGAAAAAAAACCACATGTATTTTAAAATTTGGTATATGTATTTCAGAGGCTGCTAAAATGCTCTTTTGTAAGCTCAGGTTTATGCAAGGTTTGAACTAAAGTGTGTTGTGACAGTCTTTCATATCATTATTCATGCATATTATCTTTACATGTCATTCTGCAAGTATTTAAGGATCAAATACTTGCTAGGCACTCTGAGAAACCTTATGGGGATACAGAGACAAATACAAAACAGCTACTGCCCTCCAGCAACTTATATTTTACTGAGGAGAAGTGACCTGTATACATTTTAGTAGACATATATAAAACAATTAGAGAGCACTAGCAATTGTGTCTATCTGGAGAAATCACGTGTATAAGGTAATGCTTGAATTGGTCTTTGAAGAAAGCTGAAGATACTAAGAGGAAGAGGAGAGGAGTAAAGTATATTCCAGGATTGGAGAAGAGCTTGAGCACAAGCACAGATATGTGGGAGATGGAATGTATGAGAAACAATGAGTAAGACAACTTGTTTTGGAATATTGAGCACAGGAAAAGGAATGGTGTCTAAGTAATTCTAAGCTATGGTAGGTAGGCTTAGAAATGTGACTTGGTGCCAGATTGGGAAGGTTTTCTAATAGCAAACAATGTAGTCTGTATTTATGTCAGAGACAGTAAGGGAGTTATTGAAGATTCCTGAGTAATATAGACATGATTTGGGAATATCATTTGGGCAACTCTGTGGAGAAAATGGAAGTAGGAGAACTGAGATGGAATATTCACAAAATCCCAGAGAAGAGAGTGTGGTCAGTAGGGTCAGAAGCCATAGAAAGGGCAGGAAGGATGAGACTTATGAAAAGGTCATTGGACTTGACATTTAACAGATCTTTGGAATCTTTAGAGAGAACAGTCTGAATTTGAGTTGATAAGGTCACAAACTAAACTGAAGGTTGAGAAATGAGTAGGAGGATAAGAAGTAGATGTAATGACTATAGAAAGCTTTTTTTCTAAGATTTTTGCTATGAAAGAAAATAATTCAGATAGAGAATGAAAGTTAAGTTGGTAAAGTCAAATGAAGAGTTGTAAGGATGAGGAGGAGACCTTGCCATGCTCACAGGTATCAAGGAAGGAACCAGTAGAGATTGAAAACTAATAAGAGAGAGGAGGATTTGGGGACAAGTTGCTGGAAGAAATAACTAGAAGAATGCCACCACAAAATACCTTTTGACCACAACTATAAAAATCAAGTCAAATTGGAAATGTGTTAGGAAGTCAACAAGTAATGAATAAGAGAAATTTCTGGGCATCAGTGAAAATCCTGTTGTTGTAAGAAAATTTTAATTTGAAAAGGGCCCAACAATGATGTCTAGGTATTAATTTTCTTTTTTCTCCTTATTTTCGGTTACATTTTCCCACTTTCTTGCATGCTTTTGGTAGTATCTTCTAGCCATCTTCAGTCATGTTGCTTTTCTATAGTCAGATTTTGGCCATGGCCCCCTTCAATACAGATAGATAGATAGATAGATAGATAGAGATGAAGATATGCATACATATATAAATACAGATGAATATGTCTGTATAGATAGATAATATTTGGATTCTCCCTCACCATCTTCCATTTTCTTATCATAGATATATATGTGTATATATATATATATATATGCATATGCGTATATACAAGTATATATATATGTCTAGATACATACATATATGTATATATACACACACACATATATACATATTTAAATCCTTAGCCTGTTGATATTTTCCTTGCCATGGTGACTACTCATGATTCAATTTTCCAACATTAACAAATTCCATTTCTTATGCTGTACTTGTGTTTCTAAAAAGAATTCCATTTCTTATGCTGAGTTGTGCTCCAAAGTCTCAGCAAAATGGGCTCTTCGAAGATTGTCAGTAATTAGAACTGGAATACTTCAGCTTACTGTTGGAACAAGAAAATTTCTGGTTCAGTTTTCTTGCTGCCATTGTGCTAAGCAAAATTCTGCCCCAGACCCTAGCTTGAGCTTTCTTGGTGTTGTTTGCTAGAAGCTCACGGTATACACAATAGCTCAAATCTGCAAAGTCAAGCTTGGGACATAAACTTCAGCTCCAGTTTTGACCCACTAGTTCCCTGACCTTCCTTACATAGAAATAATTAGTTTCCTCTTTTATTTTTTGTTCCCTGATAGGAAAACTCTTACCTTGCCTTTTTTTCTTTCTGTAAAATTCCATTGTATCAATTCTTACTGAAAATGATGCTTTTGACTCACTGATTTTTATATTTAGTGCAATCTAAGCATAATAAATTTCATTAACTGTCTCTGCATCATTGATTGGGTGATTGATATTAGTGCCTAATCAATGGACCCTTGCAAAATTTTCATCTCACCTTTATCAAGAAAGACTTAGAACACAACCTGACTTCCATGAGTCTCCTTGAACTTTGTACACATATGACCTGTTTTTTCTGGGGTTTGAGCTGTCCTTTTCTTAGTTGATGTCTCATCTAGTTCACATTCCTGGCTGCTGTATTCATTCCTTTGGCGTAATTTATACTTGAGATCCATTCCTGGTTTATCCTTTGGCTTTAAAGGCCTTTAGTGTTCTTTATAAGTATGTTATCTATTTCTACCATTTCTGTTCCCTTCCCATGCCCAGTTCCCATCTCTACATCCCTAGACAACTGACATAGACAACATAGATATCTTGATCCTACTACTACTGCTTATTCATTTTGAGTGTCTGCATCCCAAAGATATGAGATAACATTGTGTCACTTTGGAACTATGCTTACTTTTCATTTTTTAACTTTAGTCTTTGTCTTGTTCTCTTCTAAAATAAAATTCTATTTCCTCCCAAATGTGACTTTCATAAAGGTCTCTATATGTTACTCAGACCAATAAAATAAGGATATTATAATAGACATGAATACAGTAAATAATATTGAAACTATTCACTTTTAGTTATAAGATGTGGTCTTTATAGTACAAAAGGTAATAGTAAATTGATAATAAATTAATACCTGATGATGCACAATATTACATTTTATTCTAACACTAAACAAATGTTTTTAGAATATCATTAAAAACTTAATTGGGTATTTTAATGAACTCATGAACAGTTACTTCTGTCAAAGTATCATCTCAAGCTAATATGTAACTCTGTAGTCTATCGTCCAGTTCCAATTACCAGTTCCAGGTTGCAACTATAGGGTAGAGAGGAGCAGTAACAGTCATGAGGAGCAGGGGCCCTACTTGGGTAAGGACCAGAGTGTAGAGCATAAAGACTATGACCTTTTTTCTTCCCAATCACATAACCTTGGAAGCACTGAAAACCTATCCAGACTAAGGCCCTCAGATCAAGCTGCAGAAGCTCACGCTTGCCATTCACTTCCCTCCCCCAGAGTCTAATTGTAACATAAAGTCCAAAAACAAGAAATAGGCTAGAAAAATTAGCAAATAGCAAGAAATGGAGCATGACCATAAAAAACTGAAGATACAAAGTCAGAAGAAGACAATGATTTGAAAAAGATCTACAAGCAAAACCTCAAAGAAAAAAGGTGGATTGGACAAGATTTAAGAATTCCTAGAAGAGTTAACAAAGAGATATTTTAAAAGACAAAAAAGTTATTTTAAAAATCAAATAATACAGGAAAATTTGAGAAAAAGAATGAGAGCAATGCAAATGATATGAAAAAAATTAACTTTTGTAGAAGAGGTACAAGTATGTGTATGTATATCAGTCAGTAAATATTTATTAAGCACTTACTCTGTTCCAGACATTTTGTTAAACACTGGACAGTCAAAGAAAGGTAAAATACAACCTTTGCTTTCAAGGCACTCAGAGTGTAATGGAGAGACAATATACAAACAACTAAATACAAATAAGCTATATAACAAGAAAAATCAGAAATAATCAATAGAGGCAAAACACTAGAATTAATGGGCATCAGGAAAGTCTTCCTGTAGAAGGGAGGATCTTAGCTGAAACTTGAAGGAAACCAGGGAAGCCAAGCAGCAGAGATGATAATGGAGAATATTCCAGGTATTAGGAATAGCCAATGAAAATACCCAATCAAGAGATGAGATTTCTTCTGTGAAAAACAAGGAGACTAGGGTCTGTATCACAGAATACATACATATGTGTAGATAAAGTGTATGAAGACTATAAAAGTTGGGGGTGAAGAGGAAGATAGGTTATGAAGAATTTTGAATGTCAAACTTAAGATGTTTTTTTTTTTAATTTTTTTTTAAAATAAATTTATTTAACTTTTTACATTCATTTTCACAAGATTTTGGGTTCCAAAATTTTCTCCCCC
>CM053770.1:402126504-402173260 GCA_028658325.1 Potorous gilbertii | reverse complement strand
CATCTGTTCCATTCTCATTTTGAGAGAACTATTTTCTTCAGTGAGATGTTGAACCTCTTTTTCCACTTGGCTAATTCTGCTTTTGAAAGCATTCTTCTCCTCATTGGCTTTTTGAACCTCTTTTGCCAATTGAGTTAGCCTAGTTTTCAAGGTGTTATTTTCTTCAGCATTTTTGGGGGTCTCCTTTATTAAGGTATTGACCCGTTTTTCATGCTTTTCTTGCATCTCTCTCATTTCTCTTCCCAGTTTTTCCTCCACCTGTCTAACTTGATTTTAAAAATCCTTTTTGAGCTCTTTCATGGCCAGAGTCTATTGAATATCTGTTTCAGATGTTTGGGATACAGAGCCCTTGACTCCTATGTCTTTACCTGATGGTAAGCATTATTCTTCCTCATCGGAAAGGAAGGGAGGAAATATTTGTTCACCAAGAAAGTAACCTTCTATGGTCTTATTTTTTTTCCCTTTTCTGGGTATTTTGCAGCCAGTTACTTGACTTCTGAGATTCCTCTCCATCCCCACCCAGATCTGCCCAGCTAGTGATTGGGTTCTGAGATTCAAATGCTGCTCCCCAGCCTCAGGGCTTTCAGTGGCAGGCCTGGCTGCTATTCAGGGTAAAATTAAATCAGATTCTCAGGTGGGGGCAGGGCCTCCTCCCAGGCTCAGTTCCCTCAGGGGGTTTATGCAGAGACCTTCTGTAATGGAGCTGCTGCCGAGCTCCTGCCTGCTCTGGGAGCCTCTGGCCACCCGCTGCCTCTGCTGCTGCCTTCCGAGGAGGCCTGAGTTATGGAGACACCCTGCTCCCCTCTTGGCCAGCCCGGAAGTCTCTCTCACTGACCTGTGTGTCTGTGCGTGGAGGGACCCCCGTGGCCACCGGAAATTGCATCCCTGAAGCCTGCTCAGATCTGCTCCTCCCAGGGCTGTGTGGCCGAGGTAGGCCTGGGTTCTGCTCTGGTCCCATGCGTGATGGACGTTTGGTGAGGGTTTTTCAGGTCTTTCTGGAACAGAAATCTCCTCCACTCTGTTGTTCTGTGGCTTCCACCTCTCCAGAATTTGTTAGGAATTTTTCTTTACAGATGTTTTATAGGCTGTGGTTTCAGAGCTAGCATAAGTGTGTCTTTCTACTCCACCATCGTGGCTCCTCCCTCTAGATAGAATCTAGTCCAATTTCCTTTTCTTTCCAGATGGCAGAACCGGTACCCAGAGAGGTGAGGTGATTTGCTTAAGGTCACCCAGCTACTAAGTGGCAAAGCTAATATTTAAACCTAGATTTTCTGATTCCAAATCATAGCTCCTTCCTTTGTGCCACAGAAGACTCAATAAAACTTAGCAATAGACTCATTAAAATAAAGGTGGAGGCAAGGGAAGAAATCAAGGTGAGTCTGAGGTTTCCAGTCTGAGGGACTGAAAGAAATGAGTTAGGAAGTAAGGATACCTTTGGTGGGAAGATAATGAATTTATTGTGCATAGTTAGAGCTTTAAATGAATATAAAATATCCATGTAGAAATGTTTGCAGGCAGCTGGTGAGATGATGCTAGAACCCATGATAGAGATGAGTGCTGTATATGTATTTGTATATTGTATATGCTGTATATGTAGATTTCATCATTATCTACATAGACATGATAAGTGAACAAATTGAAGTTGATGAGAGGTGTTGTTGGTTGTTGTGATTGTCCTTGGTTTTTTAATAGGACCAGGACATCAAGATGATGATGACAAAACTTGCAACTGACTTTGATTTCAGTGAGGGAGGGCTGTGCAAGGTCACCAGCCTCATTTTCCCCTCTTGAGACATCTGGATCCAGTGAGCAGATATTCATCAGGATAACTGGAGAAGGCCCAGGATGCAATGGGAGATCCTAGTTCTTTCAGGCTAAGGTCTTATCACATTCTCACTTTGAGAGGTGTAGAAATAGGAGAAAAGAGGACCCAATATAGAAGCTTTGAGGACAAATATACTTAGGGATGTTAAATATGCAATAATACATGGATATGTCTATGTATGTTTGTACAATATATTATATAAATATGAGGTGCTACTATTATTATTCATGACAATCTAATTATAATATAATACATGGTCATAATTAATAATTGTTACATATGAATATATATGTAAATATTATTTACCTATATAATTATAATTCTAATCGACAATAATGCCACCGCCTCATAGTATACATAGACATATTTATGTATTATTGTATATATGATGTCCCTAAGCATATTTGCTATTTGTCTAAAAAATCCTAATATTAAGCTAATTGTTGAGTTGGTTTATAGTGTGAAGATTCATTTTTTACCATAAATACCTCCTGTAAATAGACACTGACAAAATGTTCACAGTATATTAATGTCCATAAAATGTTTTGAAATGCCTATATAACTTGTTCATTGAAATAATAAAATGAACTTTTAAATAAAAAATAGACGGTAAATGTTTTCTGAGAATATCTATTTCCCTTGGGTCTGTCCCTAAAATCAATCACATTATTTCATTTATGTAAACATTTGGATAAATTTTCTAGCATAAAATAGGTATCCCTCTTTATTCTGTTGAAAAAAATATATTGCTCAAAAATTAAATGTAAAAATGTACTGTATATAATATAATTCTCTTAAAATACAATGTATTATAATACAATATAAAATACAATAAAATATGACAATAATATTAAAATGAAATACAATTCTATTGAAATTTAAGTGTAAAAATATTTTATATATGTGTTCATGTGTACATGTATATTCACATACATACACATATATATACGTACATTTTATCTCATATCTCATATCCTGCATCCTATTTGCTCCATCTGCATCATCTCATATATACACATACACACCTACGTATGTGTATGAATGTGTAAACATGTATATATGAGTGTATATGTGTGTGTGTGTGTGTGTATCCCAGATCCATTCTTTAGTTCTTTTTTCAAACCGTCGACTAGTATAACTTTTTCCTCATCTCCCCTCACCTCTTTAGTTCCCCACCCCCTCCTCTCTGCCTGCATAAATTCAACCCATCAAATATGACCTCTTGCTTGTATAACCTCTGATGGATCTTTTACTTGCAACTCAGTAACAGGAAAAACCAATCTCCCTTTTATTCAAACTTTGGAGTAACTTGGTTCTTACCTCTTTCATAGTATTACTAACCTCTAAGTTTGCACTCTAAATAATTGTGCACATTTCTTTCCACCCCCACCCTGAATCTATTATCGTGTAAGAACCTGGAGTTCAGTGCCATGTTTAATTTATTTTTGTATTTCACTAGGCATTTAACTTAATGCTTTAGACATAGTAGGTACTGAAAAAATATTTGTTGAATAAGAAAATACTGTGTTTATCATTCCGTATTATAGGGGCATATTTTATGCATTACAGTTGTTCATTTTGCAGAAAATATCTGAATAGCTTTTAAGCAAAGCATTATTCTAAGCACTGTAGGGATGAAAGCCTCCAAGCAGCTGACAATCTAGGAAGGATCATTAAAATATTGACAGAAATAAATGTAATTAAAGGCACAAGTTCCGGATGCACAAAGGGTTATAAATTAAGAGGAGGACAACTAGGATGGTGAAGGCTCTGGAGAGCCTTCCAGATGAGGATCGGATGAAGGAACTGGAGATTTGTATGCAAAGGGGATAAAAGGTTTAGGGGAGGCAAGATAGTGCCCTTCAAATGTTTGAAAGGCTGCCACATAGGACATGAAATAGATTTGTTTTCCATGGCTCCAGAGGGTAGAACTAGGTACAGTGGGAGTAAGGTGCCAAGAAGGAGACAGAGACTTGAAGTAAGGACAAACTTCCTATGAACTTTTTCCTTCACCCAAGTAAAGGGGGATGCTTCGGGAAGTAGTAGATTCCACTCACCACTGGAGGTGTTTAAATAGAGGCTGGATATGCATGTGTCAGGAGTATTTTAGAGAGTTCCTGTATAGGTTTCATTTGGATCATATTCATTCACAGAGAGGGGAATGGAATGCAGTTCAGTTTGGCTAAAATGGACAGTACATGCTAGGGAGAGGTGGATCATGAGACTGGACAGGTATTTTGAAGGCCGTTCTAATAGCTTTAGAAGTAGTTTTTTTTAAACTTTAGACAGAAATATCATTATTTATAGTCTTGACCACGAGTACAATCTCCATGGACCACATTAATTAACAGCTGAATAAATCTAGTTTTTGTAAAAATAAATGCCAAAATGATGAGACAGATGGAGCAAACAGGATGCAGGATGTGAGGTATGAGATAAAATGCAAGATGTGACCAGCCAGAAAGTGCACAAGAAACCTATGCAATGAAGACCCGCACAGTGGGCTTAGCTGTGTGTACTCATAAAGCACCTCTGACTCCCTGACATTCCAGACATTTCAGAGCAGAGCTTCCCTTCCTTCCCCCTCCCCTTTACTTGTCTGTATGAATTAGAAGACATTCAGGAGCAGCATTCTCCTGTTCCTCCTCCCATTGTCATAAACTGTAGTAGCTCCCCTTTTCTCCCTAAACTGTTAAATTGTATATAGACCAGACATCTAACCTAGCTAAGTGTTCTGCCTCCCATGGGGAGCAAGGACTGCTGGTTGTTTTGGCCTCCCATAACGAACAGAGTCCACTGGGCATGTTGCCCCAATATATGCCTTTATTAACTTGGAGATGATCCTAGAGAATTCTTTCAAGACACCACACTATTCCTCATCATGCTGGTATACCTCAGCCTTTTGGGGTGCCTGTAACCGCCTCCTAAAAGCCTCTAAATCTTCTTGAAATATTCTGTGTGCACAGTTCACCTTTTCAATCATAAGCAATATTTTATGTCATATAGTAAAGGCATTTAAAATTACTTAAAAGTGTAAATATCATTTAGAATCACAATGGTGATTTTCCTTTCATGTAATATGAATAATTTTACTGTGTTAGACAAATTTTCCTTTTAAAAAATGAGATAAAAAAATCTTCATAGCCTTAAAACCTTGTTTGCTGTATAAAACTATAGAACAATGTATGGCTTAGTTTTGAACTTTTAGAAAACACTTTGGCAACTGTGCCTTACTATTGTATTGTAATGCATCAGGCATTGTCACATGCCTCAAAGGTTTGGACTAGAAGGGAATTATATGTAGATTCTGTTCACAAAGTGGTCATGTATTAAAAAAATCAGAAGTAAAATTCAAATAACTGTAAAAGATCAAGTATAGAGTATTTGGAGAAGATTTTTAAATGCCTAAAATTTAAAAAAAAAGAACATAATTAGCTAATTAATAGTTATAAGATACTTAATTAAAAGGGATGATATAACAATGTTCCAGTAAAACATGATCTAATTAAAAATTAAATGCTTGGTTCCTTTGGACAATGAATTCAAATGCCATGGGATTAATGTGGTAAATTTCCTTTTATGTGTAAAATATGCCGTTTCTTTTCATCTTTAGGTGAGCTGGACATATTTAATCCAATTCATTGTGTGCACTTTTCCATTTAGAGAGTTCTCACCTGCTTTTTCTAATGTTCATCATAAGAAATAGTTCCTTCATTTCAGTTGCAGTGATTTGTGGGGTTTTAAGTAATAGCCTTCTGTTAACAATATTTATTTTTATTTGCCATTTGGTATCTTTGTTTCTGTATTCATGTTACAGATGAAGAGCTTTATTTATTACCTAATAAACTTGGAATTCCTTCTAATTTAACTAAGTAAACATTTTAATGTCTATTATTTTAGGCACAGAAACATTTGGTTTGTTATTTTCTTAACAAATACCAACAAATCCAAAAAATATACTGAGGAAAGCTAAGAAAATTTGAGAGTCAGTCCAGATGTCCTGAGTACTTGTGTATTCAGTGGTGCTCAGGGAAGTTCATTCCCTTTTTTAGAATGCTGAGGAATATCTTAGTGGCCTGATTCAATATTTCTATAAAGAATCCCTGAATTGAATTGAGGCATAGCTAATCCAATCATTCTGGCCACCTTTATGATCAATACTAATCACGAATGTTGAAGCAATTATTTGGCTATGTGCACTGATTATTAAGAAGACCAGTGTGACCTGATTGTCCAAATAGACATCTATTCATTTTGTCCCTATAGACATGGGCCTCCTTTACATGCCTTGGTTACTAAAAGAAACTACGAAATAGAGTTGGGTCCAAGAAACTGTTATAGTAGGACTTAACATTTTCATATGAAAGTCTTATAAGAAGCAAATAAAATATGTTTAAAAATAGTTTCATAATGAACTGTGTCTTTATCTCTTGCTCTTGAAAATTAATTCCACCAATTTCTTTTTTTCTTTTTCTTCCTGGCACCTGTCCCAGTTAAGCAGGTGTGTTATTTGTCAGGGTTTCAGATTGGGAGAAAAGACCTTCAGGGAAACCCTTAGTTCACAGATGAACTCTCACCTTTAATAATAAAATTAAGTAAATAAATATGCATCTACATATATTACATATGTATATATTTATACATATATACATACATACATATATTTCTAATGAAGATACAGTGAAGGTTTTGAATATCTAATTATATTGAATATAATTACATTAATTCAGTATAATCTCCCCAAAGTCTGAGGATTATTTTCTTTTGGTTATTCTATCCTATAGGCCTTGCATAGTGCCTCCTATATAAGAGGTAGATGCTAAAATGTTTACCTAATTGAATAGATGCTTGCTAAAAAAAAAAAATGTTACTGCAGTCACTGATGGTGACAAATGTAGAAAACACTTGGGGTGTTTGTTTTGTTCCCCTTGAGAACTCTTCTCCTCTTAAAATAATTGCATGGGGCACATCATCCTTCAGTGATCCTGCTTTCTCTGATTTTTTGAAGCTCTTAATGTCTATACCAGTCATTTGACACTTGGCACATGCTACTATATATATTGATTATCATTCTATGTATATGTTCTTTCTTTTTAAGTAGATCATGAGCTTCTTTAGGACATTAATTCTTTTCACATGTGTACATCACAGTACCTGTCACCTTGACGGATGTTCTATAAAAATATGTTCATAATGGAGGTGGGAGGGAGGTAGTTAGGATTCAAGCTATTTGATAATATGATGATGTAGCAGGCAGAATCTCATGACTTTAAGATCAGTCTTGGAGCTTTTTCACTAGGTTCCCCTTACAGGTGCTTAATTGTAAATGCTAATGTTGACTGTAATTTGTAGGTGCTGCATATTTTAAAATTTGATACCTTTTGTTCTAAGTTTTATAGGATATATTTGCATGTGTTTATAAAAAGGATATAAAGACAATCCAAACTCTTTTTATGTATCTTGTCATTATACATGAATGAAACTATGTCTCATAAGCAAACTCACCCTTATATGAAATCATCATCATTTGTTATGCTATAATTATAGTTGTCACCTCTGCAATTGTTACATAAAAGCCCTTCTCACCAAGAGGAAGGTAAGGCATTCTTTAAATCAACATCTGAAATTAAGTTAAAACATGATTATTCCACAGCCTGACAAGCTAAATAATGTTCATGACTTTACTTCTATGACTTGAATTCATGCAATTATAGATGTCAAGCTGGAAGGTACCTTGGAAGCCACAGTGTATAGTATTCCATTTTACAGATGAGAAAACTGCAAAGTTCTAGAAGTTAAGTGATTCCAAAACCAGTCTTTCATCCATAGTGCTATACTTCTTTTTTCACTCCTGAATGGAGTGGTCTATATTCTAATGTAGTCTTCATGACATCAACTACGTTTTAGTACTTCGGTGAGATGGATTGATTTCATCATCTGTGATTTTTAAATATCATACCCACATATTTGCCAACTGCATAATAAAAATCTTTTGTCTAAAATCTCTACTACTAAAGGAGATAATCTAATTATTCTATAGAACCCTTTCAGTTGAATAAAGCAATGAGTGAGGTGAAAAGAAAATGAAATGAAAAAATAAAGGAATGAATAAAAAAATGTTAAACACTTAGTATGTGCTTAGAATTCTGCTAAATGTTTGAGATACAAATACAGAAGAGAAAAGATTCCTGGACCTCTTGGAGATAGCATTCTAAAAGGGTAAAGCAATATTTATGGTGAGTAGTGCAAAGGAAGAGTTGTGATATAGTAAGCTACATTTATTGCCATTATGAATACTTTTAGAGCACCTTACGAATGAGTTGTGATGCTGATAGCATGCCAGCTATTTTCTATTTTAGTATGACCAGAGTGTCCATCATCAAGCTTTGTACATTTAGAAACACAGAATATAGTTTTTCTAAAAAGACATTTACAAGTTGCCAGGCTCGCTATGGTCCTTGACACAGCATTAGGTGAACAGCTAGCCCTACCCCAAATCTTCTTGTCCTCAGTGCAGCATCAGATACCCCATGACACCTGCACAATACTAGGTAAGCCATGAGGGCCTTCAACCCCTGACACAATAAACTTGGAGCAGTGCCCCCTCTACCCCAGGAGCAGAGCTCAATTTCAGAAGTAAAAAAAATAGCCTGAAAAAAATTAGCAAAAGAAACACCTAAAACTGATCATAGAAAGTTATTTTGATCACAGAGATCAAAACAAATTTAGAAGAGAACAACAGTGTCAAAATGTCAACATTCAAAACCAAAAGAAAAATGTGAACTGGTCTAGGACCCCCCCCCCCCAAAAAAAACCTCCTGGAAGTACTCAAAAAGGTTAAAACAAATAAGAGAGAAAACTGAGAAAAGAAATGAATGATGCAAGAGAATTGTGAAAAAGGAGTCAACAGTTTGATAAAGGATGAAGACAAAATGGAAAAAAAAATTTACAAAAATTACTGAAGAAAACAATTCCTTAAAAAATATAACTGACCAAATAGAAAGGCAGGTAAGAGAAAAATCTAAGTGAAGAAAATAGCTTCTTAAAAATTAGAATTGTGCAGGTGGAAGCTGTTGACTCCATGAGATATCAATAATAAAAATCAAAAAAATAATGAACTAGGAAAAAAGAAATAAAAAAATGTAAAACATCTCATTGGAAAAACAACTGATGTAGAAAATAGATCCTGGAGAGACAAGGTAAGAATTATTGACTCCCTGAAAGCCATGATTCAAAAAGGATGAGGACTGCATACTTCAAGAAATTATCAAAGAAAACTACTGTGATATCGAAGGACCAGAAAGTAAAATAGTCATTGAAAGAATCCACTGATCACCTCCTGAAAGAGATTCTAAAATGAAAACTCCTGAGAATATTACAGCCAAATTCCAGAATTCTCAGGTCAAGGAGAAAATATTGTAAGCAGTTAGAAAAAAACAATTCATTATTAAGGAGCCACAGTTACCCAGGACTTACTAGCTTCTATGTTAAAGGATCAAAGGACTGGGGTACATTATGGAAGGCAAAAGAACTACAGTTACAACCAAGAATCAGCTGCCCAGAAAAATTCAATATAATCCTTCAGGGAAAAAATAATTGTTATCCAATGAAATAGAGGACTTCCAAGCATTCCTGATGAAAAGACCAGAGTTGTACCAAAAAAAGAAAAGAGTTGCAAATACAAGACTCAAGAGAAGCATACAAATGTAAAAAGGAAAGAGAAAACATAAGGGATTAAGGCTGAAGTTTTTACATCACTACATGGGAAGATAATACTTGTAACTCTTGAAAACTGTATGACTATGACTATTGGGGCAGTCAGAAAGAATATGCATAGAGAGTACAGATGTAAGGTGACTTTGATGGAATGATATAAAAAAATAAGGAGCAAGAAATAGGACTATACTGGATGCAGAAGGAAGGGAGAGATAGAATGTGGTAAATCATCTCACATAAAGAGATGTGAAGGACCTTTTATAGTGGAAGTGAACATAGTGGGAGCAGAATCACTGTGGGCCTTGTTTGAAACTTAATTCTCATTTGAATTGGTTCAAAGAGGGAATAACACACACAATCAGTTGGGTATAGAAATTGATCTTACTCTATATGAAAGTTGAGGGGGTAAGAAAAGGAGGGGGCATTAACAGAAGGGAGGGCAGATTGGTAGAGACAATGGTCAGAAGAAAAAATATTTGCATACTCAAAGGACTACCCTAAACCTTGTCTTCTCTGAGAAGTAGATGAGCTACCAAGTAGCTCAAACTCTATTTTTGGAGACTGAAAATTATAGAAATCCATTTTTATGGCAATCAAAGATAAAATCTGAGCCACCTGAATTTGCTGAAAGCTGAATGTGATGGTTCCTATAGTACCAAAAATAATTCATCCCTTTGCATGTTGGCCCCTTTTGCTATTTTTGCAGCAATAATATTTGAAAAATAAACAAATTTACTGTAATCCAAAATGGATTTCACCCTCATGAAAAATTGTTGCAAATCCATTGCATTTATAGCAAAATCTTAGCTTTTTAACTTCTGTTTTTAAGACAAAATAGTAATTCACATGTATATCAGTACCTTAAGGTTTACAAAGAACTTTTCTCACAATAATAATGTAAGTATGGTACTGTCATCATCCACATATTATGGAAAAGTAATCTCAGATTCAGTAATATTAAGGTGACCTGTCCAGAGTCATAGAATTAGTAAATGTTGCAGCCCAAACTCTAAGACAGTGTCATTTCTAGACTGTCACCTTTCAATTTTAGTTATCTAGTTACTCATTTCTTATCTAATTAATCATTCCTCAAAATTTTATAAATGCTTATCTCAAAGGGTATTTGAAATGACTACTTCTCTGTCCCACTCCCCTCTCCATCCTTCTACAGATACAATGATTGAATTTTAAAAGCCCTAAGAGTTGTGATTAGGATCAGTTTTGTCAAGACTTTACTTAGGAATATAAATGCCTTGCTTTTGACATGGCTTTGGCTCTAGTTACTTGGAAGTATTCCAAGCTCAAACATCTGCAAGGCAAGTTTGCAAAGGAAAAATTGGTTGATTAGGGTCAGATTGAGAAAAACAGGTGAAGTGTGCTGCTATTTGCATTCAGCAAAAGTGCTGTTAATGCTTCTCAGAGTATCAAAAAAGCAGCCTTTGAACAGGAGTATGGGCAGAACAACTGAGTGATGGTATAAGGGGACCACTAAATAGGGAAAAAAATGCTTAAATTAAAGTGAATAGACAGGTTTTGAATTTTATCATTCTCTTTAAATCATCTATTTCTAAGCCATTTAAATAAATGCAAAGAAGTGATGACTTCAGGAAAATGACAGCATGGAAGCCTAGGCGAAGGGCCCACACCACTGAACCAAATTTCAAAAAATATAACCATTCAGATGCAAACTAGAGAAGTGCCAGTCACCTCTTTCTATAGTAAAAATAATCAGTGTCACAAAAATTCTTATAAATTAGGTAGGTTGATTTTAATAAATTTAAAAGCTGTAAAATACCCAACATCTGTTAGCACTGAATGTATTCAAAGGAGTTCAGATCTGTTTTAGACCTTGATGAATTGCATGAGTCTTCAAACCCACCCCTTGTTTTCTCATTCTTCATCCTGAAGAAGGGGAAATGGTGGCATACTTTATGTCCCACCATAGTATTATGATGATACAGAGGACATTTGGCATCTGCATATGGTGCGTGATTGCATAGAATAGGGATTTTAAAAACTCCAGATCAAACTAAGAAAAAAAACCCATAAAAATGTTCTATTGAATATGTATATGCAAGACAGAGGAGATTGAATGTTTTATATGTTCAGAACCTCTTTCATTTCTCCTGGAATTTCTTGAATTGAAATGATTGGAGTTATAAGATGAGGACAAAGGTTGGGGGAATAGTGACATTAGAAGATCTAATTAGGTTTTCTCCTAATATATGTTGATCTATTGTATTGGATTTTGTCTTGGTCCATTATAGAAACCTATAGGAGCCAGTAGAAAATAATGACCACAACAAATATTTTAAGTGCTTACTACATGTAGATTATTTAGCTGTCCAATAGACAGACTGATAAAATTCTAATAATGTTGGAATTGAAAGGAACCTTAGAAGTCACCTAATGTAATTATTATTCTGTAGATAAAGTGAAGTTAAGAGGGACAGTAATTTATCCAAGTTAAGTATAATAGGGACATAGGTATAGAGAGTTTTGACTAGAATGGGTTTTTCTAGGTTCCCCTTTTTAATGTTGTTCAGTTGTGTCCAATTTTTCATTAACCTATTTGGGGTTTTTCTTGGCAAAGAAACTACTTGGCAATGAACTACTTTACCATTTCTTTTTCCAATTCATTTTACAGATGAGAAAACCAAGGCAGAGTTAAGGGACTTGCCCAGGGTTGCACAGCTAGTAAACATCTGAGGCCAAATTTGAACTCAAGAATATGAGTCTTCCTGACTCTAGGCCAAGCACTCTATACATAGTGCCACCTAATTGCGTGGTTTTCCTTTCTGTACTCTGTTTTCCTACTGACATTGTACTTGGAGGATCCAGGTTAAGACTTTTGGACAAGCCTCTTAATCTCTGGGCCTCAATGTCTCTAGTATGATGAGTGCCTTGAGTCCACTGTTCTGGCATATTTTGACACAGATATTTTAAGATCCATGTCAGAACTATGTATTATGAAAAGTGGTTTCTAGCCAAAGCTAGTTTTTTTTTCTGTTATTTTGCTTATGGAAGAAAAAATATATTCAAGCTTATTATTATTATTTATTATTTAAGTAGGTCTGGGTTGAGCTTGACATGATCTAAGAAAGCACTGAATTTAGGTAATTCATTTGGAGGTGAGGGAGAAGAAAAAAAGTAGTCCCTAATCTCAATGTTATGAAAATTGTAGGTATGTGGTGATGCCACTGTTAGAAATGGTAAAGTCAGAGAGGGGAGCAGGTTTGGAAGGGGCAGGGGACACAGATACTTAGTTCTACTTTGGAGAGGTTTTGACAGCAGTGGGGTATTCAGGTAGGAGTAAGTAAGGGCAAGCAAAGTAGGATATCTTGCTGTTTTTGTTTTAATACGATCAAGTGCCTCTGATTGAATCTTGCCTTTATCAATCAAGAGTCTTTAGGAGGGGTAAAGGACAGAAACAAGAGTTTCTTTAACTTGAAATGGTATATGTATTTGTATTATTAATGTGATTAACATTATGGCCATTAAAGGGAGTTTGATTAGGGAAGACTTGTAGGAAGGCCCACACCTTTTTTTAATGAAGCACTAATTCGCAAGGGTTGGGATGCTCTCTGGATCTAAAGAAAAGGTATAAATACTCTAAGGATGAGGTTTTACTTTGGGGCTTAATGACTGGAAGTGTTTGGCCAGATGAGGATTCTGGAAACAGCTAAGGAGCCCCTAGCTTTGAAAATCCAGATGTTGGTGCTTCCCTCTCTAGTAACTACAGTCAGAGAGTTGGACCTGTCTGTTGAATTCAGGCAGAGGAAGCCTCTAACTGAATGAAGTATGTACTTGGTTAAAAGAATGATACATGTGTTTGATTAAAGTGATTGTTAACCCCTCAGAAGTTGCCTTTCCTTTTATGAATGCAGATCTAAGAAGCCATGATGGCAGGCCCCCCATGTATGTTGGGGTGCACACTGATACAGAGTGTTCCATTGGCTGTGGAGATGAGAATCTATACCCCTAAAGAGAAGTGAATACTTGGGAGAGGTGGTACTTGAGCACATAAAAACAAGTGAGATCACCTAGGGACTATAGAAGAAGCAATGGAAAATAAGGGACAGCACCTTAGGGAAAACTGACAGTAAAGGCTTGGAAGAGAATGGGGATGAAATAAGGAAAATAGAGAAGACAGAAAACTACAACTAGAATATGAGATATACAGTAACTAATTTATGTGAGACTCACAAAATATTTTTGCATAAATAATTTATGGTCCTTTAGAGTCTTCTAAAAAATGTGAATGTCTAGGAATATGGGGATGTGGTATCAAAAGCAAAGACTGGCATTTTTTGTTTTGTATATTTTGATTACTTTTTTATCCCCAGTGCTTAGCAGAGTGCCTGTCACATAGTAAGGTCTAAATAAAGGCTAATTGACTGAACATCAAAAAGCTTAAAGACACAGTATCATTCAATTCAAATCAATTTAACAAATATTTATGAAGTGTTTCCTATGTGCCAGGCATTGTGCTAAGTGCTGGAACATTAATATGCTGCAAATGTATATAGTTTCAGATGTATCTTGATTAAAAGTAAGTTACATTAAATCAGCTTCCTATATCTTATGCATTCAAGAAGCAGTTTACTCTTAAGTATGATACTGGAATGTCAAACTTGCACTATTTAATAGGTGTTTGCAGTCTTTCAGCTATATCCTGGGATCTAAGGAACTCATTAGCTTCCTGGCAACAACAGTGACTTGCTTCATATATGCAAACACACACACACACACACACACACACACACACACACTATTGCTTCAAGGTTTTTCTTCCTCCTGCCTGTATAAAGTTACTCTTCCTTCCACAATTGACTAGAGTACACCTGAGGCTCCATTTGGAATTACCAAAGTTATAAGGAGTGCCACTCACCCTAAAGGCAGAGACTAAATAATTCCACTGCACTTCAATATTGCTTAATTATGGTGAAAACTTTCATTCAATTAGAGCAGATATAACAGAAAAATAAAAAATTGTCATCAGTGCTAATTTGGGAATGCAATAATGGTATAAACTTTAAGGAAGATAAAAGAGGACTTTTTTTTTGTTTGTTTTAGAGGATATTTTTTTTCTAACAATCAGATTTTGAATATACTATTTTAAAATAGCAATACTTAACTGTACTCTTATCATGTCCTGCAGTGCTGTATGGCAGCTATTAGAATTTCTTTTTTTTTTAATTTGGAAATTATTATTTTTATTTTTAAGTTTAATTTTATTTTAATTTATGAAATAACATAAGCATTTCCATAACAAAGAATTTAAAAAGATGATTGCACATGAAACTGCAAATCTATTATCCAAAACTTGCTATTCCCTTTAAATATATAATAAAGTTATCATGTAAATTTCTTTTTTCCTTTCTTTCTCCTCCTACCACCCTAAATATGGACACCATTACACACATATATGTATGGATGTTATGTATGTATGAATATGTGTGTGTAAAATCATTCTATACATCTATCATTTCTTTTTAAAATTTTTTTTCAACATTCACTTCCAAAAAATTTTGAATTTCAAATTTTCTCTCCTGTTCCCCCCTCCCCCCCTCCCAGGACAGCATGTATTCTGATTACTCTTTCCTCCAATCCTCTTTCTCTTCTATCACTTTGTCCTTATCCCCTTCCTTTCTGTTTTTCTGTAGCTTAAGATAGATTTCTATACCCCATTGCCTATATGTTATTTCCTAGTAGCATATAAAAACAATTTTTAGCATTCATTATTCAAGTTTTGAGTTCCATGCTCTCTCCTGTCCCCCCTCTCCATCCACCCTCACTGAGAAGGCAAGCAATTTGATATAGATTATATATTTGTAGTCATACAAAATACTTCCATAACAATCATGTTGTGAAGGACTATATTTCCCTCTATCCTGTCCCAACCTCCCCCTCTCTTATCGCCTTACCCCCTAATTTCCTGTAGGGTAAGATAAATTTCCATAACCAACTGAGTATGTTATTCCTTCCTGAAGCCAAATCTGATGAAAGTAAGGTTTAGTAATTCCCTCTCATCTTCCCCTTCTTTTCTTGCCTCTTTTTATATTTTATATTAATGTATTTTATATATTCCTTCCAACTATTCCAATACTGAGAAAGGTCTCATGAGTTGCAAATATCATCTTTCCATGGAGGAATGTAACTATTTCAACGTTAATGAGTCCCTTATGATTTCTCTTTCCTGTTTATCTTTTCATGCTTCTTTTGATTCTTGTATTTGAAAGTAAAATTTTCTATTCAGCTCTGGTCTTTCCATCAAGAATGCTTGAAAGTCCTCTATTTCATTGAATAACCATTTTTTCCCCTGAAGTATTAAACCCAGTTTTTCTGGGTAGGTGATTCTTGGTTTTAATCCTAATTCCTTTGACTTCTGGAATATCATATTCCAAGTTCTTTGATCCCTTACTGTAGAAGCTATTGGATCTTGTGTTTTCCTGATTGTGTTCCTAAAATACTTGAATTTTTCTTTCTAGCTGCTTGCAATATTTTCTCCTTAACCTAGAACTCTGGAATTTGGCTACAATATTCCTAGGAGATTTTCTTTTGGGATCTCCTTCAGAAGGTGATCAGTGGATTCTTTAAATATTTATTTTACCCTCCGATTCTAGAATATCAGGACAATTTTCCTTGATAATTTCATGAAAGATGATGTCTAGACTCTTTTTTGATCATGGCTCTCAGGTAGTCCCATAATTTTTAAATTATCTCTCCTAGATCTATTTTCCAAAGTCAGTTGCTTTTCCAGTGAGATATTTCACATTGTCTATTTTTTCATTCCTTTGGTTTTGTTTCATAATTTCTTGACTTTTCATAAAGTCATTAGTTTCTATCTGCTCCATTCTAATCTTTTCTTCAATGAACTTTTGGATCTTTCTCCTATGGCCAAATCTGCTTTTTAGGGCATTCTTTTCATTGACTTTTTGGATCTTTTTTGCATTTGAGTCAGTCTACTTTTTAAAGTATCATTTTCTTCAGCATTTTTTGGGGTCTCCTTTATCAAGCAGTTGACTCATTTTTCATGATTTTCATCACTCTCATTTCTCTTCCTAATCTTTCTTCTACGTCTCTTACTTGATTTTCAAAATCCTTTTGGAACTCTTCCATGACCTGAGACCAATTCATATTTTTCTTTGAGGCTTTGGATGCCCAATCTTTGGCTTTGTTGTATTCTGGTTGTATGTTTTGATCTTCTTCATCATCAATGACTTAAGAAAATACCTCTTCACCAAGAAAGTAAGAATCTATAATCTGTTTCATTTTCCCCCATTTGCTCATTTTCCCCGTCAATTACTTGTCTTTTGAATTCCTTCTAATGTGGAGGGCTTCAGAAAAAGCCTTTGCTTCAGTAGTGGCTGCTGCTGCCCTGGGGCCCAAGCTAGAGCCAGGTCATGCTCCCCTCTTAGCCAGATAAGAGACCCTTCCTACTGTCCTTTGAAGCTGTCTTTAGCATTTGTGAGTTGAGAAGTTTGGAAACCATGGCAGCTGCCAGCAATTCAGTCCCATAAAGTCTGCTCTAGCTTTATCTGTGCTGTCATGTCCCATGCCAAACTGCACTCTACTCCCAGCCCCTTTTGACAGACACTTCCTGTCGATTTTCCAGATTTTTGTGGGCAGGAAATTTGCTTAAGTCTATGGCTTCTGCTGCTCTAGAATTTGTTTAGAGTAATTTTTTACAGTTTTTTTTGAGGGTTTTGGGAGGAGAGCTCTAGCAGGTTTCTGCTTCTATCCATAATCTTGACTCTGCACCCTTTATTTTATTTGGAAATTATAACTAAATTTAAAATTTTCAATGAATTTTCTTTAAAAAAGCAATTTTGTCAGTTTATGTACAAATATTTTATTATACAAAAATAGGTAGCTACCAATTATTCTAAAAGTTATCTGTGATATGAACAAAGCAATGTTAGAGGAATATTACCTTAGGACCATACATAGAACAAGGAAAAAAAACTGGATATTTGGGAAAATAGGTGTTTCAGAAATTCAAGTATAAGGACTTTTGACCTCAAATAGTGGTCATTGTAAATGAAGAGAAAGAGACTCTTAAAGAAACTTCTTAGAGAATTCTAAGACCTACAACTTGGTCACATATTGAATGTTATTAGTAAAGATATCAGAATAGTCAAATATATTTTGAGACTCCCGTGGGGATCTGTGTTCTCATTACTATGAATGTTAACTTTGTGATAGCTAGTTGGCATAGTCATTCAAGTGCTGAATTTTGGAAATGAGACCTGAGTTAGAATTCTGATTTATATACTTGCTAGTTAAACTATTGGGAGCCAAGATGGTAGAGTGAGCAGTAAATCTCCATAACTCTCCCATTATTAATCTCCAAACAACCATAAAATAGTACCACAAAACAAATCCTGGAACAGCAGAACAAACAAAAAGATGGGATGAAGCAATCTTTGAGTCCAAGAACTTGGAAGACCATCAAGAAAGGTTTGTCTCAATTGGGTTAAAAGGGAGTGTGGTTCAGGAAAGGAAGCATCTTTGAAAATCAGCTGTAAGCCCTACCTTATCAAACCAGCAGGAGATCTTGAGCTCCAGTGTAGTGTGGCAAGTAAATCCCAATACCAGAAGCCTCCCTCCCACCTTATATCTCAGCATGGACAAGGGAATGGACAGGCTACAGCTTTGAGAACTGCCACATGCTTCAGTGTATCCCAAGACAAAGAGGTAGATGCCAACCCTATAAGTGCCTAAGCAAACAGCCTCCAGCACTGACCTGGCTGTGTACTTCAGCATAGCACTGGGCAAACAGGCAGCCACCAGGGGCCAGACCACCTCATGTTTCAGTATGTCTCAGGAAAATGAAGAAACAACTCGCCAGCCTCAGCATATTCCAGATACCACCACCAGGAGCCTGACTCAGCATCAGGTATGCTGCCAGATGCATACAATGTCTAGCAGTGCCAGTCACCCAGCTCCCTCAGTATGTCACCAGACATGAGGGTTCCCAGTGGATCTCATGGCAACACCAATGCAGCACCAGGTAGGAATGCAGGGTCTACTGATCCTGGCACAAGAAGCCTGAGACACAATCCCTTCTACCTTGGGAGCAGAACTCAAATGGAAAAGTATGAAAAAAGGTCAAAATATATTGAGCAAAAACAACCTAAAAGAGAATCTAACCACAAAAAGTTATCATGGCAATAGGTAAGACCACAACACAAACTCAGAAAGAGGACAGAAATGACAAAACACCTATGGGGCAGAACCCCAAAGAAAAATGGGAAGTGGTCTCAAGTCCAGAAAGAACTCATGGAAGAGCATAAAAAGGAGCTTAAAATTATATAACAGAATTAGATGAAATTAGAAGGAAAAGAAATGAGAGTGTTGCAACAGAATTATGAAAAAAGAGTCAACAGCTTGGAAATTCTACTTAAAAACTAGAATTGGTCAAATGGAAAAGTAGATACAGAAGTACACTGAAGAAAACTCTTTAAAAAGTGCAATTTGCCTAGAATAGAAAGCACAAAAGCTAATTGAGGAAAACTCATTCTTAAAAAGAACTATATGAGATGACAAGAATCAATCAAACAAATGCAAAAGAATGAAAAAAAAGAAAAGTATAAAATACCTTTTAGGAAAAACAATTGACTTGAAAAAGAGATCCAGGAGAGACAGTCACGTTACTGGACTACCTGAAAGCTATAGTCAAAAGGAGGACCTGGGCAGCTTCTTTTGAGAAGTTATCAAGGAAAACTGCTCTAATATCCTGGAACCAGAGGGCAAAATACACATTGAAAGAATCTAATGATCAACTCAGCAAAGAGATCCCAAAATTAAAACTCCAAAGAGCAATATAGCCAAATTTCAGAACTATCAGGTAAAAAAAAAAATACTGCAAGAGGTCAGAAAGAAACAATTTGAATATCAGGAGCCACATCAGAATTACACAGGACTTAATAGCCGCAATATTAAAAGATCGAAGGTCATGGAACATGACATTCCAGAAGGCAAAGGACTAACACTATAATCAAGAATTACTTACCTAGCAAAATTACACACAATATATCCAGGGGAAAAAAAGTTCACTCAATGAAATAAAAGAATTTCAAATCTTTCATAAGAAGACTAGAGTTAAAACAAATTTAATCTCTAATATCAAGACCCAAGAGAACAGTAAATAGATGAAAAGGGACAAGAAAACATAACAGATTCAATGGCACTAAACTGTTTAGCATCTCTACAATGAAAGCTAATACTTGTAATTCTTAAAAATTATGCTATTAATACATAGTCATTAGGTTTGAGTATAAGTGAATTTGAGGTAATGACAAAAATAGGAGTTGAGAAAGAGGGGTACAATGGTTGCAGAAGGAAGGGAGAAGATAGACTGCAGTAAATTATATCACATGAAGATGCACAAAATACCTATTATAGTGAAGGGTAAAATGGGAGGTGGGAACAATGGGCCTCACTTGAGCCTTACTTTCATTATTATTGGCTCAAAGAGGAATTGATATACATAATCAGTTGAATATAGAAATATATCTTACTCAACGAAAAAGTAGGTGGGGAGAAGATTAAGTAAACAGCAGAGGGAGGGTCAGGAGGGACTGACAGAAGGATGGGTATACTAGGAGAGGCAATATATATATATATATATATATCGAAGCAAAATAAAGGTAAGGAGAGAAAGGGTAAAAGGAGAGGAGGACAAACAGGAGGAAGAATAGAATGGAAGGAAATACACAGTTAATAATCCTGACTGTGAATGTGAATGGAATGAAATCTCCCATAAAATGGAAGCAGATAGTAGAATCAATCAAAAATGAGAATCCTAAAATATATGGTTTATAAGAAACACATCTGAAGCAGAGAAACACACACATCGAGTAAAGGTAAGCATCTGGAGTAGAATCTATTATGCTTCAGCTCAAGTAAAAAAACAAAAAAACAACAAAAAAAATGAAGGCTAACCATCCTGATCTCAGACAAAGTAAAAGCAAAAAAAGAGCTAATTGAAGAGATAAGGAAGGAAATCACATCTGGCTAAAAGGTACCATAGACAATGAAGCAGGATTCACAAAGTGGCATAGCATCCAGATTGTTAAAGGAGAAGTTAAGTGAGATACAGAAAGAAAGAAGTAACCTATAACCGTACCCTCTACAAATCTGATAAATCCAACCACAAAATTAATAAGGAAGAGACTAAGGTGGTAAATAGAGTGTTAGAAAAGTTAGATATAATAGGCCTTTGGAAAAAAAATTTAATGTGATCAGAAAGGAATACACCTTTCTCTCAGCAGCATATGACACCGGCACAAAATTGACTATATTAGGGAATGACAACCTTAAAATCAAGTGTGGAGAGACTGAAATATTAAATCTATTCTTTTGGGATTATAATGCAATAAAAATTACATTCAGAAAAGGGCAATGGAAAGACAGAATAAAAATTAATTGGAAACTAAATAATCTAATCCTAAAGAATAATTGGGTCAAAGAACAAATCATAGAAACAATCAATAATTTAATTAAAGAGAATGATAACAATGAGACAATATACCAAAATTTATGGGATGCAGTCAAAAGTACTTGGGGAAAATTTATATCTCTAAATTTTTACATCAATAAAACAGAAAAAGAACAAATCAATTAATTAGGTATGGAACTTAAAAAAAAACCCTAGAAAAACAGCAAATTGAAAATCTCTATCTGAGCACCAAATTGGAAATCCTGAAAATCAAAGGAGAGATTAATAAGATTGAAAGTAAAAAGAAACAAACAAAATATATCGGGCTAATTGAAAGTAAAAAGAAACAAGCAAAATATATCGGGCTAATAAATCCAGGAGCTGGTTTTATAAAAAAAAAAAGCCCATAAGCCACTGATTAATTTGATTTAAAAAAAAGAAAGAAGAAAATCAAATATCTAGTATCAAAAATGGAAAGGGTGAAATCAACACCAAATAGAGAAATTAAAGCAATCTTTAGGAAATTATATGCCCAATTATATGCCAATAAATCTGACAATCTGAGTAAAATCAATGAATCTTTTAAAAATATAAATTACTCAGATTAACAGATCAGGAAATAGAATGCCTAACTAAAGCCATCTTAGAAAAGAACATTGAACACGACATTAATGAACTCTTTAAGTAAAAATCCCTACAGCCAGTTGGATTCACAAATGAATTCTGCCAAATATTTATAGTACATAAATTTAAAATACTATATAAGTTATTTGGAAAAAATAAGCAAAGAAGTCTTTGCTTTTATGACTCAAATATGCTGCTGATAACTAAACCAGAAAGAGCTGAAATGGAGAAGGAAAATTATAGACCAATTTTCCAATGAATATTGATGAAAATTTTTTTTAATAAAACACTAGGAAGGTGATTACAGTGATATATCATAAGAATTATATACTATGACCAGGTGGGATTTATACCAGGAATTCAAGGTTGATTCAATATTAGGAAAACTTTTAAATAATTGACCATATCAATAACAAAACCAACAGAAATCATATGATTCTCTCAATAGATGCTGAAAAAGCTTTTGACAAAATACAGCACCCATTCCTATTAAAAACAATAGAGAATATAGGAAAAAAAAGAGTATTCCTTAAAATGATAAGCAGTATCTAAAACCATCGACAAACATTGTCTATAATGCAGATAGACTTTCTAGCTTCCCAATAAGGTTATGAGGGAAGCATGAATACCCATTAACACCACTATTATTCAATACTGTACTAGAAATGCTAGCTACAGTAATAAGAGAAGAAAAAGAAATAGAAGGTATTAGAATAGACAATGAGGAAACAAGCTATCACACTTTACAGATGGTGTACTTAGAGAACTCTTAAGAGAATCCATTAAAAAAACTAGTTGAAACAATTAGCAACTTTAGAGTACTTGTAGAATATAAGATAAACCTACATAAATCATCAGCCTTTCTTTATGTGACCAACAAAGGCCAGCTAAAACCATCAGCAAATATTATCTATAATGCAGATAAGCTAGAAGCTTTCGCAATAAGACAAGGGGTAAAGCAAGAATTCTTATCATTGCCACCATAACTCAATATAGCACTGGAAATGTGACCTCTAGCAATGAGAAGAAAAATTGAAGGAATTAGAACAGACAATGAGAAAACAAAACTGTCACTCCTTGCAGATGATATGATGTTATAAAGAACCCTAGAGGATCAACCTCAAACTACTTGAAATACTTAATAACTTTAGCAGAGTTGTAAGATATAAACCCACACAAATCATTAGCATTTCTTTACATGACCAACAAAGTCCAACTATAATAGAAAGAAAATTTCCTTTTAATATAACTATAGACAACATAAAATACTTGAGAGTCTACTTGCCAAGGCAAACCCAGGAACTATATAAACACAATTACAAAATGCTTTTTACCCAAATAAAGTCAGATCTAAACATTTGGAAAAATATCAGTTGCTCATGGGTAAGTTAAGCCAGTATAATAAAAATGACAATTCTGCCTTCATGCCATATCAAACTACCAAAAATTATTTGATAGATCTAGAAAAAAATAACAAAATTCATGTGGAAGAGCAAAAGTTCAGAGAATATCAAGGGGTTTTTGAAAAAGAAATACAAAGGCAAGTGGCCTAGTAATAACAGATCTTAAATTGTATTATAAAGCATAAATCATAAAGAAACCTATCTGGTATTGGCTAAGAAATAGAATATTAGATCAGTGGAATAGATTAAATATACAAGGCACAGTAGTCAATGACGGTAGTAACTTAGTATTTGAAAAATACAAAGACTCTAAGAACTCACTATTTAAAAAAAAACTCGTGGGAAAACTGGAAAACAAAGGGGCACAAACTAGGTATGGATCAGTATCTCATACTATATACCAACATAAGGTCAAAATGGGTTCATCATTGAGACATAAAAGGTGACACCATAAGCAAATTAGAAGAACAATGAATCATTTGTCAGATCTATGGGGAAGGAAGAATTCATGATCAAACAAGAGATAGACATTAGGAAACATAAATTAGATAATTTTGATTATATTAAAATAAGCTCTTGTTAAAAAAAATTCAATGCAACTAAGATTAGAAGGAAAATAGAAAGCTGGGAAACAATTTTTATAAAAATGATTCTGATTAAGACCTCACTTCTCAAATATATAGAGAACTGAGTCAAATTTACAAGAATACAAGCTATTCCCCAATTGACAAATGGTCAAATTATATGAACAGGCAGTTTTCAGAAGAAGAAATCAAAGCTGTCTATAAGCATATGAAAAGATGCTCTAAATCACTCTTGATTAGAGAAATGCAAATTAAAACTACTTGTACTACTTCAGATCTGTCAGATTGACTAATATGACAAAAAAGGAAAATAATAAATGGTAAAGAAGATATAGGGAAATTGGGTGTCCCAGTGGTTGGTGGAGTTGTGATCCAACTATTCTGGGGAGCAATTTGGAACTATGCACAAAGGGTAACCAAAGTGTGTGTACCCTTTGGTCCAGCAATACCACTACTCAATCTGTATCACAAAGAGATCACAGAAAAGGGAAGAGGAACTACACGTGAAAAATATTCATAGCAACCCTTTTGTGGTGGCAAAAACATTAGAAACTGAGGGGATGTCTGTCAATTGGGAAATGGCTGAATAAACTGTGGCATATGAATGCAATGGGATATTATTGTGCAATAAGAAATGATATAGGCAGATTTCAGAAAAACCTGGGAAGACTTGTACAAAGTGAAAAAAGTGAAATGAGCAGTTGACAAAACATTGTACACAGTATCAGCAACAATTTATGATGATCTACTATAAATAGCTCAGCTTTTCTCAGCAACACAGTGATCTAAGGCAAGTAAAAGACTCATGAAGACAAATACTATCCACATTCCGATAAAGAATGGTTGGTACCTGAATACAGATTGAAGTACATTTTTTTTCTACTCAATTTATTCTTTTTCATAGGTTTTTTCCTTTTAATTTGTATCTTCTTTCACAACTTTGACTAATATGGAAATGTGTTTTGCATGATAGCACATGTACACCCTATATCAAATTTCCTACCATTTTAGGAAAAGAGGAGAAGGAGGGTGGGAGAAAAATTTGGAACTCAAAGTCTTGTAAAAATGAATGCTAAAAATTGTTTTGACATGCAATTGGGGAAAAAATAAAACACTATTAAAATAAATCAATACTTGCTTGCTGTTTTACCAGTGGCAAGGTAGTAAATATTCTTTCAGCCTCAATTTCTTAAGTTGTAAACTGAAGTATTATCAGATTGTTCAATATCAGAAACTGATGTGATTTTATCACCGGGAATGATAATGAGGCATCACTATTACCCTTGTGCTATACCACAAAGACCATGGGACTTTGATATCCGACTCACAACTGAACCTTTCCATTAGTATTATCTTCTCCATTAAAATGTGAGTTCCTTGAAAGCAAAGACTATTTTACTTTTCTCTTTGTATCCCTATCACTTAATAAATGCTTTATTTATTTACATATTCATTCACACTGAGGACAGTAATAGTAGCTCTCTCTCAAGGTTATTGTGAATATTAAACGAAGTAATAAATGTGAATCATTTCAGAGATTTTGAAACCCCACATAACTGTTATCACTACCACCACCATTGTTATCCTGAGAGTGTACATTCTAGGCATAAGGAATGACCTCTTCAAAGGTACAGAATCAAGTGATAGATTAAACTAAAACACAGGTTGAAGCTAATTTGTGCTTGCTCTTGGATTTTTTTTCCAGTCATATCTAAATCTCTGTGACTCCATTTTTGGGGTTTTCTTGACAAAGATGCTGGAGTGGTTTGCCATTTCCTTCTCCAGCTCATTTTACAGATAAGGAAACTGAAGCAAACAGGATTAAGTGACTTGCCTAGAGTCACACAGCTAGGAAGTATCTATGGACATAGTTGAACTCAAAAAGATAAGTCTGCCTCATCTCAGGGCTGACACGCTATCTGCTGCACCACCTAGTTTCCGTTGAGTATTAAACAGATAGATTATTTATATATATTTATATATATGTATGTATGAAAGGCAATGAAGAATTATCAAAGATATTCTTAAGTACAAGAGAGGCAAAATCAAACCTGTCTATAAAGAAGAGGACTCCAGCAGTCGTGTGTGTGATGGATTGGAGTTTATCAGTGAGGTTTGGGGACAGCAGTAATATTTCAAGAAAGAAGTAATAAGAGCCTGAATGAGCCAGTTAAAAGCTAGTTTAAAGGAAGGAAAGGTAGAAGAGTAAAGATGCATGTAACATATTATAGTAGTGTCAACTGAACTGATGGAATATAATGAAGGAGAAGCTTAAGAAAGAGGGAAATGTAATGGAAGAGAAGGAAGGGTCAAAGATTTGAGCCTTGAGTATGAGGATGGAATTGACAGAGAAGTGGCAAAGCAAAGTCAGTTAAACAAAGATGATATTTAGTTCAGTTTTCCTGGTACAGCTGAAGTACCTGCATGGACAGTTCTCAAAACAGACCAGTACAAATCCTATTTGGCTTGAAAATTTGCATCTGTCCCCTCAGCTTACGCCTTTGCCAGTCCCAATTCCCCATACCTATCTATTGTTTCTTGTCTCACTAGACTAAGAGATGACACACATCTGCCAAAGGCAGATTAATTCAGAGTTTCTCTGCAAACAAATATTCCCATGAAATTCAGAGTAAAGGGGATTAAAATAGAGACAGAAATAAATCAAGCCTTTAGGTCTCATTGATGTTTTTAGTTCCTGGGACTGTGGGCCAGTATTTTCATTTTTATGACTAAGTGTGGACATTTTAAGGTAAGGAGTAATTTTTGTTTTTGCCATAGAAATACTTCATGTGACCACATTCATTCATTTAGCAAATATTTACTTAACATAGTATTTGTAGACAGCAATATGCCAGGAACTTTGGGAGATAAAAAGATGTATACCACACGTTAATTTTTTCATTCATTTGACAAGTATTTAATGAAATGTACAAAGCACTATTCTTAATATAATTCAGATCTGTACAACAAACACTAATTGAAGACATACTATATGAAAACGTACTGGGCTAGGAACTTAGCACATAAAGGTTATGTCTCCCTTCAGGATCTTAGAACCTATTAAGTGATATAAGATGGGTATAAAAAGAGCGATAGGCATCATCCTTCTTATTTAACTGGTAACTCCAGTAATGTAAATCAGCATCTAAAGGTTCCAAGGACTCCAAGTGCATCCTGGATCATCTCCAGTCATCCTGAAGAATATCTGGTCCCTGGATTCAGATGCCTCTAGAGGAGAAGTGACACTGATTACCTGCATAGCCTTCCCTCACTCAGAACAAAGTCAAGTGCAAGTCATGTCATCATTTCTCTGATGGCATGGTCTTCCTCGGCAATGAAGGACGAACACGACAAAAACCAGCATCTACTCTGAAATTTATGGTTATACCATTGTCTAAACTGAATTGTGACCCATATGGGGTTTAAGAAGTTTAAGAAGCCCTGAAAGGATTACAAGTGGAAAAAAGTTTTAGAAGCCCTGGTCTTGGCACTGAGAATTAAAGGAACTTTCCCAGGCTCATACAATAACATGGATAAATTGGGACTGGAAACCAGACCTTTCTGGTCATGAGTCTCACATAAATAAATGTGAAAAAGATAAAATGCAGTCAGTTCAAATGAGTTACCTAGACAAAGTGCTCCAAGAAATTTGAATGTAAAGAAATTGTTCTCAGATGAGAGAAATCAAGCTTCAGGGAGGAGAAGTATTTGACATGAAATTTTGAAAGAGTTGGAAAGGGTTCTAATATGCAGAGATTTGAGAGGTATTTTAGAGTGATTGCCACACAACTAGATATTGATGAATAGAGCAGCACAGAGATAATTGGGGTGGGGTATTTGAGAGGAGAAACAATCTGAGTAAGGACAAATAAACAGAAATTCAAGTTGTATCCTAGGAACAGTGAGTTGACCAGCTGGCTATAATGGAAGGACTATATTGGAAAAATTTAGACTTGAAATTTGAAAGGTAATACTAGGACAAGATACATTGTTCAGATGAGAGAAAAGCTTGAAAATTAGGCTTAATTTGAATTTTATCTTGAGTGGAACCTCTTAATAATATCTGACATGTTTGTAGTAATTTATACAGTTATTCTTTCCTTAATTTTTTATTTAAATATTTCCAGATTACATGTTTTTTTTTTAAATAATCACTTAAGTTTTTAAGTTCCAAATTCTCTCCTTCCCTCCCATCTTCCTTGAGAAGGCAAGGAATTTGATATTAATTATACATGTGAAGTCATGGAGAACATATTTCCATATTAGTCATACTGTGAAAAAGAAAACAAAACAAAAAAAATGGAACAAAAAAAATCAAGAAAATAAAAGAAAGTCAAAAAAAATAACCTTGCATCTGTATTCAGAATTCATCAGTTCTCTCTCTGGAGGCATAAAGCATTTTTCATCATGGGTCCTTTGGAGCTGTCTTGGATTATTTTCTTAATTATTATCAATCATTGTTTTAATAGCTAGTTTATCATAATTGATCATCCTTGCAATATTGTTGTTGCTGTGTACAGTGTTCTGTTGGTTCTGCTTACTTCCTTTTGAGGTCATATAAATCTTCCCAGCTTTTTCTGAAACCATCGTGCTCATCATTTCTTATGGCACAATAGTATTCCATCACAATCATGTAACACGACTTATTCAGCTATTGGACAAGTTCACAACTCCACCAATGTGCATTAGTGTCCTAATATTTCCACATACCCTTCTGCATTTGTCATTTTCCTTTTCTGTCATTTGAGAAATGAGGCCTTTATCAGAGAAACTTGCTGAAATATTTTTCCCAGTTCCTGGTTTTCCTTCTATTTTGGCACTTTGATTATGCAGAAGCTTTTAAATTTCATGGAATCAAAATTATCTATTTTACTTCCTGTGATCCTTTCTATCTCTTGTTGGTCCTAAACTCTTTCCTTATTCAGAGATCTGATAGGTACATTTTTCCAAGTTCCCCTAATTTACTTATATTACCCTTTATGTCTAAATCATTTATCCATTATGGTCTTATCTTTATATATTATGTAAAATGTTGGTTTTTGCATAGTTTCTGCCAAATTACTTTCTAGTTTTCTCAGCAATTTTTGTCAGATCTTGAGTTCTTACCCCATAAGTTTGGATCATTGAGTTTATCAAACACTAAATTACTACAGTCATTTACTACTATATGTTATGTAACTAATTTCTTCCACTGAACCACCACTCTATTTCTTAGTTAGCACCAGATTATTTTGATGATGATCACTTTGCAAAATAGTTTTAAATGTGGAACTGCTAGGCTGCCTTCCTTTATACTTTTTTCTCCACTGATTCCCTTGAGAGTCTTGATCTTTTGTTCTGCCAGATGAATGAAATTATTCTTTGGTAGTTTGATTGGTATGGCATTGAATAAGTCAATTAGCAGGTAGAATTGTCATTTTTTTATGTTGGCTTTGCCTACTGATGAGAAATTAATATTTCTTCAGTTGTTTAGATCTATATTTCTGTGAAAAGTCTTTTGTACTTATATTCACATAATCCCTGGTTTGTAGGTAGACTCCCAAGTATTTTATATTGTCTGCAGTTGTTTTAAATTGAATTTCTCTTTCTATCTTTTGCTGCTTGGTTTTGTTAGTAGTATTACGTATACTAGTTCATTTGAGTGTCATAGAAGCCTTGGGAAGTAGGTGCTACAGACATTGTTATCTCCCATTTAAAATGAGGTTGCTAAGACTCAGAGAAGAAATTCGCTCATGACTGTCCAATAACTATTGGAGGCAATATTTGAACCTGTGTCTTCCTGACTCCAGGTCAGGCATTCAATGATTCTCTTAAAAATCTTGACCATATTATTCTGAGATAGATAGATTCGTAGGAAAGGATCTTTTGAGATTACTTTTGCAAATTCTTTACCCTATGAAGGATTATCCTTGAAACCCCATCAGAGAGATAAGAATATATTCTCTTTTTAAAGACCTCTTGAATGGATGCCACAATTTTCCTGGTAGTTCATTTTTAAAGAAATTATACCTTAAATTTCAAATCCAGTTCAATTCTGTAGACTTTTCATTTTGATTTATCAGCGCTTAAGTGTACCTCCTTTAAGTAATAGTTAATAATAACAAATGACTCTTTATGGTGTTTGCCATGTGACAGGCATTGTACTAAGCACTTTACAATTGTTATTTAATTATTTGATTTTACGTGTTCATTTTTGTTATTTAATTTTTATTTTTTATGGTACAACTTTATTATTATATATACACTTCTAGTCTATCTAAAATAAAGTTGCCTTTTGAAGAACATTTAGATAAATTTGTTTTAATGTATAAAATAATGGGAAGTTAAGAGGAGAGAATATGGCAAACTCTACAGAAGTAAACAAGATGTCAAATAACTGTTTTTATTGATTATATGAGAGTATTATTCATACTGATATCAGCATTTCAGTTTTCCCTCAATAACAACATAAAATAATTTCTAAAAGAAATCTTAGGAATAATTTAATATTACTATGTAGAACATTAAAAAATCAAACCACAAAGGTAATAATGCTATATAGGATTAAGTTTATAATACTTTGTAGACCAAAGAATCATACAATCTTTGAATTGACAAATACTTTAGAGGTTAATCAAATCCAATTCTTATATGAATATGAATCCACAGCATATCAGTCATGACAAATGATTATTCAGCCTTAACTTAAGAACCTTTGAGGATGGTTCTCCCTCTCTCTCTCTCTCTCAGCAGACCATGTTGGCATTAGGGAGTCTTTCCATTGAGCCCAAATCTGTTTCTCTGCAACTTTTTTCTATAGCTCCCAATCCTGACTCTGAGACCAAGCAGAGCAAGTTTAATTAACCAGTCCTCCATATGACACCCTTCATCCCTTGATCTACTTGAAGACGGTGCTTGCAGTCGAAGTAAGAATATATGAGTCCTCCACTAAACTTCATCAGTGTTTTCTCCTGAATCTCATATGGCATGACTTCTAGTCGCCTCACTGTCTTTGTAGCTCTTTTCTGGATGAACTGTGGTTTTTGAATGTCCTTAAAATATAGTGCCTAGAACTGAATAGAGTATACTGTCTAAGGGCAAAGCAGTATGTACAGAACAGAGATTTTATCTCGCTAGTTCTAGATTCAGTCTTTGAATGAAACCTTAAGTTTATATTAACTGTTTCAGATGCCATGTGAGTCAACAGTGTAGTGCCCTAAAACCTACAGATCTTGTCCATACGAACTATTGTCTAGCCATGTCTCCCTTATCTTGTACTTATTAAGTTGTTTGTTTAGATATTAGTTTGCCCAAATTTAGATTCTAACTTGGTAGCTTTGCCCTATTATCTTCATCTAACAAAAGTAATTTTGACTACTGATAGCATTGTTTAATTGTGAACTATCCTTCTCAGTTATGGGTCATGAGCAATTTGATAGCCTTTATCCAAATTATTAATAAAAATATGGAGAAAATTATGACCAAGAACAGGTCACTGGGAGACTGCAAAACAGACAATTTCAAGTTTACATTCATCAATTACTGACTATATATTGATTTCTGCCATTAGTGCTGTTCTGACTCTACTTAACCATATTATTATATAGCCAAGATTTCCCCATCTTTTTCATAAGGATATCATAAAAGGCTTCATTAAATACCTTGTTGAAACTGTGCCCATAACTTCGTTCTTGTTTAGCAATATAGTAATCTTGCAAAATTGAAAATGAGATTAGTCTAGAATGTCTTGAACCTTTATTGTTCTTAATAATCACCATTTCCTTTTCTAAAGGCTCCCAAACCATTTCTTGCATTAGTTTACTCTAGGGAATATATAGGAATTAAGGGAAAAGGCATCAATGAAGTCAAACATACTTCCTTATGTTAGAGTTTCTAGTTCACTTTGTCCATTACCCAAACACAATTTGTTTCTATATGGGCAGCTGAGGTTGTGAATCTTATTACTGCTCCACTTCTTATATACTATTTCTTGATAATTACTCAACTTCTCTATAAATGCTTGTCTTCCTATGTCATACCATTCTCATAAGAATTTTTTCGCAGTTGATGAATGTGGTGAGGTTTTGCTTGCCTTCATCTTCATTTTTAAGCTCTCAAGCAGATTCACTCCTCTCCAAGTAAACATTTTATCTACCCTTGTTAAGCATAGTCCATTCCTGGCTAAGTTCCCATCTTTCTCTCATTTTATTTCAGCCTATGTATTTATTTTTAAAATTTTTCTGCTTATTTCTAAGTGGAGGTTGGCTTTAAAACTGTAACCTAGATTATATGAGAGAACTTAGTCTTATGAATCTGTTTTTAGTGCCTGGAAAGATTCATGCCTGCCAAGAATAAATACTGTAGCTAGAAATGTAGGTAATTAAACTGATTTCTATTTAATTGAATTTTACTGTTAAGCTCTTCAGTTAAAATTCAGGAATTGAGGGAATGGAAGAAAATTATTCTCTGCATAAACATTCCATTTAGTGTGTTCTTGTAGTCTAAGTAAGAATACACTAGTCCTAAAGCATTTTTAGATATAACCCAAATCCAAATCATCACATATTCTTAAACAATACTTTGCCTTTTGTCAGGCAAACTATGTAGGAAGTTCCTGTTATACCTCCCTTTCTCTCCTACATGCTCTTAAATGATTCTATTAGCCTTGATTATGACTCGCTTTTAATTCTATAACCAAGAAATTGACTAATTAAATTTGCCCTTCACAGGTTTCCAAAATCTTCCTCCTATCCCTTAGCAGGAACAATGAAAATCTGGTCTGAAGCAGTAGTGCCTTTTAGGTTGGCCATCATGGGTCATCTCAACATCAACTTCCAAGTTAAAACCTTGAAAAGTCTAGTTTTCCCAATTTAATCCTTCATTGAGAAACTACTTCTATCTTGCCACTAAAACTACCCTATGTGATCCTTTCTGTTACCTCATGTAGAGGCATCTCTTTATTCAATTTCTTTTTGTTCCAGTAAAACTTAGTACCTTATTCTGAATCTGCCCTCCCAGGTGGGTATACCCCAGTTCCCTCTCCACTTCTGTTTATCTCTTATTGGTTAAGCTAAAGTCATGTATTAGGAATCAATAGAAACTAAACACTTTCCCTTCATTCTCAGTTGGAGATTTTCAATCAATTTCACATGTTAACCTTGTGAACCTTGACTCCTTAGCCCCACCTTGATGGTGCAATTACAAATAATAATATATGGTAATATTGAAATATAAACTTATTATTTGACCCGTAGCACCTAGAGGTGGGCTACTGTAGTAAACCTCTTTAGAGCAACTTACAGATAATTCAAGGGGATGAAGTGGAAAATGGGATAATTTAGGATGTCGTTCACTTTACTTGTATGTGTATTTACTATTGACTTCCTTTATCTCATAAATATCTCACCTCTTTTTTTGACAAGTAGGTTGATGGTGAATTTCACAGACTTCACTGATTTTATGAACAGAAAAGCAGACAGTTTATTTAGTGAGGACACAGAATAGTGTGATCCTAAACCCAAATATTATTCCTAGTGAAGATGAATTCCAGAAGAAATACCCAGCCTTTACCTAATAGAATTGTAAAGGTATTAAATGTATGGACCCAAGGTCATCAGTCATATTTGGAATGTTAGTTTGCCAAATAAATCTTATCTCTCTCATATCACCTTCTACAATTCTAAGCTAGAGTTCGCTTTAGTCTTTTTGAACTTTAATACTACTTATAGCCTATTCCACATTTGGGAATACTTGATTGATTTATTGTCTTCTAATTGTTTCACATATGGAAATTTCCTAAGATAGACTATAAGCTTCTTGAATGTGTAAAACGCTTTCATATGTGTGTCTGTATGGACAATGTCTTTTTGCTTATTGTTGATATGATTTTGCTTCTTAATGAGAAGATCTTCCCCACCTATTAATGACTCTGCCCATTAAGGGGAGTTTGATTCCTGAAGATTTGTAGGAAGTCCCACACCTTTTGTTAATGAGGCACTGGTTCTTGAGGGTTGTGATGCCCCCTGGCTCTGAAAAAATGTATAAATACTCTGAGGTGAGGTTGTTTTGGAGGTTACTCATTCGAAGTGTTTGTTTGGCCAGATGAAGCTCTGGGCAGTCACTAAGGAGCCCCCACAGCTTTGAAAATCCAGATGTTGGTGCCTCTCTCTGGTAACTATGTATGTATGGTCAGAAAGTTATCTGTCTATTGATCTGTAATGCATGTTTTGCTTATATCAGGTAGCTGGAAACACTGTCTGTTGATCTGTATTTCTCTGTATTTTCTCTGAAGTTCAAGATGCTGACTTTTTCCACTAAACTAAGTGAATGATACATGTGCTCAATTAAAGTGACTGTTGACCCCTCAAAAGTTTCTTTCCTTTTAGAAAAGCAGATCAAGAACCTGTACAGCAGGCCTTCCTCTGTATATGTAGCATCCTTTTATAGTGTCACATCCTCTGATATTAACACCTAGCATTTGTAGAACACTTAAAATTTGCAAAGCCCGTTAAAAATACTGTCTCATTTTTCTCTACAACCAAGAAGGAAGGTGGACGCTATTATTTATCTCCATTTTACAAATGAGGTAGCTGAAGCCCAGAGAAGTTAAGTGACTTACTCAAGATCATGAAACTAGGATGTGTTGGGTTGGACTAGAATCATTAAACCATAGACAATCAGAGTTAGGAGAGACCCTCCAGATCATCTACCTACTCAAACTGAGTCCTAGAAGGGGTCATCACCTAGAGAATTACTTAATAAAATCAAAACGAGAACAGGTTTCCTGATCTCAATCTAGTGTTCTTTCCATTGTTACAACTTACTTTACAAAAAAAGTCTTCTATACTAAAAGACCATATGATTTTCAGTTATATTTCCTGAGCAACACAAGTATAGGTAGCAGATATTTTGATGTTCATGAAGCTTTTGTCAAAGGAACCAATCAGAAAATTATTTTTCTTAGCTTTCTTGGTAGAGAAAATATGTACAGGAAGTAATCATATAATTCTCCTTCTTTTGTCTTAAATTACTTTTAGCAAGCTCTATTTCCAAGATTGGCTCTGACCCTCTAAAAATTGTACATGATGCTGTGGAAGAAACTACAGATTGGATCTATGGATTTTTTTCATTGCTGTCTGATATCATATCTTCTGATGGTGAAGATGATGATGAAGGTGATGAAGGAGTTGACACTGATGAAGGTAATAGGAACAGGGCATGTGTTTAACTGTTTGTATGATAATTCTTCATATGTTATCATGGCTTATTCAGTTTTAGACACATGTGGCACTGAAGTCAAGTCAGAAAGTAATGAAAAGGTCTCTAATAGCACATCAATTGGCTACTCTGTTCAGTAAATGGATCTCTATAAAGCTTTCATCTTGCATTTGATTTGCCATTACAGCTCCAATGTCAGAGAAAAGGGCTAGATCATTTGATACTGTAAACCCATGACAGAAAACACATTTCCAGATGCTGCTTAGGACAAGACTTAGTAGTACTCAGCTTTGTCTCTAATTTTGAGACCAGGAGGATTAAAAGGGTAACAGTGAAATGATATGTGCATATAACATTTAGAGAACCTGGAGACAGTGTTTTCATTCCACTCAGAGTAGTAGGAGGTAATGCTGCCAAAATCTAAGTTAAGATAGTTGAACTGGATGAATAGTGGGAAAAACAGGATACAATTCTATTCAATGTGACATAATTATGTAACTAACCATCTTTTCTGCTACATCTATCAGGTAACAGGAAACTGCAAATATTGGGGGGGAAAATCTATTCAGTGTTTTTGGAGAAAAAAAGAAAGGAATCAAAAACAAACAAATAAAACCAGTTTTTGGGTTTTTTTTTATAATCCTCTTTTTAAAATGATCTCAGTAGCTATTTCCATGTTAGTTTTCAGAAATAAAGGTCTTAGGCAGTTGCCTGCTGTGATTTGATGGGTGTCACAGTCGTGTCAGGCTAACAGGTGTTTATTATAAAGTCCTCATTCTTGAACTCATCTGATGGTTTTTAAATTTTTGTTTCTGATTCATTTGCCCCCTGGAAAAGGTCAAAATGATGATGTGAGAAAAACTGAAGAAAGCATGTTGTGAACCTGTTACTGTCTGAAATGATTTCCTGCCATAATTTTGTTAAATGCATGGAAGTGAAACTGCCTTAAATGAATATGTATAAATCAAAATTATCCAGTGTTGAAATGCTTTGAATTTGGGAGACAGAGGTGAAGGAAGTTACATGTAAAAACAAATAGACTGCAGCTCATCTAGACTTGCTTGTCAAAATTAGCAATGGAATTTAATATGTACATGAAAGAAAAAGAGAAAATAGAGAGACAGTATTGCCATGCTGAATATTTTCTAATTTACTCTCTCTGTCTTGGATTAGGAGAAGAGGAAGAGCCTCCCTTGAAAAAATCTGGTAAGTTGTTTTCATTTTATAGAAATTTCTCTCTCTCTCTTTTTTTTTTTGGTAGCACTGATGTTAATTCTCAAGAGGAATTGAATGGTTATTTTTCTGTGACTTCTGACACTGCCAATGCTCAATGCTTAAATTAATATTTATAGAAGAGAAAGAAGCAATGGTGTGTCTTTTATACACAGAGGATCTAAAACAGTACAGTGAGAAAGAGGGTTTGCTTGAGGTTCACTAGGGTGGGCTTTGAGTGGCCAAGCTTCCAAATTTAGTAGCAATGTGACCTTAGGCAAGTGACTTAATCTTCTCATTTACTTCATTTGCAAATTGGGGAAAAAAAAACCACTTTTGCTTTCTGTGTTGCAGGGACTTTGTGAGGAAAAATAATAGAACTTAAAGTATCACATAAATCGGAATCTTTATTACCACTTGACCTGCTATAATTATAGAGGATGCTTATTAGTCTCTCTTTCTTAGGTGATTATATTATATTTACTCAGGTTTTTTCCCTTCTTATCTGTTCTCCCTCATGAATAATTGCCCTCATTTGTAAGATAGCTTCTTGGGTTAGGACTATAGTCTCTGGTCTTGGCAAAGCCTAAAGTTATTTAAACCAGAGTTGTTTGTCAGGAGCCTACCCTGAAAAACTCTGAGCTAACTATCACTTTATAACCTTCTCAATACCAAGCACTCTTTAAAACTTTAAAGATGTTTTGAAAGAATGGATACCTAAATACATAGCAAAATTATTCTACTAATATAGTGTGTTTAAAAACTTGTATACTAGCTGTGTGACCCTGGTCAAGTCACTTAACCCTGATTGCCTTGCCCAAAACCAAACCAAACCAAAAACCAAACAAACAAACAAAAAAAAAACCCACAATAAACCAGCTTATACAGTCAAGACTGAGAAAAATATATTGTTTGCAAACTGTATTCATAGAACATAAAAAATTTAAACTAAGATGGCCATATATCATAGATCACTAATGGAATCATAGACATCAATTAGACTTAGAGAGGCAAAATAATATGATGGAAAGATAATCAGTCATGAGACCTGGATTCAAATTTTGACTGTATCACTTCCTCATTGTATGACCACAGGGAAAGTAAAATCTGAGCCTCAGTTATTTGTAAAATGGGAGTCAGAATACTATACTATAATGGAAATAGACTGAGCATCCACCTTGTGTGTGAGAGAAAGCAAAAGCCTTTCTGAGTCTCCCTTTTGTCATGGAAAACTGAGGATAAGAAAGATTGTGCTATCTGCTTCACGAGGTGAGTTTAAAGGAAGAAAGTGCCTTGTAAAACTTAATGCACTGTTAAACAACAGCAACCACAAATTGAACTATTTTCATTACTTAGCCCACCAGGTGGGTAAGAGGAAAGCACTTTGAAATTTTAAGGTATTCTATAAATGCCCTGGTCATGTGGATGGAGTGCTGAAATTAGAGTAGGGTGTCTCCTGTCATCTGTGTTGAAATTTCAAGTCTGATATGTAATGGTTGTTGATTGTGGGTAAATCACATCTCTCAGTGCCATAGGCAACTAATGCTTTGATGAGACCATATGAAGTTTTCATGCTGGAAATTTTTGTTAGTTTAACTGCTGCATTATTAAGTGAGGCCAGAGAGGTAGCATGATACAGTAGAGAAATGAATGACTATGGAATCAGAGAACCATCAATCAGATCCCACCCCTGATGTTTATTACTTTGTGACATTTTAACAGGCAAGGTCCTTAACCTTCGTGGGTCTCATCTTCCTCATCTCTAAAATGAGGGGATTGTGTTCTATGGCTTCTAAAATCTATTTCAGCTCTAGAGCTATGATACTTATCAAGTTCAATAACTTGCTAGGTGTTATTTTGGAGAAGGAAATGACAAACCACTCCGGTATCTTTGCGAAGTGGAGCCCAAATGGGGCCGTAGTCAGCCATAATTGAAGTGACTGAACAACAAAATGTATTATGTAATTTGATAGTGGCAATCAGGGCCTAGAACCCAGATCTCTTGATTCCCAAGATGGCAGTATTATCTCTGTACGCTGCTTCTAATGATGTACATAAGTTCTCAGCTTACTTTGCTGGGTCTTCATCTGTATCCCAACTGCTAATGTATATATTCCACAGGACTTTGTCCTGGGCCCTCTTCTCTTCTCCCTTAATACTATTTCACTTGGTGATCTCATCAGTTTCCATAGATTGAGATGGTAACAGAGCTATCTTCCTCTGTGCGAATGATTTGCTTATCAAGCCCTAACCTCTTTCCTGACCTCCAGTCTTACACAAATAGCTGCCTGTTGGAAATCTCAAACTGGATGCCCCATAATATCTTAAACTTTCAACAAGTCCAAATTCAAACTGATTTTTTTCCCCTAAACTCTCCCCTCTTTCTAATTTCTGTTATTGGTAAAGGTAACACGATTCTCTAAAAATGCCCCCTCTTTCTTCTGTCACTGTTGCCATGAGACAGATCCTCAACACCTTATGCCAGGGACTCTTGCAATAGCTTCCTGATTGAACTTCCTGCCAAAAGTCTCTCCCCACTCCAGCCCATTGTCCACACAACTGTCAAAGTGATCTTCCTAAAGTGTAAGTCTGACCATATCACTCCTCTCCTCAATAAACTCTAATGGCTTCCTATCACCTGTAGGAGTAAATATAAAATCCTCTGTTGGTTCAAAGCCCTTCATCACCTGGCCCTCTATTATCACTTTTCTAGTTTCCTTACAATTTATATTGCTTCCAATTCCCTCAAACCCATGCACTCTGTGATTTAGTGACAGGTGCAAACCTTGCTGTTTTTGGAACAAGACACTTCATCTCCAGACTCTGAACATTTTTGCTGGCTGTCCGCCATGCTTGAAATTCTCTCCCTCCTCATTTCAGCCTAAACTTTTTCGACTTCCTTCAAGTCCCAATCAAAATTCTAATGACTTCCCACTGTTGATTTTTGTCGATTTATCCTGCGTATAGTTTGCTTGTACATTGTTTTTTTGCTGTTATCTCCCCTATTAAATTGTGAGCTCTTTGAGAGCAGAGATTTTCTTTTACCTTTCAAAGCACTTAGGACAGTACTTGGCATATAGTATGACCTTAAGAAATGCTTATTTACTGGTTACTAATTTGTAGTTTTGTACCTATATGTTGGCAGTGCTTAATATTTCATTGTGTTCTCATGAACTTCTTTTGGGATGTACCTTATGAATTAATTTTGTTTCAGTGACCAACAAGAACACTTCTTACAGGCATAATCATGTTTGCTTTACTTGACTAATCATCAGGAAAGACAATCCAGTGTTTATTTTGGCTGATTTCCTCCCCACTGGCTTCCAGGGTCTTCAGTCAAAATTGTCAAACTCATTTACATGTTTAGCCACAGCCAAAGTTTTTGTTTGAATTTTTAAGAATTTCACCTTGAATTCTCATCACCAGGATTTAATTTTTTGACAATAATTATTCACAGCAAATAATCATATGAATTATATAAAATTATATAAATATATGTATGTTATAAAACAAAAAATCAAATGAAAATTTAGGAAAGATTTTCATTGTGTGTTAATTTAAAATTTTAATGTTATTTTACAGAATATCAACAGTTAAATGAAAGCTTGTAGAGAATTTAAAAGTTTTTGATATTAGTGCCCTTTGAGCGCCTATGTCAGTCCTTTGCCTGTTATTGTTCCGTTATTGAGGTGGGGGGAGCAAGGGAAGAATGGTGAAAGGAGGGAAAGAGGAGGAAGTATGTAAACAGTACTCTCTGCAAAGCATCTGTTGCTCAAAAACGTCTCTTTTTTCTAGAAAGAGTGCTCTTTAACTTTATAGTTCCAAAAAACCAAGAAGGATATTCATGGAGAATGTTCCTGAACATAAACTTGCTGTGTAGAGAAAGGGGCATATTGATTTTCTGAAGCATATAATCCCCAAATATAACCTTCCGTCTACAGAAGGGAGACTTTTTGGCTAGTTCCAAATTACCAGGTTGCCTCACAAATGGATTTTGAGGGTCACAGCACTGTGGGTCTTCAGGAAGCTACATGGGATGGGTGGATTTCCTCTCAGCATGAGACGGTTAACCTGCTGGCAAGTCCAATTTCAATACCCTTCTTTGAAGAGTTTGTGATCTATTTTGATTGTTTTATATGTTTCCTGAATCTGAGTTATGAACTACTTTGAATTATTTGTATCTTTAGTATTTTTATATAAAGTTAAAGCCTGTCCTCTATAAGTATTTATTACCTTATAAAAGATTTGAATACTTTAAAACTTTGAAATTTGAAAACTTTAAAAATCTGAAAACTTTAAAACTAGATACAAACTGTATTTGGGGATTTTCCTTGCACAAATTCTAACTGGTGGAAATAACCCCACAAAGAATGAATGAACTTTTAACGTCACCTCTAAGACTGGCTCTGGTCCATGTGAGTTTGAGCTTAAGTTATATTGAAAATGAATATGAAAATTTCAATAACAAAATTATAATAATACCATTTATATGGTGCTTTAAGATTGGCAGTGAACTTTACAAACATTATCTTTTGTGATCCTCATAGTAACCCTGAGAGGTAGATGCTTTTGTTGTCCCTGTAATACAGATAAAGAAGCTGATTCAGACAGAGAAGTTAAGTTTACTAAGGTCACACAGATAGTGTTTGGGGCTTGATTTGAAGTCTGGACTTCCTGAACCCCAAGTCCAATACTTTATCCATTATGTCACTTAGGTACTTGTTATATTGATGTGTATATTTATTCATATATATATATATATATATATATATACATACATACACACATACATATATACATATATTTTTACACACACATTTATGTATGTAGCATCTGTATTTATGTATGTGGCAGCTGAGGTGTACCAGTTGTTCAAGGAGAACCACAACCTCTAGTGAGAGGGTTGTTGAGCCCTTTTCAGGGCTACTTATCCACCTTTGGTGTCTACCTGGCATTCAGCTCTCATCTATGGATCCAAGAAGCTGTAGCATATGCAACGGATACATCCTAGAAAACCATCTCCAAAGACGGCTACACCAGATTAAGGGCAACCAATAGGCTTCAGGTGTGTCAATGAGTTAGGGGTATGTCTACTCCAAGTATGTGAGGACTTCCCCTGGCAGAATAGGTGGATGAGAACAGTTTGTTCCAGCAGCCATGAAGGCAGCTGAAACAGGTGCTGCAGAGAATTTCAAACTTGGTCAGACATTGAAGATGCCGAGGTAATCCACTACGATGGAACTATGAACAGTTGCTCTAACTTTTGTCTTACCACTGGACTTCCATGATGGACAACTTTGCACAGCTCTGTCTTACTTAAATCCAATTCACTCATGAGACAAGCTATCACACCATAATATCTGTGGTCCTCTTGGAAAAGGAAGATGAACAATAGCATGCATGTAGCAGGGGAAGGTGTGACCCCAGACCAGTGAAGGCTGCCCAGTCTACTTTATGCAGTTACAAGAAGTAAGAGCCAAGGAACAGAGATAATAAGGTGCTAAAATTTTCCCCTTTTTACTTTTTTATTTTAACAGCCCATAAAAGTCATGAAAACTTATATGGCTTATACCCTGAAATGGCCTAGTCTGCAGAATGTAAATGATACAAAGCTGAGATCTTTAGGAGTCTGATGGACCTTTTCAATTCTCCATCGGTTCCCTGTAATATATAGAACACCTAGAATTTCCCCAATAGATCCAAGAAACATATAAAAACTACAAATGGAAGCTTAAACTCAATTGTCATTATGAAAATGAGGCTAGCTAAGAAAAAAAATCCAACAAATTCAGAAAAATTTCAAAAATACGAGAGGAACTAAAAAAAGATATTGAACACTTAGGTTTGATAACTCAGATTTCTAGGTCACATGGTAAACTTTATTCCTTGGACCTACAATTGATAAGGAGGTCAGAGACATTCCTTTAAGTATGAGGTCTCTGTATAGTTTTCTACTGATGTGTAGTGTTACTACACATCAATATTCAAGGGATGGAATATCTATAGATTTTGTATCAGCTTTTATACTGGTAATTGACAGAGTAGTGCAACAGGACTTAAGCATTTAAGCATATGAAAGTTATCTCAAAGTTATTTTTGAGACTTGTAAATGAATCATGCCAGTTTATATAATTATAGTCTAAAGACAAAACATAATAAAATAATAGTTTTTCTCTCATGGGTCCCTACCAATGAAGATTATTAGTATGTCTACATATGATCTATGGTCTTCTCCATCTTCAATTCACACTCAATAGATTGGCTTCCTCAAGGTTTAGCTACTCCAAGTTCAAGAAACTCTGTGAATCTACACTTCTAAAAATTATAATACCTAACTGGTATATTAAGCTTTAATAATTAACCAGTGGTCAAGATTAGCTTAAAGTACAGACTTTTGCTGAAACAGCATGCTAGAAATGGTAGCTACAAACATATCTAATAAACTTGTGGTTTTACTATTTATTATTTTTATGTTATAAATACAAATATGTGCAGTATATTTACATATACAATTATATATTATAAATATAATACAATATGTAATACAAATATATATTATAAATACAAATAATATATATATAATATATGTTTGTACAAATATTATTTCTTTATTATTTCTGATAACTATACATTGAATCAGTGAGAAGCATAGACATAAGCATAGAATACTTTGTAGAAAGACACCAATAGAGGACCTAGATGACCAAAGTGACTCCCACTTAAACACTGCACTACCTTTAATTTCTTTTTGTGGAGGCCTCATGTTATTTATTCTACCCCCCAGGAAGTTATTCAAATGGGCTCCCTTGGCCTGTTCTTCTCCACTGCTAAACTACAAACAGAAGTTTTACTCATTGGGCCAGTTTTCTACTGGGCATAGCTTCTCCTACTGTGTGACTTATTGTATTGAAAAATGACATTGATGATGTGAGCAAGGAAGAGGAAAGAGGGACTCCTCCTTCCCCAATTTATTCTGTTCAAGGAAAAGGCAAAGAATATTTCCTTTGGTGACTGAATTTTTTTGTCCCTCATTGGACTTCTCTTTAGTTGTTACAAGTGGCTGACCTCCCAGACCTTACTCGTTGCTTTTTAAGGCTACTAGAGATAAGGTTTTTTATCCTTTAGGCAATACTTTGCCACCGTAAAATTCCATCAAGTTTATTGAGGAAATTTTTCTCATGTCCTACAGGAATAAAGAAGTGTGAATGTTTTTGACACTTCTTTGTACTAAATCCTGTAAAAGGTGTGAATGGATCTCTCAGTTTTTCAAGTTTACAATCTGCAACCAGGTCTGAGTGGCTAAAGGTATCATGCCCTTTCAAACTGTGAATGCAACTACTCATAGACTAAGTGGAGTGAAACTTTTATCACCCCATTGTCTGAAGTCTCTTTTACCTTCTCCTTATAGCCATTAATTTCATCAGGTGACTTAGGGGAGTCAGTTGGCCAGGGATTCCACATTCAAAATCCCCCTCTATACTTGATTATTCATGAAGTTAGTAATAATTAATAGCATTTACTGTAATGAGTTCCCAATATTTGATGATAAGCGTATATATGCATGTAGGGACCAAGATACTCAAGCCAGAAGAGGAAACATGCTAATGTCAACTTATTGATAACAGAGGGGGAAATAGAGTAATAGCAAAGATTTAGTTTATTTAAATTCAGAAAATATTCATTCAATGCCTATTATATGAAAAAATATTGGATGGGGGGACACAAAGTAAGATATGGCACAGACCCTACTCTCAAGCACTTTACTATATAATCAGGATGGTTATAGTTCTTATTAAGCACCCTTAAAAGCAGGGACAAGCGATGAGGTATATTGGAGGTTATATTGGAAAGAATACTGGACTTGGAGCCCAAAAATCCTAACTTCAAATATTGCTACTAAAACTAATTATCTTGGCAGTTTGGGACAAATTACTTAATCTCTGTGAGCTTCAACTTCCTAATCTGCGAGAGGATCTGTCTTTCCACCTGTATGTATTTTTTTAAGATTTAAATTTTTTTATTTATTTTTCGTTTTCAACATTCATTTCCACAAGATTTGGAGTACTGAACTTCCTCCTCATCTTTCCCCTCCTTGTCACCCTGAGATGGCATGCATTGTATTTACCCCTTTCCCCAATCTGCCCTCCCTTTTATCATCACCCCCTCTTATCCCCTTCCCCTTTAAAGAGCAAGATAGACTTCCATACCCCAGTGCTTGCATATCTTATTTCCCAGTTGCATGTAAAAACAGTTTTTTAACATTTGCTTTTACAACTTGGCGTTCCAAATTTTCTCCCTTCTTCCCTCCCCACTCCACCCCATTGAGAAAGCAAGCAATTTGCTATACATATGTTGTGATGCGAAACACCTCCTTAATAGTAATGTTATGAAAGACTAACTATATTTTCCTCTACCCTGTCCTGCCTCCCAATTATTCTATTTTTTTTCCTTTGATACTGTCCCTTTTCTAAGGCATTTGCTTCTGAATTCCCCATCCCTTAATCTTGCCCCATTTTACTATTCCCCTTTCTTACTCGATTCCCTCTAAATTCCTGTAGGGTAAGATACCCAAATGAGTGTATACCTTATTCCTTTCTTAAGCCAAATCCAGTGAGAGTAAGGTTCACTTATTCCTTCTCACCTCCCCCCTCTTCCCCTCCATTGCAAAACCTTTTCCTTGCCTCTTTTATGTGAAATAATTTACCTTGTTCTATCTCCCCTTTTCTCCTTTTCCCAACATTTTCCTCTCTCACTACTTAATTTTATTTTTTAGATATCATCCCTTCCTATTTAACTCATCTTGTGCCATCATCTATCTATTTATGTATGTATATATGTATGTATGTATGTATCTATCTATCTATCTATTTATTTGTCTGTCTTTTTATTTCCTCCAACTGCTCTAATACTGAGAAAGATCTCATGAGTTACAAGTATCATCTTACCATGTAGGAATATAAACAAACAGTTCAACTTTAATAAGTCTGATATGATTTCTCTTTCCTGTTTACCTTTTCATGTGTCTCTTGATTCTTACATTTGAAAGTGAAATTTTTTACTCAGTTCTGGTCTTTTCATCAAAAATGCTTGAAAGTCCTTTATTTCAATTATGTGCATATTTTCCCCTGAAGAATCAGTTTTGCTGGGTAAATGATTCTTGCTTTTATTCCTAGTTCCTCTGACCTTCAGAATATCTATTCCCTGACCTTTGATCACTTACACAGAAGCTAGATCTTGAGTTATCCTGATTCTATTTTCACAATACTAAAATTGTTTCTTTCTGGCTGCTTACAATATTTTCTCCTTGACCTTTTGGCTACAATATTCCCAATTTTCCTTTCAGCATCTCTTTGCAGAGGTGAACAGTGGATGCTTTCTATTTCTACCTTACTCTCTGCTTCTAGAACATCAGGGGAGTTTTCCTGGATAATTTCTTGAAAGAAGATTTTGAAGCTCTTTTTTGACCATGGCTTTCAGGTAGTTTAATAATTTTTAAATTATCTCTGCTGGATCTATTTTTCAGGTCAGTGGTTTTTCCAATCAGATATTTCACATTGTCACCAATTTTTCTTTTCATTCTTTTGGTTTTGTTTTTATAATTTCTTGATTTCTCATCGAGTCATTAGCTTCTGTTTGCTCCATTCTAAATTTGAAGGAATTATTTTCTTAAATGAATTTTTGGACCTGCTTTTCCATTTGGCCAAATCTAATTTTTTAAGGCATTCTTCTCCTCATTGACTTTTTGGATTTCTTTTACCATTTGGTTTAGTCTATTTTTTAAGGTGTTCTTTTCTTCAGTGTTTTTAGGTTCTCCTTTAGCAAGCTGTTGACTGAATTTTCATGATTTTCTTGCATCACTCTTATTTTTCTTCCACATTTTCCCTCTACTCCTCTTACTTGATTTTCAAAATGTTTTTTGAGATCCTCCATGGTTGGGACCAATTCATATTCTTCTTGGGGGTTTTTGATGTAGGAGCTTTGACTCTGCCCTCTTCCTCTGGTTGTTTTCCCTGATCTTCCTTGTCACTAAAGTAAGATTCTATAATCTGAGTTCTTTTATGCTGTTTACTCTTCTTCCCAGCAAAATGCTTGACTATCAAAATCTTTGTTGAGGTAGGAGTTTGTTTCCAGTGGGGTTATTTGAGCATGGTGGATGTACTTTCTCAGGCTTCAGGAATTTTTTTATCTACTACTTGATCCCACACTGTTTGTGGGTCCAGAGCTCTGGAAGCAGTTTCTGGTGCTGCTGCTGCAGCTGCCATCACTACCCACACCAACTTGGTCCCAGTCAGATCACACTTCTCTTTCACCCAGGTCCCATAGAGTTTTCCTACTGATCTTTTTAGCTTTTGTGGGTTAAGAAGTCTGGAAATTGTCACAACTGCCAATAATTCTGTTCCCTGAAGCCTACTCTGCTATTTGTGCAATGTGGCACATTGCTGGACTGCACTATGCTCCCTATCTGGTGTGATAGACCCTTCCCGTGGACTTTCCAAGTTGTCTTGGTCTGAGGATTTGTTACACTCTGACATTTTGTGGGTTATTTGTAGTGCCAGAATTTGTTTAAAATCATTTTTTACAGGTATTTGGAAGACTTTGGAGGAGAGCTCAGGGAAGACCCTGCTTTTACTGCACCATCTTACCTCTGGATCCTCCATCTCTCTATATATACATATAACACACAACATATATGTATATTATATATTCCTACTATGTATTTATATTCCATATATACATTCCTTATGTAGGA
>CM053770.1:402111690-402126004 GCA_028658325.1 Potorous gilbertii | reverse complement strand
AATATATATATTAGTTATATATTCCTACTATATAATCATATTCCATATATAATGTATATATATGTATGTGTGTATGTATATATATATACATACACACATACACATATACATATACATGTATATTTATATGTATTAGGTAAATAACCATTTTGTTATGCTGCTGGCAGTATTGTAAGGGCAAACAAAGTAGCATCTTTTGCTGTTTTTGTTTTGGTATAATCAAGAAGTATAATGCTTCTAAATGAATCTTGCGTTTATCAACTAAGAGTCTTTACTAGGAGTAAAGTATAGATAGGAGTTTCTTTAACTGAAAACACTATATGTATTTGTATTGTTAATGTGATTAAAGATCTTCCTCATCCATTAAAGGGAGTTTGATTAGGGAAGTTTTGTTGGAAGGCCCACACCTTTTGTGAATGAGGCACTAGTTCTCAAGGGTTGGGCTGCCCTCTGGCTCTAAAAAAATGTATAAATACTCCAAGGGTGAGGTTTTACTTTGGAACTTAGATTTTGGAAGAAGCTTTGTGTGCTGGAGGAAACTCTGGGAAGCCACTAAGCAGCCCCCCAGCTTTGAAAATCCAGATGTTGTTGCTTCCTTCTCTGGTAAATCTGGTCAGATGGTTGGACCTGTCTGTTGATCTGTGATATGTTTTGCTTTTGTCGGACCTTTGGAAGTGCTGTCAATGTCCTGAACTAAGTGAATGATATGTGTGCTTGATTAAAGGAGATTGTTAGACCTTCAAAAGTAGCCTTTCCTGTGATAGCAGGTTCCCCTGTGTATGTTGGGGTGCTTACTGTTGCAAATATTCAGAGATAAATACACTCAGAGATGTAGTAAAAGAGGGAAAAAATGTATTAATAAAACAAACTTAACAATATCTACCCAGTGCATTCTAAACAGCTCAACATTTCTGTCTAAGCTTTCCACAAATAAGATAATGATATCTTGCAAGTGTTAATATTTTGTAGCTTTCATATTTCTAGATTAATAGTGATGGCAAACCTAACTTTTCAGGGTTAGTTAAACATTTGCAGGGAACTGTGTTTATTTGGTAGCCATATATCTTTTTAATTTTCTTCTTAATGCTTCTAAGTATAATGTAATAGAAGCATTTTTCTTCCTTTTTAGTTTATTCTGCTACACACTAAGTAAGCAGTTTTATAAAGAAATAGTCATTGGCTGTATAAGAGAGATTAATATCCTTTCGAAATTAAGGTGTTAGAAAAGAATAATTGTTTTTCTAAGACTAGAAATTATATTTTATATAGTCTATTTCTAAGATCTTTTTTTGAGTTTAGAAAAGAGGAAAGTTGATTACCTACATACACATACAGACAGCTTTTACATAATCCAAAACCTGGCAGTCTTTTTGTAAACCTAGATTTTCTGAGTTTGCTTAGAATCTCTGACTTCCTTCAAGACTTAGTTCAAACACCTCCTTGTTAGGGCAATCTTTTTTTCTGGGTCCTCTCTGGTATTTTAACCCTTTCCTCTAAAGTTAATTTCCATCTTGTATATCTATCTCTAGCTCTATATCTATATACATATAGATAGATGTATGTACATGTATATATGCATATATATATGCACACACATACGTATATATATATATATATATATATATATACGTATGTGTGTGTATGTGTCTGCATATTCATATTGTGTTCATCCTTCATTGCCGAAGAAGACCATGCCATCAGAGAAATGATGCCATGACTTACCCTTGACTTTGTCTTGAGTGAGGGAGGGCTGTGCAGATGACCAGCCTCACTTCTCCAGAGGCATCTGAATCCAGTGACCTGATATTCTGCAGGATGACTGGAGATGACCCAGGATGCAGTGGGAGACCTTGACTCCTTTAGGCCAAAGTCTTTGCTGGTACTCACTTAGGGTGAGGTAGTACCCCTTCATTGAATAGACCTCTTTAAGAAATAGTTAGGGCATGGCCCCTTTAATGAGGCAAAGAAAAGAAAGACATCAAGCTGGGAGGGAAATGGCAGTTACTACTGAGTCAATCTAAAACCAGGAGGGTCGAGAAGAGAGCATTTAGACAGGAGGCAAGGGCCTCATGGTGTCTATGTATGTGTGTATATATGTATTTGTGTATGTATGTGTGTGTGCATATATGTGTATGTGTTTGTGTGTGTGTGTGTATGTTTGTCACCCCCATTAGACTGTGAATACTTGAAAACATGGACTGTCTTTGTTATCACTAGCATTTAGTACAGTGCCTGGCACATAGTAGGCAGAATGTTTATTGACTGATGAACTGACATTAAAATGTAAGCTACTTGAGTCATCTAGATGGCACAGTGGATAGAACACGGGTCCTGGACTCAGGAGGACCTGAGTTCAAATCCCACCATAGACACTAACTTTGTGACCCTAGGAAAGTCACTTAACACTGGTTGCCTCCAAAAAAAAGTGAGCTACTTAAGTTCAGGGACTGTTTATTGCCACTCTTAGTGTAGTCAATATTTAGTGTTTCTGATGCTTAATACATGCTTGTTGATTGATTTATTGTCTTAAGGACAATAGTTCACTGGTTCCAGACCTCTCTCAATATGATGTTAGCAGCTTAAAATACCTTCCCTTTCAGCATTACTACTTGCTATCCGTAGTACCCTCTTCTCCCTTCACAAAATGTACATTAGAACAGAAAAGGACAATGATTCTGTGAGACCAGTTTGTTTTTTTCGTGTTGTTGATGTTGTTTCATTTTTGTATTTTTATGTTTTGTTTTCATTATTTTACTTCTAATGAAAATAGTTTGAAGAGATTTCTCCTTACTTAGGTCAAAACAAATATATTCTACTTTTGCAGTATTTGTAAAATGCTCTGAAGTTCCTCAAGTTGAAAAGTCCCCAGTAGATAGATTCAAGCTCAGTTTTCTCTTCACATCTTTTTCCCCCCATTAATTTATTCATGTCACTAAGAACTCTGTACATACAGCCAGGGTGAATGAGGAGGAGATGAAATAATTGAATTTCATAAATATTCAGGACTTGAGGATTGGCCCATTCAAATTGTTGGATCACAGCATAGTAGAGGTAGATGGGGAAAATACTGCATGGTGAAGCTTTCATGTTTTCCAACCTTCCTGGCAGTTTTAGTACATTGTGCTAACATGAACTTTAAATGTCTGATATGCTTCATGGGATACTGTTAGGTCATCAGAGTATGTTATTTCTTCCATCATAAATCACAATGCTTTCAACTTTCTTAGACAGTCTTTATGAGCTATGATGGTATAAGAAAAAAATTAAAATAGACTTCACCTGGTGGCCAACCTTTCAGTGATAAGTTTCTCTGACCTAAGAAAGAATGTTTCTCAAATCATATACATTCATATATATATGTATACATATGTATGTATATGTATTATATCTGTGTGTGTGTATCCAGAAATAACTTTAGAGACAACATAATACAATCCCATCATTTTAATGAAGAAACTGAAACTCAGGGAGTTTTAGTGACTTGTATAAATGACAGAGGCAGGATTTAACCTCAAGTCCTCTGTTTCCTGCTTTTTTCATTTTTCCCCCTCATGACCTGTGACTGAAGCCTTTACAATTCAGCATGGTTTGTCAGAATTTTTGTTTTAGGGACATAGCCTTTGAGAACCCATATCATCATAAGACATTGGCTTAGAATTTGAGTCCTGGAGTAGACTGTTTGGAAAATGGAGAAAATATGTTGTTATAATGAAAAAAATGTGGTAATAAAATACATATCCTCAGAGTTACCATTGGAAGGTTCACAATGTTTCATAGGGAAAATCTGTCTTTGTTACCTCTTTATGCTACAGGTATATTTTCTATTTTATCTGTACTTCCCCATGACCCTGTTTACTCAATGCCATTTTGGTGAACTCTGGCTTCTCTTTGGGCCTCTAAATGGGACACTTCTTCCTACCTACCTATTGCCAGTTCAGGATCATTTGTACGGCAGATATAGTATGAGCATAGGAGACAAGGAAACACTGAAACATGGAGATGGGAAAAAATAATACGGAAATGTTCCAACACTTGTGAAATGACCAGAGAAAACCTAAAGGCATTTAAAAAAATTTCCACACCCTAATAGTAATTTAATAAATGGTGCTGTCATCTCAAAGAATCAGGATGGTTGCCTTGGTGATGAAAGTTATTCTTTCAACTTCTTGATTCTGTCAGTTTTTTCTACACATGAATTCATAATATTTTGGATTTATTAACTGTTTGTCACTGATAGAGATAAATCACCTGCTTTAAACTGGCCATGGAAGTCTTCTGTAAAATTACAAGCTCTTTGTCAACTCAGCAATAAGATAGGCTGTGATTATTAGAAAATTAAAACTATTTGTCATAAAAGATAAGATATATAATATGAAAACATGACTCAGAAGGGAGTACCATGCATTATCAGAGATGTATTCTTAAGAATCATTTAGTTTAAGTCTGCGTCCACTGTGTTTTTAAATTGGTTGCATTCAATCTCTGTTAATGAATATGACTGTTATAAAGACTTGAGCATATTTAACTTTTAAGACTGTTAAATCCATAAAAACAATTTGATTTATAATTTCCTCTCATCAGCTTGAGAGGGAGCAGGAAGGGGTAGGCTAAGAGCTTGGTATTAGAATGCACAATTTTGAAACCAGTTCTAAAATTGACTACATGTGTGACACTAAGGAAGTTCCTTAACCTCTCTGCAATTCAGTATCCTCAGCTATCACAGAATCAAAGATATACAGCTAGAAGAGACCTTTGAGGACATCTGGGCCAACCCAGTTGTTTTAGAGATGAGGAACCTGTGATCTACAAAGGTTAAGAAACTGTGACTTAAAAAGATTAAGCAAGTAGCTTCAGGTTATACATCTAGTAAGTGAGAGAGCCAGGAGTTGGACTTAAGTAAAACTATTCAATCCCTCAATAAACATTTGTTTAGTGCCTGTTATACGTGAAGCATCTTAATACAAAAATGAAAATGAAAATTGACTCTTCCCCCAAGGAGATTACATTTGACCAGAGAGTACCACATATAAACACACAATGCATATGTATGCATATACATATATGTCTATTTCCACTTATATGCATTTTGTATACATGCATATCTGAATGTGTGTGCACAATAAAATATAGACAAAGTAATTTTGAGAAGGTTCTAACAATTAGGGGTGAGATCAGTAGTCTAAATACTGCACATCTTTTCATCAGGACAATACTTCCTTTCCTATAATAAGGTTCTTAACAGATCTTTTTATTTGCTCCGATATCTTTTGGGCCTTGAACTTTTGACATCTCACAGCAATAAAGCAGCATTTCTATGATAGAAAATACGAGATCATTTTTAGAACAAGACTGCAGAGTTCTTACATTTTTAAGTGCTACGTTTGAAAGATGCATCTCAAAAATTTTTTAGTTTGATTAAAATGTTGCAAAGTGTCCCTAAAGTAATTTGTGAGAGTTATCATATTATGTACTTTAAAATGTATATTTTTTTTTCTTTTTACTACTAGACAATTTCTTATGGCACATCAGCACTTTTAGTTTAGAGTGACATATTACTGAATTCTGTTAATCAGTTATTATTAACTTTTCGGGTGAGGCTGATGTTTTTCTTTGTGGTTATTAAATAAATTCAAATTTCTAAATAAGGAGAATATAACTTCTTAAAATTAAAAAAAAAAAGAAAACTTAGACCACCACCCTCCCGGGTTTATGCCCTGTGAATTGTAAAGCATTATATGAATGTGAGTTATTGCCAGCCTGGGTTTCATTAATGTTATTTTTGTTATTAAAAGTTTATGTCTGTGACTTCTGGGGTGATGGATCTCACAATTAGTGAAACCTAGTCTTTCTATGTGAGCTTCATTGTTTACTTTGTTTCAGTTGCTCTCTTTATAAGAAGAAAAATTATTCCTTATAATCAAAAAATGTTTAGAGAAGGGATAGTTAATTTTTTATCCACAAATCTGAGGAAATAAGTTCTTGAAGCTTTCAGTTATAGTAATTGTTAATTTGAAAGTGGTTTGAAAGTTGCACAATAGAGTGTAGATGAGAGATGATATTTTATTATAGGCCCCCACTCTTCAAATGGAGTGTTCAGGCAAAGTCTTCATAATTCAATCTAACTCTATAACTTGTCACATGTGAAAATATTTCTCTATAATTTTACCAATAACTCCATGTCTAAATTTCCTGTTAAAATCTAAACCTGAGTTTTTTATTATATTTGGTCTCTGTATGCTTACATGTTTTGACATATGGCAGTATCACTTTAATTAAAACAAACTAGGAGCAATATATTACATGAATATATTTTGAGGATTTTAGTTTATTGTTGGCAATTCTTAAACACATTTATTATCACCCACATAATAATGAATAAATTATGTTCTATTGCTAACCTAGTAAATGCAGCCCTATCAGCTGTGTGACCATGAGCAAGTCACTTAATCTCTGTTTCTGAGTAGCAAACTTCTTCATGGAGGAAACTCTTGATGACCAAAAAAGGAGATCTCTGACATCTCATTAATACCTATTGGAAAGTTACATTGATTGTGTCTCTAAGTTCCATAAGATCAAACAACCAAGTCTAATTTCAACATTATAATTCCAGCATTTTCAAGTACAGGGCTCTGTACTATAAAATAATCTGCAATGAAAAAGGAATAATAGTAGAAAAAAGAGAATGGGTAAAATGAGCTTTTTTCTTCCATATTTTGCATTTCTACTATATATGCAGGTGTTACATGAACAGTAATTTTTAAATTACTATAAATGCCTTTGTTTGTGTCCTAATGGATTGCTAGGTTAGAATGGGCTAAATGGTTTTTTTTCCCCGCTAACCCAATTCTTTCCTTTATTTTTTTCCCAATTTTTAAAACATTATTTTATTTCTAGTTAATGGAATAAAAATAAGTATTTCCTTAGTGCAGTATAATTTTTAAAAAGATGATTCCACATGAAAATGCAAATCCACTATGTATAACTTGCTATTCCCTTTAATTTTGTGACAAAGTTATCATGTAAATTTCTTTTTTTTCTTCCCCTGCTCCCACACTAGCTATGGCCACCATTGGATATAAATAGGTATATATGTATAAAATTATTCTATACATACTTCTCTTTATCAGTTCTTTCTCCGGATGCAGATAGTATCTTTCTTCTTATGTCCTTTATACTTCATTTGGATATTTTTATTCGTCAATAATTATTGGTCTAAATGATTATAAAGACACATCTTTAACAGTTAAGTACTACTGTTCATAGAGGCAGCTAGGTGGCACAGCAGATAGTGTGCCAGGCCTGGAGTCAGGAAGATTCATCTTCCTGAGTTCAAATCTGAGTTCAAATCTCTGTTATTTACTAGCTGTGTGACTCTGGGCAAGTCACTTAACCCTGTTTGTCTGTTTCCTCATCTGTAAAATGAACTGGAGAAGGAAATGGCAAACTACCCCAATATCTTTGCCAAGATAATCCCAGATGGTGTTAGGAAGAGTCAGACGTGTCTGAAAGAAGGTCTTATAAGCTCAATGGTCATCAGGACCTTCCTACATCAGCAAAGTTGGAATTTCTTAGGAATAGTTAGGAAGCACTGTAATTTATTGAGTAGTTTAGGCCTGAATTTCAAGAAATTCATTTAGCAATCATATGGAAGACAGATTGGACAATAGGGAAGAGACTTAAATCAGGGACAGCAATGAGAAAATTAGAAGCCAGTTGCAATAATCTAGGAAAAAGAGGATATGGGCCTGAGTGGTTTGTTTGTTTTATTATTTGGTTTCTTGATGTTCACTAAATGGGGTCAGAAAGGAGATAGATTCTAGAGGTGTTATAGAAATAGGATTGTCAAGATGTGGCAATTCTGTGGGGTGAGAGAATGTGAAAGTCAAGGGTGACACCAAAGGTATAAATCTGTTTAATTGGAAGGAAAGTGGTACCCTGGCCTGAAATAGGGTAATTCAAAGGGTGGGAGGGTTTGAGATAAACAAAGAGTTCTGTTTGGACGTACTGGGTTTGATTTATCCAGTTGGGAATGGTCAATAGGCATTTGGCAAGGCAAAACATGAGTTTAGGAAAGAGACAAGGGCTGGACTTAGAGATCTAGCAGTCATTACTGGAGAAGGTAATTAAAACCATGGCAACTGATAAATGCAACTTGCCTGGGTACAAAAGGTCGTCAAGGGGAATAAGCATCAGAAGTGAGATTTGAACTTAGGCCCTCTTGATCTAATAGTGTTTCCCCATTGTATCATGGAGTTAGAACATTCTTTTCAATTTGGGGATATAACTGTTATTCAGTTTTCAGGGATGCCTCTTACCATTCAGGTCTGTCTGAAGCTGTGGCTAAGATATTTACTCCATTCTGAATATCATTACATCAGCTGTTATTTCTTTGTATTTCATAGGTATTCCATATGCTTGTACCAGGTATCACCTCCTTAGTTACCTGTAACATGACACAGGCAAAATTACCTAGCCCACAGCATGCCCCTACATTGCCCTTCACCACCTATCAAGTCTTTACTGATATTTCTTAGCAGATGTGCTCATTTTTCTCAGACAGTTCCCTCCCCTTCCCGCCAACCCTTTTTCATTTTTAATGGAATGACTATTAGTTTTTAGTGAAGTAAGTTTTGCAAACAAAACAGTTATAAATGGGTTATAATTTGCATCCCACATGGCATTATATTGTCTATCTTTCTAAATCTACCTCTCTTCCAAATTTTCCATTATGACCAAAGACATCATCATCTTTTCAATCACTTATATTTAGTGTGATCCTTGCCTCCTCACTCTGTTTCACCCAAAATATCCCAGTGGTTGTCAAATTTTCTTGTTTCATTTTCCATCTTTCCCCTTCTCTCTGCTTATATGGCCATTCTTATAGTTCTAGCTCTTACCACCTTTGAGTCATTTAACAAACAATTACTGTACTCTAAGCACTATCCTAAGAGCCAGGGATATAAAGAATGACTAAAACACATTTTCTTTCCTCAAGTAGCGTATATTCTAGTGCTGTGGCTAGTGGGACAATATGTAATGACTATGTACATACAAGATACAGTTTAAATGGGAAGTAATCTCAGAGGAAGACAGTACAAGTGGTGTGTGATGGGGATAAATAGTGCGGATGGAGAACCATTCTCATGCAGAGGGTAGAACTTCAGGTGAGTCTTGAAGGAAGTCAAGCAAATCAGGAAGCAGAGGTGAGAAGGGAGCCAGGCACAGTAAAGGGACAGTAAAAAGATATGGGATTGGCAGATGGAATTTTGTGTACAAGCACCAGCAAGCAGGTCAGTACTGGTGGATCACAGAGTAGTGGGGAAACGTGGGGCCCAGCTAGGTGGCACAGCAGATAGAGTGCCAGGCCCAGAGTCAGGGGGATTTACCTTTCTGTGTTCAAATCCAGCCTTAGATACTTACTATGTGATGCTGGGCAAGTCACTTACCCTGTTTTTGCCTCAATCTCCACATCTGTAAAATGAACTGGAAAAGGAGGGGTGTGAAATGTGAGAAGACTGGAAAAGTAAAAAGGACCGGTTTTAAAGGAATTTAAAAGCCAAATATAGGATTTTATAGATAATCCTAGAGATAATATGAAGCCACTGGACATTATGGAATACATAGGGGTTGCAGGGGTTGGGAGGAGGAGGGAATAGGTGACACAGAGGAGGGCCTGAGTTCAAATCAGACTCAAACATTTACTAGTTGTGTGACCAAGTTACTGAAACCCAACTGTTCAAAAGAATAAAAAAAGTGAAAAAAAGAGTATGTGTCATGGGTGGGGGTTGTAGTGACATAGTGAGCCCTTTACTTCAGGAAGATCACTTTAGTTGTACAGTGGACTGTTGTTCATTTTTTCCTCATATTCCCTCACCCCACAGATCTTTTCATATGAATAAGAAATGTTCAGTTGTAATCTTGACTTGGATGTGAATTGCATTTAAGTGAAGCAGAACTGCACAAAGTCACGTCTCTCCTACTCCAATCCATCCAAACATTATCAAATGGACTGGAGGAGCGAGAGACTTGAGGCAGGCAGAGAAACATTAGGCTACTGCAATAGTCCCAGTGTAAGGTGATAAGTTCCTGAACTAGGATATTGCCTCCAGGCATGATGAGAAGGGGGCATATATAAGAGGCATGAAGATATACATGACAAGACTTGGCAACGCATTAGAGGTATATGGGATGAGTGTGAGTGAGGAGTCAGGGATGACACCTAGGTTGAGAGCCTAGGTAACTGGAAAGATGGTGGGATCTGAACAGCAGTAAGGAAGTTGGGGAGGGGAGAGTGTTTGGGAAGAAAGATAAAGAGTTCTATTTTGGATAGGTTGAGTCTGAGATGACAAGGATAGCCAGTTTGAGTCCCATTGTCAACTAGTGATGGAAGACTAGATAACTGGAGAGAAATGAGGGCTGGATAAGTAGATCTAAAAATCACTATCAGTTATTTCAGTCTTCTATTGTCTCCTCTCCAAACTATATTCCACCTAGTTTCCAAAGGGTTTTCCTCAGAGTACACATCTGGCCATGTTATTCTCCTACTTTACACATTGTAATTGTTGCCATTTGCTTCTAGATCAGGTATTATTTTATCTTAAATTTTAAGTTTATCTTAAATCTAAATTTATAATGCACATAATTACAATATAGTAGTACACATATATGATTAGTACATAGACATACACTACTGGTATTGTGTAATCAGTTTTTTTCTCTTTTTCTTAATAATGGTATGTGATCAAAAATATTTGGAGACTCTCACAATGCTTAAGCACCTACAGTGGGGACTTTATTTTCTCTTTTTTTATAAATTAATTTATTTTTAATTTTCAACATTTACTTCCATAAGTTTTAAATTTTCTCCACGTCTCTCTTCTCCCCCCTCCCCAAGATGGCATGCAATTCAATACAGGCTCTACATATACACTCTTATTAAATACATTTTCACATTAGTCATGTTATATAGAAGAATTAGAACGTATGAGAGAAACCATGAGAAAGAAAAAGAAAACAGAAAAGTGAGCAAATAGTATGCTTTGATCTTCATTCAGACTCCATATTTCTGTGGATGTAGATGGTATTTTCCCTCATGAGTCTTTTGGGAGTTGTCTTAGGTCCTTGTGTTGCTGAGAAGGGCTAAGTCTATCAAAGTCAGTCACCTTACAACGTGACTGTTACGGCATACAATGTTCTCCTGGTTCTGCTCACTTCACTCAGGATCAGTTCGTATAAGTCTTTCCAGGTTTTTCAGGAAGTTTGGATTTTAAGCAAAACAAAACAACAGTCCTTGACCTCAAGAAGTTTTAAATCCTGGTAGAGGAAATAAAACCAAGCCACTTGATTACTCTCCCTATACATGATCAAGTGATAATGATCTCCTTACTGCTCCTATGCCATGATACTCCATCTCCCAACTGGTAGCATTTTCATTGGATCGCCTACATTCCTGGAATATGCTCCACCTCATCCTCATCTTCTGACTTCTCTGGATGCCTTCAAGTCCCAGCTCAAATCCCCGCTTCTGCGAGGAGCGTCCAACAAATAGAAATGGATCTCTGTAGATCTCATATTGACTTAGAAAATAACAAATTAACATGATCTATGTTGTGTTGTATTTTTATTTATTGGGTTGTGTTTCCCAATGACATTTTCATCTGATTTTTGACCCCGTACGCTGCTCAGAGACTGAAAAGATTATCTTTGTTCTTCTTGGAGACTTTCCTGGTTCCCTCTATTTCTAGTTCCCTCTATTATTTTCAGTGGTCTCACATATATCTTGTTTGTGAATAGTTGCAATCTTCCCAATAGATTGTAAGTTCCTTGAAGGCAGAGACTATCGTTTGTCTTTCTCTGTATATGTAATGCTTAATACAGTGCCTGTCATGTAATAGGCTCTTAATAAATGTTTGATGATTTGACTCATTGAAATAGTTTTAGGGAGAGAGCATTAGTAAATGGGAGAAATAGGACAGTTCTCATACAAATGAGGTGGTAGCATTTAGATTTATGTTTTGATTCAATTCAACGTGTATTTATAAAATATCTTTAAGTGACAGGTCCTCAGTTATACTGTGGAGCGAAGGCAAAAATGAATTTGTCCCTGCCCTTAAGAAGCTCACATTTTATTAATGTTCATAAAAATAAAATGCTATGCATATAAATGCAGAGTATATACAAAGTAATTTCCAGGGGGAGAACATCCATCTAATAATAAAGGCAATTTATTAACGAAGAGTAGGCATTGAAGAGGGAAGGATGGAAGGATAGGTTAGTGCAGGACAGAGGTAACCTGAGAGTTGGGATTAATGTGAACAGATCAGGAGCAAGATTTTCTCTCTTGAAGAAGCTCAGCTCAGAAAGCTGAAAGGGGACCAGGATGATGTGCTGGGAGGGAGAGATGGAGAAGGAGAGCATTCTAGGCTTAGGGGATCACCTGTGTCAAGCCAGGGAGAGGAGGTGAAATGTGGTGCACAAGAAATATCCAATAGGCCAGTCTGGCTAACTCTCAGAGCATGTAAAGAGCAATGTCACATCTGAGTTGTGTGACCTTGGGCAAGTCACATATTTGTTACCACAGGGACATTGTGAGAAAAATATTTTGACACCTTAAAATACTTTAAAAATATGTGCTATTTATTTTGATGCTCATATAAAACCTTGGAGCAGGAAATCCTTGCATTTAACAACTCAGGTTGTGGATAAGACCACTACTGCAAAGATGACTTGAAAGAATCGGGTATTTAATTAATAGGAAAAGGTAATTGAGACCATCATTAGTCCATGAGAAATTAGCTTTTTAAAGTTATGCCTGCAATCGTAGCATTTTAGATAAGAGCATAAATGGCCATTATTCCTTAGTGAAGGAGTGGGAGAGTGGACACGCTGGCAACTTCTTTTGACTGCTAAGGCACTTGACAATCATAGACTAACACTAGTTAACTTTATTTATGAGATTAAACACAAGGCCCCAGCGGGACATGAAAAGAGCAAATAGACACAATCTAACTTGGACTGAATCATGAATACAAAAATGCAGGTTTATTAACATCTGATTGATCAAGTATTGCTGCTGGGAATTGCCTGATTTGGGCTTTAAGCAATTATTTTCAGAAAAGTAGCATTGTTGTTTGTCAAAGTGACATTACTACCTTACTGTTTGTGGAGGGTTTTTTGTGTGTTTCTTTCCCAGTAACAGTGATGGCTTCGATTATCCATAGTATCTTTGGCCTTCCCTAGGGATTCAGGGGAGCAGAGGAGAAGTGAGGCTGGTGACCTGCACACCCTCCCTCACTCAAAACAAAGTCAAGTGCAAGTCATGTCATCATTTCTAGGATTGGCATGGTCTTCTTCAGCAACAAAGGATGAACACATACATTCCTTTGTGTAGAGCTGAATTATAGGAAGAGAGCCTGCAAACTTGATCTCACTTGTATCCTATTTTAAGCAACTTCACTAGTCAGTTTAGTGATAGAGTATTTTGTTTGCAAGGAAAAGATAATCTATTCATTCATATAGCTTGCCCTTGGAGAGTGAATGTCAGTTGGCATGGCCTAAGATATTGGGGCCATGAAGAAAATATATGCCAATTCCTCTACTGTGCATGCCATTTGGAATGAAATCACCTCAGAACTGATATGGTTTACAACTAAATGTACTAAGTTACATTTGTGGCAGTGGACAACATATTGCATGGGGCATTAAGTCTTTGGGTCAGGTTCTTGGGGTAGTACCCCATCCAACATGTTCACTGCCACAAAAGTAACAATACAGTTATTTGTAAACCATGTCAGTCTTGTGGTGATTTGAAATAGTTACACACACATGCACATACACACACACACAAAATAAAATGGTATACTTTGTTCTATAATAGTTGCTGTGCAATGTTAAATATGTCATTTTCCTTTCTTTTTTTGGAAACTATTTTCTTTGTGTATGTGTGCAAATATTTCAGACCAGTAACTTTCTGATAAATCCTAATGAAAATAATCTTATGGAAACATTCCTCACTGTCACCCTCCCCCCAAAATCCCTAGCTCATTATATCATTTTTTTTGTCTATTGTGAAAGCTTCTATGGTAATTACCTAATTCCCAGCAGAGCTACTGCAGAAAGATAGGCCATCTGTCCAAGAGATGAAGTACAAAAAGCTTCCAAAGTCTTAAACCTACTAAAAATAAGGATCTCTCTCTCTCTCTCTCTCTCTCTCTCTCTCTCTCTCTCTCTCTCATCTCTCATCTCTCTCCCTCTCTCTCCCTCTCTCTCTCTCCCTCTCTCTCTCCTTCTCTCCCTCTCCCTCTCTCTCTCCCTC